>CM033349.1:10593802-10945995 GCA_019395295.1 Osmanthus fragrans
CAGGTGTTCACAGAGCACATCAATGACGGCGTTGAGCGCAGCAAATTCCCCTCAAAACCACGTAGTGATAGCGTCCTTTGTGAAAGCCTCAGACAAAGTCGTCATCACCACTCCCACCAGCAATTGAAGCTGCTGTACCACCGCTGGGTAAGGAGGAGGGTCTTTGGGAATTGGGAGTTTTCTAGAATCAAGAATCTGACTTGGGTTTTGAGAGTTTAAAACATATTAAGAGTGTGTTTGATGGAAATTATTGGGGAAAAATGAATTTTGAAATAGTAATATGATGGAAATTGTGTGGTTAAAAAAGAAGGAAAAATTATTGATGTGATAGAAAATATTATTTTATTGAAAAATGTGTGGTTGAAAATGAGTAGAAGAATTAAAATAAAAATGAGAATGTGGGTCAAACGGGATGTAATTATGTGATTAAATGTATTAATCAATTAATAGGGTATTATTCAAATTTCTTAATTTTTAGGGGTAATACTAATAGGTCTAATTTTCCCTTTATTATTTACATTCCATTGCATATGGGCTGGGGGGAATGACTGGGTTATAGCCCAGGTCGCTCTCCTCTACATCCATCTCTGGGTAAGGAGAATTGCAAGACCGGGGATAGTCGGAACAAAGCAAGAAAAACGCATTAGCGCAACGTTGATCGTAGATCAATAATCAAATTCTTGCTTTTTCATTAAAGATGCCGATACAATACACAACTAGCGCCTAATGACTTTATTTCAAGATAAAAAAAAAATTCATCGAGAGCGTACTAAAGGAATGGATAGTATCATATGTGATTTACTTTTTCCGTAGCAATAATAGAGATAGCATAGTTGTAGACAGGGTCGGGGCCCGAGACGGATTATATATAATAAAGACCGGAGTCTTTTTGAAATATAATCGAATGAAGTTTAGAGGTGTATAATGCGGAATTAAAATAATCAATCAATAAAAAGTAACAAGTCACTTATTTAATGTCAAATTAAATCGAAAGTGTCAATCATGCAATATAGATCAAAATTATAAAAGTAAGGGGAAATTGCAGCCATGTACCAAACCTTTCAATTATTATTATTTTGTAGATAATAGAGCTAATGATTTAATATATAAAACAGAAAAATTACTATATTAATACATCAAATCACAAACTGTCATGTAAGATGTCACGTGGGACAACTACTGTAGTAACTATGAATAACATTACTCTTAGGTAATATAATAGATGAAGTCAATAGGGATCTATATTTGATTTATTTAACTTGGCTTCATCGCTAAATTTATGGACCCAAAATAGATTGATTTCAACTAGTCGCTCAAGTTTGAAAATTAATCCATAATAAGATTAAGATTATTGGGTGGTTAAATTGTGGTGTATTCTAAAACCTTGGTAATTTCAATGCTTGAATCCTCGATCAAATTAATTAGTTTTAGTTTCATTATGCGAATAGATATATTTGACTTGCTATTATGAGTTCATCGTTAAATGGTTTTGTGAATCGAATTGTATGTTACAAGGTAGACGATGAGGATTCCGACATGGTATGAAGTACCCTTCCTAACATTCGACATTTTTAGGTCCGAAATTAGCCTTCAATTGGGCTTGGCAAAATGAGAATTAAAATATAAAAAATATATGTGTATGTTCATAATGATATTTTTAAATTAAATCTAAATATATTCTTAACATAGTACAGTCACAGATGGTAAAGCTTATCTGAATCTTATTGTGCATATAAAGATTTTTTTATTATTTTGGGCAAAGATTGATCTATATTGTAGGGCTTTTTATTTTATCATTCACATATTGTATTCTTATGTTGTAACGGGAAAAATGAACGATAGCTACCAACTAATAAGAGATATTGCGCCTGTAAATTCTGGCTGGATTGTCAAAGTGAGAGTTTCTGAGATAATCTAGAAAAGTTGATGGATGAATTTTACATTATTAAATAGTTTGAGGATGAAAATGAGGAAATTAACATTATTAAGAAGTTGAAGGATTAAATTGAAGATCTAGAGAAGTTAAAGGCCGGTTTTGATGAAATTAACATATTTGAGAAGTTGAAGAATTAAATTGACGGTCTAGAAAAGTTGAAAAATGGATTTCACATTATTAAGCTCCTGTTTGCTGCCTATTATTTGGAAAGTTAAAGAGTTTTGAATAGTATATTTTGAAAAATATGTGGTTAAAAAGTAAATAAATTTTATTGATTTGTGTGTAAAATATTTTATTATGTGAATGTGTGGTAAAAAATGATACTGTAATAAACAATTTAAAATTTTAAAGGTGCCAAACAAGGGCTAAATAGTTTGAGTAGGGGTGGGCAAAAAGATCGAAAAATCGACCAAACAGATCAAACCAAATCAAGTCAATCGATTTAGGTTGGTTTGAGCCAAAAAATCGGTTTAGCTTGATTAATTTAAACCGTTAAAATGTCAAGTTGAGTTGGTTGCGGTTTAAGCAACGAACTCGACAATTAATCAATTCAACATGCTAATACATTTTTTTTTAAATTCATATTTTTAAACTTCAAAAATAAAATAATGAAAACACAAATATATATTTTTCCGAAATAATTTGTTTATCGTCTACGCTTCTTCTATCAAAATTCCAAACTCCAAAAGAAAAGAAAAGCAAGGAGAATATTTTTTTGTCGTAAACTTCAAATTCAGATTGTAGCATTACTTTTTATTTTGATGTAATTGTTTGTTGGGAACTCTGTGTGTGTGTGTGTGTGGGGGGGGGGGGGGGGGAAGCAAAATATATATAGGTAGACAAATCTTTTTAACTTGTACCAATGCCAAAATTGATTAACCAAACCAAACCGACTTGGTTTGGTTTCATGAGTTGAATGGGCCGGTTTGGGTTGGAATTTATCCAAATCGATCGAGTCGATTTCGGTTTCAAATTGAGCTTAAACCAACCCAAACCGAACCATGTCCAAGCCTAAGTTTGACTATAAAATTGAGGATATTGTGAAGTTAAAGCATGGAATTCACATCATTGAGAAGTTGAAGGATGAAATTGACATTCTAAGAACTTGAAGTATTAAACTGATAATCTAGAACGGTTGAAAGATAAATTTTACTTTGTTAAATAGTTTGAGGATGAAAATGAGGATATGGAAAAGTTAAATGAGGAAATTAACATTAAGAAGTAGAAGGATTAAATTGAAGATAAAGAAAAGTTCAAGGTTGGTTTTGACATTATCAAATAGTTTGAGGATGAAATTGAGAATATTGTAAAGTTAAAGGATGAAAGAAGTTGAAGGATTAAATTGCGGATTTGAAAAATTCGAAGCACGGATTTTACGTTATTAAATAATTTGATAATGAAAATGAGGATATATGAAAGTTAAAGGATGGAATTTGCAAAGAAGTTGAAGGATTAAATTGGGGATCTAGAAAAGTTGTAGCATGGATTTTTAAGTTATTAAATAGTTTGAAGTTAAAGGATGAAATTTGCATTATTAAGAAGTTGAGGATTAAATTGAGGATCTAGAAAACTTGAAGCATGGATTTTACGTTATTAAATAGTTTGATAATGAAATTGAGGAGATTGAATGGATATCTAGTCTAGTCTCACTTTGGCTTCATAGTAATCAAGATCAAATAAATGCGCATTCTTGTTTTGTCAAGGGAAAATATACTTCTACCCTCTCAAAAACTAATAATCCGGAGAGACAAAAACTCTTTAGTTCGTATTTTTATGTTAAAAAAAAGAAGAAAAAAAAAGAAAGGATTTCTCATTATTCAAGCCTTACCCGAATTATACTTAATGGTCATTGTAATCTCATACATCCGACCATTCAAATACCAGAATTTTGATTTATTCTCAAAGAGGCGAAGAAATAGATTCATCATACTACTCCAATCGATTCAAAAAAAAAAAAAAAAAAAAAAAATGAACTAACACCCTATTCAAGTATCTCAATTGAAATCCCTCCCAATGGCATTTTCCATAGAAATACTATTCCTGCTTTATTTTGATGATCATCGATGTAGAAAAAAGAGGTCGGACATTACTAAATATGGTACTATAGAAATGCATTTGATTGTTAAAAAAAAAAAGAAAAAAGATTTGATTGAGTATCGAGGAGTCAATGCATTTAGACCAAAATACAAAATGAAAGTAGATCAATTTATTTATTTTTTTAATTCCCAAGGAAGTACATATCTTATCCGGAACAATAGTCAAGTAGAAGGGCTTGTTTGAGTGGAGAGAGAAAAAAATAAAATAATTGAACTTATAATCTTTTTTAGAGATATCCATTTTCTTGAAGATACTGACAAGATATCTCGACATAATGGTGTTTTAATACCACTAGAAACAGGAAGATCAAATTTCAAGGAATTCAAAAAATTGAAAAAATGGATCTATGTTCAAGGGAATTTACATTATTAAATAATTTGTTGATGAAATTGTAAATACTAAAAAGTTAAACGAAGAAATTTACATTATTAAGAAGTTGAAGGATTAAATTGACGATCTTGAAAAGTTGAAGGATGGATTTTACATTATTAAATAGCTTGAGGATGAAATTTAGGGTATGTGGATATTGAAACGTTTAAGGATAAAGGTAACATTATTAAGATTAGGCATGTGCACAGTTCATTTCAGTTCGGTTCTGAAGAGAAGAGAACCGAACCGAAAATTTTCTGGTAGTTAGTAAACGAAATCGTTGGGTCCAAATATAATTTTGGAATCGTTCGGGTTCGGGTTCGATTCGATTTTATTCGGTTCCATACTATAATTATTTTTAACATTTATAACAACACTACAGTTTGACATGTTCAATATTAGTTTTTACAAATTAACGTATTCCAATTTAATAACATATAAATAACAAGTTGTCCAATAAGAATAATTTATTAATACGTACAAATAATAAAAAGTAGATAGTAAATTAGTAATACTAAAATATCAGTGATCCATATAAATTAGAAGTCATAGACTCATAGAGATAAAATATTTTAAAGTATTGTTAATACAGTAGTACTTACTTACCAACTATTTAATTTAACCATCAATTGTTTGACGTGTCATATTAGATACTAAGAAACTCTATAAAAAAAAATTGAAATATCAAAATTAACAAACATAAATAAACTAAAAATTGTTCAACTAATAAAATTTAATAAAAAAAATATAATATATATTTTATTACATGTTTCAATGCCCTCATAGAACTCAGTTTCTTCAATGCAAACTCTATCTTTGCTAATTTATTTTTAAAAAATTAAATTTTTTTGATTTATCCTATATATAAAAATTAAATTTTTTTAAAAAATTCAATTTTTATTCGATTTTTCGGTTCTGGGTCTAGAATCGAAAATCGAATCAAACCGAACCAGTCGGTTCTCGATTCAAATACCCATTTGAGTATTTCATTTTTACGAAGAACTGTTTGGTTCAGTTCACTTCAATTTGAGATTTTTGCCCAACCCTAATTAAGATGTTGAAGGATTAAATTGGCGATCTAGAAAAGTTGAAGGATGGATTTTACATTCTCGACCATCAATTTAATCCTTCAACTTCTTAATCATGTTCATTTCATGAAACGTACATTTTCATTTTCATTTTCATTTTCATTTTCACTTTTACCATCATCATCATCATCTTCTTCTTCTTCTTTTTTTTTTCCTCACAGTAACATGAAAAATGAAGAAATTTTCATATCTGCCAACTAATTTATTTTCCAATTATTTTATTGTAATTATGTTATCGTACTTATATCCTCAATATTTTTCCTGCTACATTCAATGTTTCATTAATCATGGTCATTTCATGGAACATACATTTTCAACTTCTTAATCATGTTCATTTCATGAAACATACATTTTCATCATCATCATCATCATCATCATCTTCTTCATCTTCATCTTCATCTTCATCTTCTTCTTCTTCCTTTTTTCCTCACAGTAAGATGAAAAATGATGAAATTTTCATATCTGCCAACTAATTTATTTTCATATGATTTTATTGTAATTATCATTATCATTATCGTACTTATATCCTCAATATTTTTCCTGTTACATTCAATGTTCCATTAATTATGTTGATAAAAAAAAAGTAAATTCTATTAATTATTAGCACATTTAACACTTCCAAATGAGTAATTATATTTATGGTTGTTCACTGCAGCAGTCGTCCTACATGACATCTAACATGACGGTTTGTGATTGGATGTATTAATGTGATAGTTTTTTCTTGTCTCATATATCAATTACTAGCTGTCACATGTATCAAATTACTAGGGGCGATTGCGATAGTGAATGACGGCAAAGAACATTATTCCTTCGAAATGTATCGAAGTGTTGCCTAAATGTCGTAAACTGCTCTCAATTAAACATGATATTAATTTTCTCTTGTACAAAAATAGAATTTCAATTTACACTCTGAAATCTTTGAGAGACTGGTATGGATTTGCACTGGTCAAACTTATGAATTCCTGCACTCTGCAGTCTGCAAAGAAAATAAATTTACACAGTGGAGCAGTAATGGTTTCTTTTTGCTTTTTAAACTTTAAGATAACCCATCTTCTCCTTGAACCCATTTTTTTGCGAGTTAAACTTATTGTTCTTGCTTTCTTGATTCAACTCAACTGGCTAAAATGTCCCAATCTCTTCCTGTTATCAAGGTATTCTTTGCTTTTCTGTATACGCATGGAGTTGTTGAAATTTTTCTGCCCAATCTCTCTTGTCAAGTGCAGTGATCCTTGCTGGAATATTGCTATAACATCTTTTTTAATTTGATTAGACAGAGCCATTGCCGCGTGCTACACATACTCAACATTTGCCGAGTTCTAAAACAGCTCAAATGGAAGAGGATGACATTCATTATCTTTCCGGGAAGCCATTTTTCCATCTGGTTATGACAAAATCACATGTCAACCGCCCCTTTCAATTCGTAAATACTCTTGCTTCCTACATATTTGTTGTCATTTTGAATCATTCATACTGGAAGGGCTCCATGATTTGTCGATTATTCATATTCGTTTACTGCTGACAGCGTCCCCCCGCCAAATTCATACCGCTGCTGCCTAGTGCAAGAGTCGGAGTAATTCTCAGACATGGTGGCAAGAACTGGAACATGTCTTACATTGGAGACTGCGACTTCCCGAGGTTTGACAGTAATTGGAAAGCATTTGTCCTTGAAAATGAACTCAAGATTGGAGATGCCTGTGTCTTTGAACTAATGGAATGCAGCCGTACAAATCTCAAGTTTAAAGTTCATATCCGGAGGGGTGATTTGCCACCTGAATTGTTAGCAAAGGTCAATTCCCACGGTAAGACGTCAGATTCTCCAATCGTGCTTGATTAGACTCGTTAGAACGAGCTCCACTAACAAGTATCTGGATGTGATCGAATTAAATGTCTCGTTTATGTACAACTTTTACTAGTTATGTGAAAGAACTCTGCGACGGATAGATCAGCACATTGATTTGAATCTCTTTCTGCTATCTTAGTAAGAACTTACCTGATCTTATAGCTAAATTGGGATTGAACTGATGATTATATACCCGTGTTCTAAATTGGAATTTTTTCCCCTGAAAAAGTACTCTAACTTGTTATAATTAGTATGATCGAAAGAAAAATAAACTGCAAGTCAAGCAAACTTATAGAAAAAACTACTGAACAGATAAGAATCAAGTGGTTTTCGAGTCTTATGTTCAAATTGAATAATTTCGAAAACTATATCATCAATTTGTACAAAGTTCTCTCTACATTTTTTTACCTATACCATATTGCTTATAAAACACAGTTCGAGAATAGGCTATACAAAGTGGATCATTCTACAATCAGGCCTATCATCTTCTCTTCTCACCTGCATTTTAATCCGACTTCATTCATATGTCAAGAATTCAAAACTAGTTTTCTGTTTATATTTTGTGGATCGCTCGTATCCAGCTTTAGTTCTAAGGAAAAGAAGTGAACTAGAAGCTAAACCGAACAAAGCAATGAACCCCCACCATACAAATGTCTCAAAGTAACAATTCCTTCCCATGCATACCATCCTCCCATCCTTCAAAACAGCTTCCTGTGAGTTTCCTATATTTCCTTCGTACACGAGAGCAGCAAGAAGACCATAGATTAGAGATCCTAGAGGGATGTTTGTTATTAGAATATTGTGGTTGACTCCGGCACTGTTATGGCCAAACAGCTCTGATGTGATCGACACTGCGACTGAGAAAATGAAACCCAAACTTAGTCCAATCAAGGCTGTGGCAGCAATTAGTGTTATCTTGCTCCCTGATAAAGATAGCAGAAAGAATGCAATTGTTGTTGGAACAAGGGCTAAGGCAAGCCATCCGGTTCTCGCATAGCAAACATTTCTGAATAATAAACGCATTTAGTAACTACACAAAGAATTGTATTCAGAATGCCAATTGTTTGATTGGATCGATACTTACTTGTGTAGGAAGTCTGGAGTGGCTGAAAGTAAGCGACCGAAGAATGAACAACCAGAGAAGAGTGAAACCAGTGTGTTAACTTCTGTATTATATCCTAGTGATTCTGAAATTTGGCCTAGATTGTTACTGTAAACCAGCCCCATTGTTCCCCCACAGAAATATGCTATGTAATAAAGCCAAAAATCCCATCGGTGAATGAGGAACCTAACCGAGTGTTCCTCTTCAAGCATCATCAAGTTGTCTTTGAATAACACATTGTTGCAGCTTCGATCTTTCTGTTCTGAATTATATGAGCCACTATGTCTATATGAGATATCATCGGTGAGTGGAGTCTCCATTTCCATTAGCTCTCTATGCACATCAAGATCTTCATTATTGATCAGATTGAAGCTTGAATGGATGGTTCGACTGGCCCATTCCCGAGCATAGAGAATGCCAGGTGTAATCAACGGAAGGACTAAGAAAAACATTGCCCCGACTAAGAGTATACGAGTAATTGATGCGTTGAGTGATACGGAATTTATAAGTAGAAGATAAACGCCCATGACAACTGCAAATGCAGTTAGATAGAGAAAAATAGCAGTCTCAGAACGGACAGCGTCAGGTGGTAGAGCATCGGGAATATGTTGCCGGGCGATTGGTAGAAGAGCAATAAGTGATGTGATCAGGGGAACAATGGCATTGAGAAGAAGATACAATGTGTCATCATTGGGGTTTATGGAATTCACGATGAGGTTATATAGAGCTGCACTAACACCATTGTAACTGACACTGAGTGACAAGGCAAGTGGCCTGTTAGCTGGAAAGTTTTTTATGCACAAAACGTAACACACCGTATTAAACCAGCAAATGCTACAACCAATAGCAAATACAATAGAAATACCTGCAGAAGTTCAATGCTTAATCAAAGTTTAGCAAGAAAATATCATTAGCCAACAGGGGATGCCTGAGCTATTTATGCCAAAATTCTGCAAGCAAATCTAGGACTAACTCATAGGATATAAGGCAATAATTAAAGACTTCCCTATGTATTCTCTACCTATCCACTTGTATCGGTTTCGGGTACAGGTACCCTTTTGTTTAAAGGTCATCTGAGCTTTTTTCTGGGAGTAAGGCATGGGTTACTTCAGCGCCGTAGCGCTTGGTGCTTGAAGATTGGCTCGAGGCATTTTCTCTACCCCTTCTTACCCAAGGTGTCATAGCAATAAAATTAAAGAGGCATTGATAAGGTCCCTCCCACTGCCCCCGCCCCTGCCCCTGCCCCTGCCCCTGCCCCTGCCCCTGCCCCCAACCCAATCCTTTTTTTGGTCGAACAACATTAATGAGACTCGTTCCTGAATGCCCTGTTTTAAATATCTATACATCTACTAATATTTATCACGTTAGAATAACTATTAACAAATACGTAAGATTGCACAAGACGAGACTACATCAAGTTCTAATATGGTCTACTTCGAGCATATGCAATCTTCAACTGATGGAGGACTCTTATTTGAATTATTATCCATGACTTGTAGATTAAAATTTAGCTGATAAACAAACCATTTGGTCAAGCTAAATTCCTACCACAATGCCAAGTTAATGAGGCACAAACTGCCAAGATACAGAGACACACTTTAATGCCAAAAATCTTCTAAATAATTCATCACCAACTTTTTAATATAAAATTTTTGCAGATGGATTTGGTGGTGGACTGTTTACCTAATGGATCACTTGAAAACGAAATGATAGTTACTTAATGGGCACATTAACTGACTATTTGACTTAGTTAAAGGTGGTTGGGTTCTCTCCACAATTATGTCTAAATTTATTCACTAAGCTGTAACAACTTTTCATCATCATAAACTAAAAATGAAATATAAAGCCCAAAATAATAATAATAATAATACGCGGAGAATGAAGTTTTTCCGGGCACCATTAAAAGCGGATACCTTAGATGGATGAAAGTTTAATCCTTTTCGACTAGATACAAGAATGGCCTTAAAACATTGATTCTCTTTGCAAAATTTGTGCATTTATCTTTAAGCAAATGATCGTGGTAGTTCTAACTGTGAGGTACAAATTCACCTACTGCTCTAGAAAATAGGAACCCCCAGAAACGAGGAGAAGAAGAAATCTTAAAAACAACCTCACAAAACACAAAACTATCCCATGAATGCCCGAAATTACTTCGAATAAGCATAAAACATTACAATTTTGTCTAACAAATACATTTTCAAAGGAATGCCTCCAATATATATTGATTCAAGTTGATCAAAGAATGAGAAGAAATTAGAAACTAACCAGAAAATAAGGCAAATCGATTATTTTTTGAATGACCAGCCATTGCAGACCATAGCCAATGAGTCCCATGAAGGCTGCAATGAACATAACAAGCCACAATGGGAAATACAAAAGAGAAATCCCTGAACACCACCCAAATGCCTTCCTCATGTCCGAAGCCACTGACAAATAGTTCAACTGCACCTGGGATATGCCCATAACTGATTTCAAACTAGTCGAGTATGACGAAAAATCAAAATTTGTCCCCGTAAATGCTTGTATCCAGATACTTGCCACCAATATCATCCATTTTCTTTACTCGCCCGCCATTACGCCCGTGTGTGTATTTATATATCGGAAAATGCGAAATGGAATGGGTTTTAAGAGAGAGAGTGGGATTTAGAGCTAGTTTCAGATGAATCTTGAGAGGTTTTCTGGATTCTTGGAATGGCCTGAATGGATTATACAATGTATTGGCATGTTTATGATGTGTTTTTTAAATTTTTTATCTTTTGTTATCGTGGAGTTAGGAAGAAGGTTCCGTGGGGCCATAAAAGTACGAAAAGATGAATCATTCTTCATGTCAAAAGGGTTTTGCTATGATAAGCAAGGACTTGATAGAAGTCCTGGTCGAACCCCACAAATAGAGGGTGAGGCCCTCTTTAGTAAAACCTCGCACAAGACAATTAGGTCCTGTTTGATGACACGTTTGCCTTGAAAAATATTACATTCGAGAAAAATATTTGTCACTTTGATCATTTGATTGCAACGTGAAAATTAAAAATATTTTTCAAAGTACAACCACTTTAAACTTGTTTTCAACAAATTTCATGGAAAATGTTTTCCTATGGTTTATATGATTTTTTATTTTCCAACTTACATGAAAAATGTTTGTCTTTCCAACGTTCAATGTTTTATGAATCTTAAATAGTTACAACCAACTCTCTCATGATCTTATACATACTGAGTATCGTATTAACTTAAATTAAATGTCACGATCTTATATATATATATATATATATATATGAGATATTTCAAACCCCTAAAAATAGAGTTTTAGAGGGAAAGGAATGCTCAAAACGTGTCAAAACGATAAAATGGGCTTGGGCCAGAAGAATATGACGCTCAAGCACTAGGTAAACCATGCCTCGCAAAAAAGTGCTAGGTGAGCATAATTGCGCACAAAAGTCCTCACTAATTCATATTTTAATTTCTTCCAGTCTAACACAAATTTTAACTCTCAATTGAGTTTTCACGTGTAATTTCAAGTAGAATTTGGCAAATAAATTTCAAATAGAATTCAAAATAATCTTTCAAATAGAATTCAGGTCACATTCAAATTTTAACTAACTCTATCTTAACATGAATTCCATGCAATAAAAAAAAAAATCAAAGATTCTTCACTTGGAGACAAAATTTCACTACAAGGAATAAACTTCAACTCTTCAACATACGAAATTCTCCATCATAATTTCCATCTAAAAATATTATCCAAAACACTGTCATCCAACTAGGGCAAAACTCAATAATTGATTATTAACAAAATTCTAAGTACTGGGTTTGGACGTCACTAAATAGGACAGAAACAAGCTCTGAAAGAGAATCACCACAACTAAATGTATCAAAAGAATGATCTTGGCTAGAATCAACACTCTTGATCACATTCAAACCATAATCAACTAAATCGGCAACATTGTACCTATATGGAGGCTTAAAAAAAAATTCTGTTACTAGCAATTGAATACAATGGAACCGCCGATAATGGTGGCAAAGCGGAATACCATAACTTCTGAAAACAACTGAGACGTATTCTTCAAAGAAGACGCCAAAAATACTCCAACGGTATAGAATCTAACTCCAAATCTACCTTAGTTCTTAAAATATGTTGATTGATCAAAGATTTTGTATAATAATGACGCTATATAATTATGCTTTTCTATGTCCTTTCAACAAAACATGGACTCATTTACTAATATTCAGGACTCTACTTTCAATAGTGTACTTGTACCATTTTGAATTAAGAGTACTTAATGAGATAAGATTTCTCTTTAAATCTAGAATGTATATCACTACATAAGTGTTCTAACCGTCCCATCAAACATTTTTATTTTAACTCGATCAATACCAACTAGCCTACAAGGTGTATTATTTCTTATTACCACAACACATTTCTAAACTATTTCATATGTTAAAAAATATCGATTGAGACACCTATGAAAAGTGCAAATAATATCAAGAATCTAATCATCGTTAAGTTTGAAGTCGTAGATAGAATTAAGTAAAAAAATTCCATCACTGAATTATTTTTTATTTTATTTTATTTTTTTTGCAGAATCGGGTTTACCTTTTTTGCAGAATCGACTTTACCTAAAGTTTCTGATTGCCTCCCCTTCTGATTTGTAGCCAACTTTTCTTTATTCTACAACTTTTCGATCCCTTCGTTGTTTCTCCTCCGAGGTCCAAGTTGTTGGTATCTTGTCAAAATTCAACAGCGCATCATCCAAGTCTATTTGAACAAGTATTGCTCACATCTTTACCTATCACAACGAAAATCTTGTGTTCAGGTTCAGAACTAGAATATCATACTTTATGATTACCACACAAAGGATCAAGCAGATCTATTAACTTGATCAAAACCTCGATCTCCCAAGAATTTCCCAGCATTTAGTTCTAATACCATATTGTTGAAAACGAAGATGATATCAGATTACTCTAACACCAATTTGTTTAAGAAAATATGAGATTGTTGGCACAATATGAAGTAATTGATCATAAGAACACAAAAACAAAATAATTTGTAGAGTAATGGAGATTTCACTAAAATATAGAGAAAGAATACAAATACTATATTTTTATATCTTTGACTAAATCTAAATTTGTCTAACTTAGTCTAGAATACAATAAAGAGCTAAATATATAGGGGTCATTTCAAACCCTAGAAATAGAGTTATAGATGAAAATGAATGTTCAAAATGCGAAACCGGTTATAGGCTAGATGAATATGACGCTCAAACGCCAGGCAGGTGCTGCCTCGTTGCTTGAGCTTTCGGTTGGCACTAGCTTCACTACTTTATGTGCTCAATCTCCAGTCGAGCACCAAGCAAGCATAATCGCACCTAAAATTCCTCCCTGATCCATATTTTGATCTCTTCAAGTCCAACACAAATTTCAATTTCCAATTGGGTTTTCAAATAGAATTTCAACTAGAATTTGCCAAATAGAATTCTAAATAATCTTTCAGATAGAATTTGGGTCTCATCCAAATTCTACTAAATATCATAACTTGAAGTAACTTACTTGAATTAGAAGAAAAAAAAATCCCAAGATAACTAGATTAAATCTTTTGCCTCATTCTCTACACGATTCTAGTACTCTCATTGGTTTAAACTCAATCACAATGGAAAGAGTTCGTAATCCACAATCCAAATTCCCTTTAAAGATGTTTGTTTTCCTAAGAACAAAAATTTCAAGCCTTTTTTCAAGTATTACATTTTTCTATACGAATATGCATATCTTTTTTCTTGTATTTAATGCAACTTGATAAATGCGTTTTACATACTTATTTAGGCTACAAAACATGGTTAATTGTGAATGTACATGTTGAATTATTGCTTAAGTCGGTAAAATTTGTGTTTGTAGGGCTACATTGATGGATGAAACGAAAAGCATGCGAAAATAAGTGAAAAATGACTAAAATGGAAGAGAACCAAAGTTCAGGGACCAAATTACAACTTTCTAAAAGTTGTCCCAAATGTCGAATCGAATCGAGCATGGAGATGGACTAAGTATGAATTGATGAAGTCATGGGATGATTGAGGAAGGAAAAAGAAGAAACGAAGCTAAGATGGGAAATAATGAAAAATTAGGGACCAAAATGAAAGAAATGAGAAATTGTCCCTTCTAAGCGGTCGCTTGGACTAAACCCCAAGCGATTGTGCCAAGCTGCCCAGGGAATCCACAAGGTATATTTTTAAAGCCAAGCGGTTGCTTGACATGTTTTCTGCGCGAAATTTCTGGTTTCCTTATTTCTTTCAATGACTTATGGAAACATATCTAGGACTCCTATATAACCCTAATTACGACCAGAAACGAGGGTTATGCCTATTTTGACGTATTGGAGAGCAAGAAGAAGGCGAAGGACGAGAAGATTACTTCAAAATTCAATATTTACCTCTACAATTGTAAGGGTGATGTCTTCTTCAATTAAATTTCTTAGTTTTCTTTCTTTTCTTAATTTTTCCATATTGGGCTAGATTTTGTTATGTTAGGTGAACGATGAACTATGTAATGTGATATTTTAATTTCTAATTTCATATTTTTGACATTAAAACGCGTTTTGGATTGATAAATGATTTATATACATTAATTTGACTCTACAATTATTATGCATGTGATTGTATGATTTGTGGTAGTTTATTGTATCCATTCGAAAGATGAAAAATAGATTAGACAGGGTATAAATCATCATAGGGTCTGATAGGGAGATATAGATATACCGCTATACTTTACGTGGATTTCTAAGTGTTTATAAAATTTCGTGCATTTTTGTATATTTGCTCCCATCATAGAGATATAGTCGGTGTCGTATATGAAAATAAGTTCAAACTTAATCGAAATAGAGTCTTGAATAAAATAGGAACATTGGTTCGTCATAATTCAAACGTGTTGTCAAATTGTAGCACTAGGGTTGAAATAGATCGTTGCATGAGGATTCGCGAACCTAATACGCCTTTTTATTTGATTATTATAACATCTTGCATTTAGTTATATCATTGCACGTAGTAAACTTTGCATTCCGTTAATTAATTCATTCATTTTTGCATAAGTGGATTCTAGTTTTATTGCAATTTAGTTACAAAAACTCAAACAACGTCTTTAGTTTCGGTTAAGGTCGAAATAAGTATAGTCATGCATATTGGGAATAATGGAAGTTTTGAGTTGGTTGTGTGTAGTGAGCACATATCTTTCAAATTCAAAGGATGGATAACTTCTTCCTTCAACCCGTATAGACATTATAGGTTGGTTCAACCACATGGACTCTCATCCATTCTAACATCTTACACTCACACATGATGGACTTGATCTGAAAATAATAATCATAAATCAGATCTATCTCAAGATCTAACTAACAAGGTTTATACTAACAAATGAATCGTGGGACTCATAAGTAACTTAGAGCATGCAATGTGATACATCTGTTAAGAACGTCGGGGAATTGCATGAAACTCGCAGAATGATTTGAAAACGTTGGGAAAGCCCAAATTCAGGTTGTAGACGATAGGATCTCGACCCGCAAATGATTGAACCAAACAACCAAACAAGAACGAAATTTGAAAGATCTCTTGATTACAAAACTAACGAACCTCGATTTGCGAACGCCACAAAGGGTGCCTAATCATTTGATAAGTTCTAAGAGTTGAACGCCACAAATATAATAATATATTTGATAAATTCGAAAAGTTCATCAAGAACCATTGGAGAGAAAATCTCAATTTTTATTCATAATAAAAGTTTTGTCCATACAATGAGAATAAAATTCCTATTTATATTAAACCTAGGAAATATGAAAATAACGGAATTTAAGAGTCCTAAAATATAAAAAGTTTCCAAAAACAAGAATTCTAGCCAAAATAAAATACTTCATGAAAAATGGAAGTTTCTTTCGATTATGGCATATGCCAGATCATATCATCTTCTCTCTCTTCGAAATGATTCGTCCTCGAAGCCGTACCTTTAATGCTCAGATTATTCCCTTTACTCCCAATCAAGTCAAGAACGTTGAACAGTCAATCTCCTCTAGGATGCAGTTTGGACCTCTTCTGAATTCTTTCCCACCTCTGTTGTATGATCACCCAATAACCTGCAAATAGATCAAAAGTGTGCTCGTCCCAACGACTTCATTCTGCAAGTTTTTGATGTTCCCAAAATAATCTTCATTAGCATGTCACGGTGCTTTCTCCATGTCTTATGTTGCCTCAGTGATTGTAACAATGTCAATGCAAACAAACTCATGTTTCCCATCATGTCATCTTGGTACTTCAACCCACTGCCTATGAATTCCGTCCATGACAACTTCTTTACCTCTTCAGGAGTCATAAAGTCCACTTCCGGTATTAAAGTGATATCCAAGCAGAAGTAGGGCTGGTTAATTTCACTCATAAGTCGATGCTCAATGTCTGGATTAAGTGGTATTCCAATAGGCTCGCTTTCATGGATACCAATATGTTCAGAAACCTGCAAAACAGAAATAGCAAAATTAGGGAAGGAATTGTTAGTTCTCAATAAAGCCCTCTCAACTTCACTTTTGTTCTCTTGCAAACTCACCTCTGACTTTTCTTTTCGCTCTCCCTCTTGTGGCTCTTCTTTTCTTTTTGCCACATCTCCTCTCTCATGTTCACTTTCTATTTTTTTTTTCTCTCTTGTGACTTTTCTTTTCATTTTGCCACCTCTCTACTCTCATTTTCACTTTCTATTTCTTCTTTCTGTTGTGGAGTCTCTTTTCTTTTAACCACCACTCCACTCTCATTTTCTTTTTCATTCTTTTGTGGATCTACTATTTTTTCATCACACTTAATCACTTTACTATTTTATCACTTTTTTCTCTCTTCCTTACTTCTCACTGTGAGTTGATCTGCAAGTGATTGTTCTAGTGTCAAGCTAGGCAGAGTGATTTTTTTCCGTCCTGAAGAAACATATACATGTTCCACCCCTTATCATAAACAACCTTCATCTCTTTCCTCCAAGATCTCTCAAACAAAATATGAAAAGATTTCAATGACACTACATCACACCAAACCTCATCACTATAGCTCCTAAGGGTAAAATTCACTCGAACATGCTTAGTCACTTCTACCTTCCCACACTTTTTCAACCAAGTCATCCTATAAGGACTAGGGTGTTGTTGTAAAGGTAACCCCAATTTTTCAACTATTGTGATACTAGTCAAGTTTGATATGTAATCCCTATCAATAGTCAGACTGCATACCTTACTACCCACAAAACATCGAGTTTGTAAAATATGTCCCCAATCACCGTTAACCTTAAATTTTTTTATATTTAATATTTTTTTATTTTAATTCAAAAACAGAAAATTGAAAACTGCCGAAAATTTCTAAAATTTATAATAATTTTTTTTAATTTCGATTTTTTTACTCGGGAACTCGACTACAAGTCCAGTGAAACAAACGAAAATTGATTTGAACTCTTAAATAACCCGAAAAATAATTTTAACTCTTTTTTTTGTATTTTTTTGGATCAAAACCTTAAAAATTATTATTGGATACAAGAACACGAAAAACAAATAACAAAAAACTTAAAACAAAAATAAAAAGGATAGAACCTGAATTTGGAACCCAAACTCTAATACCACTTGATGAGATCTCAGGTAGGGGAATTGTATGGAACTCGCGGAATGATTTGAAAATGTCGGGAAAGCCCAAATTCAGGTTGTAGACGATAGGATCTCGACCCGCAAATTATTGAACCAAGCAACCAACAAGAATGAAATTTGAAAGACCTCTTGATTACAAAATCAACGAACCTCGATTTGCGAAAATCATAAAGAGTGTCTAATTCTTTGATAAGTTCTAAGGGTTTAACGCCACAAATATAATAATATATTTGATAAGTACAAAAAGTTTATCAAGAACCATTGGAGAGAAAATCTCAATTTTTATACATAATAAAAGTCTTGTCCATACAATGAGAATAAAATTTTTATTTATACTAAACCTAGCAAATATGAAAATAACAGAATTTAAGAATCCTAAAATATAAAAAGTTTTAAAAAACAAGAATTCTAGCCAAAATAAAATATTTCATGAAAAATGAAAGTTTCTTCCGATTATGGTCTATGCCAGATCATATCATGTGTGAATGATGAGAGAGAACAGACCATTAATCAGTTGTTGACTAAAATGGATGGGTTTTCAGGGAATTCATGTGTTATAGTGTTGGTTGCAACGAATAGACCGGATGTTGTTGATGCAACATTGTTAAGGCTTTGAAGGTTTGATTGACATGTTACTGTTGGGTGGTAATTGTGGAGGAGGTTAAGGACTTTTCGTTGATGTCAATATCCAGTGATTTTTGTGGCCGGAAGGTGGTTGAAAAATGGTCAGGAGGCGGCAGTAGGGTGGAGTGGGGGTGAGTTGTGGGAAGAAGGTGAAGTTTGGTGGGTTATTTGCACATTTCAAAAAGTTTAGAAGTATGACTGCAATTTGTGCTTTATTTTTCTTTTTAATTTTATTTAAATAGGAGGGTAAAATGATCATTTTACTTTAAAAATGGGTGAAAATGACGTTCAACGCAAGAAATGTGAAAGGTCGGGCAAAAATGTCAAAAAATGGAACGTATCGACGTTTTCATAATAGACTTGAAAGGTAGAGACGCTTTGTGTCAATTAGCCTTTAGAATACCAAGATCAAATTTTTATTTCGTTAATAAAAAACTAAGAAACAATGGAAGCTCTACTTTGGCTGCAATATCGATTAAATGGCAAAATAATCCTAACCAAAACATTAATTAAGGTTCGATAAAATAATATATTTGATTAATAAAATAATCAACTGAACCCCAATAGAATGCCTTCTCTTGATTGCATCAGGACTCATACTTCCTTGGTAGCCATTTCTCTCTATGGCTTCCACTTTTCAATTCCTAGAGTTCAAGTTAAAGACACTCTTGATTATGGTAGCTTTGACAAGAACACCATTGCATGGCCTGCGTGGATTATTACTCTAACTTGTAATCATCAGTGCAGTTCAAAATCTCGCAAAGCTTACGAGATCGTTGACAAATAATAATGCAGTGAGTTAAAGTATCATCCCACGAGGAATAACGTTTAATTCTAGTTCACTAGTGTTTACCAAATTCAATCAATTGTAACAAAATAAAATGTTTATTGATTTTTTACGCTAAATTATATATGAAAGCAATAAACTATAATTTTTTTGAAATACAAAATGAATGTATTGGATATCCGACTTCACCAATTAACTTCTAGTTCCAATTCTCGACCTGTGTTGATCAATGTTATTAATATGTTTGTGACGATCGTTAAGCCAATTTTGTTTAATACTCTTTTCCAAAATATACTAATCCTACATTTCATACGACCCAACTCAACCCAATTCCTAGTATGAATTCATATGAAAACACATGCATTTAAATTTATGATTATCTCACGCGATCACACACTCCATAAATATTATTCCTAATATTTATTGTACGTGTGTTTCATATACCTTATTCTACCAATTGTGAGTTTTTCAACACTATAAATAAGTAACTAATTGTCCTAATGATGCGCAAGCATTAAAACATTACAAAATTCATGTATAGAAAATCACAACGCGGTAATTAACTGAAAAACACGAAGTCTTGAATTAAAAATTAAAAGTTAAAAATGTTTTGTCATCCATCCAATACAATGAAAAATTGGCCTAACATTTCCATATGAAAATTACATAAAAGAATAAGAAAAGGCATTACCCAAAACTAAGAAACTTGAGAAGGAAGTGAAAACTTTAATTCTTTGCTTGAAACTCGACCCCCAAACAATGCAATTTCCTTCTTCTTTGTAAAATACTCTCTTTTGTGCTCAAGATATGCTCGCATTCGGCCCCCTCCATTCTGGACGAAACTTTCAATTTAAATCATGTAGAAATATTGGCTTCAATTCGTTACCAAAATGAAATAAGAAAAGAAATACTTTATCCTGGATTCAAACCTAGGCGCGCGCCAAGTACAAACTAGGAGTGGCGCCTGACCCCTTATGCAGCTTCAGGCGAGGGCGGCGCCTTGGGTTCTTTTTTAGGAGCCAAGTTTGCAACTTGGCCCTTCAACTTTCTCCAAAGTCCTTTTTCGTCCTTTTCCAATTATTTTCGATCCTTTCGCTTATTTTTGTATCCAATTGATTACTTGAATTTTTAAATCTCCGTTCTTCGTTTCGAGCCAACTTTTAATTATTTGTGTTTTAATCCCGTAACTTTATATACGATTCACTTTAGCCTTTTTATCGCTCGTTTTCTCCAATTCCACCACAATAATTGATGTTCACCTACAAAGTTGTATTTACATACAACTAAGTCATATTTTAAATAATTAATCGACAAATGTTCTTATTTAACGGTCCAAATATACACTTATCAAAAGCTACCATTTAAGGGCTATAGCTAATTTGGGAAAGCGGAGAAGGAAATTGCAAAAATAAAATAATTAGAACACTAATTCCACTCCCTATATTCAAAACATTAACCGCTTTCCCAACAGTCATAAACTGCCATCTCTCCCTCCGTCTTTCTTTTTTACCGCTCATATTTTGCACTCAAATCATACTTGTCTCATAACTTGCCCCTCTCAGTCACCAATCTGGCGACGCTTGGTCCACACCAGGCGTCGCCGCCACCACTACCGCTCCCTCCACTGCCAAGAGAAGTCGCAATGGCAGACTTGACTGCCATTGTTCCTTATCATGATCCTGGTGATGAGATTACCTTCATTGATCAATCATCGTTCTTAGTAGAAAACCCGACTCTCGGTCTCCCTGAATATCCTGATTTCCAACCGCATACTGGATTCGATGGGTTGGCTGATGTCAACGATCCGTTTGTGGATCCAGTTGTTTGGGACTTGGGTTATGGGAATGATGTGGTTTCAAATTATCTGGCTGAACCCTCTGAATTTCAAGGAGAAAGAAATAGCCATGAGAATGGAAATAATGCTGACAGTAATGTACAAAATTCAGATTCTGTATATCCGATGCAACATTCAGATTCTCCGCTTTTTCGACCTCCTGATAATTGCATTTGTTGTCAAAGACTTCGTGAAATTACTCATGTTAATGGTGTGTGCAAATAATGTGATAATTATTTTCTGCAACTTTTGTCTCTTCCAATTCTGCACTTGTTGTTGTTCAAAGACTTTGAGAAATCACTAGTACTAATGGTGTGTAGATGTAACGTGAAAATGGGTTGATTTTTTTTATTTTTTTATTTTTTAATGTTTACAAATTTTGTACGAGTCAATTGGAAAGGGACTTTTCGGGTAACTCATTAGTAATTTAGAGGTTTCAGAATTTGCACATTCGATTTGACTTATTTTCCTTGTTTGTGTATTGTATGTTTTGATAGGCATAAGCATGAAAAGGCTCCAGATTCATGGAAGAGTTGGAATGGTCGTTCATGCGATTCTCGAGAAATATGATTGTGACCTATCTTTTCAGAACCATGAGTTCAAAGTGTTCGAGTAAGTTCTTTTAAATTCATATGTATCATTTAGTTGTTGATTATCGAGAAGTTTAAGTGTTCATTTTCGCCTTGTATTCATAGTTTTTGCACGAAAAGTATCCATAGTGTGAAAGAGTTTCTAGTTCAGTATTATGAAGATTGTAAACAAGAAGGCTATGTAATGTTGCAAGATCCTCTCTCGACTTTCTACGAAGCCCTGTGTGTTGGAGTGAATGACACCGAGAATTTCGATGATTTTATTCAATTATCTCCAGATAATCCAGGTTAGTCATAATCTCTTGGTTCTAAAATGTAAAATTTAATGTGCCATGAATGCCTTTTTCTCTTCAATTTTCTCATATGTCGATTGCAGGGGCGGACCCACCCTAGGACCTGGTGGGTCCTATGACCCACCAAAAAAAAAAAAAAAAAAATTTTTTTTTCATTTTTTTTTTTATTTAAAATACTGTACAATTTTGGGATATAACATGTTAGATGTTAGATATAAGTACAGATTTTGGGATATAACATCTATAAAGTATACTGTAATTTTTCATTATAACATGTTAGATATAAATACAGATTTAGATGAAAAATCAGAAATCTGGTTTTGAAAATGAATTTTAGTTAATTAAGATTTGAATTTAGAGAGTTGTTGAATGTTGTGATTTATTTTGATATTAAGGTGTTGTTCTTTTGTCCGTTTTGCTAGTTTAGTTGTATGTTTGGTTCTTTCTAAGATTGTTAATTGTCAATAGCAACGAAGTGCTTTTACCTCTTGTATTAGATCCGTTTAATTGTTGAAAAAACTGTTTGGTAGCATGGGTTGAGACCTCGAAATTGGATAGAAATTCTTGTCTACATATTTGAATTTGATTTCGAACAGTCTAACACAATTAAAAAGTAGTTCTGATTTCAGTTTGTCAGCTTACTGCTGTAATTGGTCGGATGAGCGTTTCCGAGTTAATAATTTTTTCATTTTTACAGCAATTTAAGAATGGAAAATAATATGTATTTCAAACTTCTATCATTTTAATTGTACATCATTATGAATGTTTGTGCTACCCGCCTCCAAAAAAAATTTTTCAGGGGCACTGCCCCCGAACCCCCATGCTCCCCCCTCCTTCATCTCAATATCTTTCATTTTAGGACCCACCAGTTCTAAAATCCTGGGTCCGCCACTGGTCGATTGTGATCGTAGTTAGTAGTCTTATGTTGTAATACAGGTGATTACCAAACGAATCAACAAGAAATGTCGATGCAACATGAAGCTGAAAGAAATTTAGAGCAATCTACGAAGATCCCCCTTACAACGCAGGTTAGGCCCTTCCATTTTTGTTTCAAATTTCAACAAACCGGTGATAAGAGAAATGCAATATGTACAGACTGATTTTACAAACGGGACAGAATGCCAGCCGGCAAGATTTCATTGAATTTTGGACAAAAAACAAAGTTAAATCAGCCAATTAAATTCTGTCATCTCAGCTGTACAAAAAATCTGTACAAGTAGCATTCCTGCAGTGATAATTGACACGATTATGGCTTATCAATGTTACCTAATCTACTAAATCCTGGTTCCTATTCCAACTCCGTCAGCTTCTAGATATCTGGCAAACTTTTTAACACATCGACCAAACATCTGAACGAAGAATTCAGATAAATGCACACATTGTTACATTATCATGCTGAATATATAGTATAAACTTCATCAGTTTAGGGATGTATTTTCTGCCATAGGTTACTTTTCGCACGAAATATACTATCCATTTCGTCCATTATTCAGTAAACTAAACTTTCATTTCATGATTATATATCGTAATTTATATGATGAATAGTGCAGAGGGTAAGAACCGGAAACATGAAATTGAAGGACGTTATAGGATATTTTGATCATCCGATTGAAGATGCAGCCAGGAAATTGAATGTATGTCCCACAGTGATGAAGAAGATATGCCGCAGGGACGGCTTGCCAAGGTGGCCTTACAGAAAGGTTTCTACATTCCCCGAACCCCCCACGGCCACTCCTCTATCTCATTATTGAAAGTTTTTTTTTATTCTGAAACATGTCGATGGTTGATTTGCAGGTTAAAAGTATAAAGAAGAAAATATTGGAGAAAACTGAGATTTTAAATTCTGCCAGTGGTGATGAAGAAAGGGAACAGGCTGAGGCAGATATACACAAGTTTCAGGAAGAACTTGCTAAGATTTATGGCATTCATTCATCATAACTTACAATTTAATCTAACAGAAGATATTGATTTATTTAGTTATAGAAATTTGTTGCAGTAATTTTTTATATCAAGCAGTGAATATTCTTGATTCCAATAGTTGGTGAATCAGGAGAGAAATTACAATTTTCATTTCTGGTTAGGAAGGAGGGTGTCATATTAAAATACACATTTTCATTGGTTTAGGAAGTATCATCTCTAGCATAATAATTTTGCCAAGAGATTAAAGTTATGTAAAAGTTTTGTTGCAGTTACTGGTGCAAATACTTCTTCCACGCATTTCGAATTATTTAAGCATTCTCATTGAACTCAACAAAGTTAACGAGAGTTAGAGTCTACTTTGATCGTCCTCGTCAAATTTTCCTAAATTTCCTCAGATGTTGTAATATTCCCACCACATTTTTTTTTTAATATATACTATATTTTAAATACATTAAAGATCATTAATCTTTATTCATTATTACACTTGTATCCTTAACTTTTTTTTCACCATATTGTTATTTTAACATTTCATTGATCAGAGTTTTTTTTCATTAATCATGATTTTTGTCCAAAAATATTATTCACATACTTTAAAATGAGAATCAAATATTTAATCGCATTTTTGCATTATTATTTGTTTTGCCTATTTAAAAATACAATGAGCAAATAAGGCTTTTTACTCTTATATTAAAGAAAAATTTTGTACAGAAATCATAAGCAGGATCACCTATGTTAATTTGAATAAAAATGCGATAACATAAATGTGATCATGTGTAAATACTATAAAACTTTTATACAATTAAAATATGAAAAATGTTTTGTGTACATTCTTTATTAATATGAAGTTTGACACTCCCCTCACATGTGTGTGGGCCGCAATTATTTTAATCGTGAACCCCACCTTTTGAATGTAAGAGGAGTGTTAAACTCCATGTCAAGTATAATGTACTTGAAGCAAGGTTTATTTGGATAACTAAATGGACATATTTAACGAAAAAAAATTTGCTGGAGAAAATTTTCATTTTGATAAACAAAGTAGGCTAGTTCAAAAAAATTCCCGATGAGAATTACTCAAACTTGAGTCTAACTCAATAAAACCTTATCTTATGAACCTTAAAACTAATTTCTTATAACATCATGGAATTCTTTTATGATTAAGAGAATGAGTAGAGATAGGGGGAAACCTTGGAGTCTTAGTGAAGGCATGACTTAACTAAGAGTAAATTGGTTTTTTTTGTAGAGCAAATAATCGCAATATATTTGTTAGGTCCAAATTGTAATTGATTATTTCCATGTTCAAAATCCTAGTTATTGAGTTATAATTAAAGTCAAAAGAGTCGAAAGTTTGAAGCATAGGACTTGAAGAAGTCAAAGATGGACCAAGGAGAAAAAGTAGTCTCAAAATCACTCGCTACCTGCCACAGGAGGGCTCGAGCGACTTTTTCTGAAGTCTCGCCGCTTGCTAGTCACGCCTTGGATGCTTGAGAAACCGTGTTATCCGGCCAGAATCCTGTTCGCATTTTAATAATTTTTTTCAATCATATTCAACCTCAAACACTTTTATTATAAATACTAAAGCAGAGTCCACTTCAAAATTATGTTGAATCATTATTTCATATAAGAGAACATATTATTGAATATCAATAATATATTCTATAAATCTCTTGATTCAACCCTAAGATCAAAATACAAATGATAATTAGATCAAACACCAAATTTTTTTACATTTACCAATAAGCTTTCAGAGTTTTGAAGTGGAAAGAGATAGGTGGAGTTCTAGTTGTTTCGGGACGAGGATCGTTCTTGGTGATTCAGAGTAGGGAAAATAAGTCTAGAGTTTTGAAAAATGTAAGTTTCACAATCGAAGATGTTCTTCGGCTATTTACAAGTTGAGTGGTCAGAGTCTACTAAAATTTAGTTGTTTCTGGACCAATTGTAAGTTATCTTTTCTAGTGGATCGTTTTGACAATGTTTGCTTGGAGGTTTTTTTATTCCTGTGAAGAGTTCTTCAAGAGGTTCTCCTTCGTTACCAAAATTGGTGTTGTTTACTTTTATTGCTTTTGATCTATATTGCATGATCGTGTATGGTTTAAATTGATTTTTAGCTTAATCATTTAGAAACAATAAATAAGTGAATAGTTTCTTTTTATTAGTTAATTGAATTCTGTATTATACATCCCTAGGTGTAGTTGGGTCTAAATATCATTCGACTATATTATTTCAATTGGCATCGAAGCTTAATTGTGATCAATGACCTAATTTTGACTAGGTGAGTCAATCAATTTCCCTTCATCCTTATTTTAATGGTAGTAATTATGCTTACTAGAAGGTTAGAATGAGAGCCTTCTTCAAATCAATGGATGAGCGAGTTCGAATTAGTGTAGAAAAGGGTTGGACCGTCTCATCTACCAATGTTGCTAGTGTTGTTACACCTATCGATGTCTCTACTTGGGCTAAGAACGAATTAGTTGAGTGTAATTGAAATAGTAGATGTGTCGTTGTCATATTAATGGATATCTCCCCTAAAGAGTTTAAGTGTGTGTCCATGTGTGAGACTTCAAAAGAAATTTGAGATATTCTAAAAACCACACATGAGGGAACTAAAATCCTAAAAAATTCTAAATTACAGATGTTGACAATTAGGTTTGAAAAGATTAGAATAAATAATGAAGAATCTTTTGACGATTTCTTTGTTAAGTTAAATGGCATAGTACATTTTAGTTTCAACCTAGGTGAGCGTATTCTCAAGGCTAAGATTGTGAGAAAAGTGATGGGATTCTTACTTGAAAGATTTAGACCTAATGTTATCGCTCTTGAAGAAAGTAAGGACCTAAATTCAATTAAATAGAAGAGACTCTAGGATCTCTCCAAATATATGAACTTAGCCTACCACGGTCTAAGAAAAACAAGTCTTCAGCCCTAACAACTTTTAAGGAAGAGACAAGTGTAAGACTGATGATGACACCCTAAAGAATGAGGACTTTGCTTACCTTGCTTGAAAATTTAATTTTTTTTATAGGAATAATAGGAGACCTCCTCAGAAGTTTAACGTTCACTCCAATAAAAACAGGAATGATAAAAGATAGAAAAGAGATACTAGGGATGTATGTAAAAGGTCTCAATCTGTGAGGTGTCATGAGGGCCAAGGTTTTGGACATGTTAATTTGAACAAAAATGCGATAAAAAATGAGACATAAATGTGATCATGTGTAAATACTATGAAACTTTTATACAATTAAAATATGAAAAATATTTTGTGTACATTCTTTATTAACATGAAGTTTGATACTCCCCTCACATGTGTGGGGTCCGCAATTATTTTAATAATGAACTGGGCCTTTTGAATGTAAGAGTGTCAAACTTCATGTCAAGTATAATGTACTTGAAGCAAGGTTTATTTGGATAACTAAATGGACATATTTAACGAAAAAAAATTTGCTGGAGAAAATTTTCATTTTGATAAACAAAGTAGGCTAGTTCAAAAAAATTCCCGATGAGAATTACTCAAACTTGAGTCTAACTCAATAAAACCTTATCTCATGAACTTTAAAACTAATTTCTTATAACATCATGGAATTCTTTTATGATTAAGAGAATGAGTAGAGATAGGGGGAAACCTTGGAGTCTTAGTGAAGGCGTGACTTAACTAAGAGTAAATTGGTTTTTTTGTAGAGCAAATAATCGCAATATATTTGTTAGGTCCAAATTGTAATTGATTATTTCCATGTTCCAAATTCTAGTTATTGAGTTATAATTAAAGTCAAAAAAGTCGAAAGTTGGAAGCATAGGACTTGAAGAAGTCAAAGATGGACCAAGGAGAAAAAGTAGTCTCAAAATCACTAGCTACCTGCCAGAGGAGGGCTCGAGCGACTTTTTTTGAAGTCTTGCCGCTTGCTAGTCACGCCTTGGATGCTTGAGCGACCGTGTTATCAGGCCAGAATCCTGTTTGCATTCTAGTAGTTTTTTTCAATCATATTCAACCTCAAACACTTAAATTATAAATACTAAAGCAGAGTCCACTTCAAAATTGTGTTGAATCATTATTTCATATAAGAGAACATATTATTGAATATCAATAATATCTTCTATAAATCTCTTGATTCAACCCTAAAATCAAAATACAAATGATAATTAGATCAAACACCAAATTTTTTTACATTTACCAATAAGCTTTCAGAGTTTTGAAGTTGGAAAGAGAGTTAGTGTTCTAGTTGTTTCGGGATGAGGATCGTTCTTGGTGATTCAGAGTAGGGAAAATAAGTCTTGAGTTTTGAAAAATGTAAGTTGCACAATGAAAGAGGTTCTTCGGCTATTTACAGGTTGAGTGGTTAGAGTCTACTAAAATTTAGTTGTTTCTGGACCAATTGTAAGTTATCTTTTCTAGTGGAGCGTTTTGACAATGTTTGCTCGGAGGTTTTCTTATTCCCGTGAAGAGTTCTTCAAGAGGTTCTCCTTCATTACCAAAATTGGTGTTGTTTACTTTTATTGCTTTTGATCTATATTGCATGATCGCCACGTATGGTTTAAATTGACTTTTAGCTTAATCATTTAGAAACAATAAATAAGTGAATAGTTTCTTTTTATTAGTTAATTGAAATCTGTATTATACATCCCTAGGTGTAGTTGGGTCTAAATATCATTCGACTATATTATTTCAATTGGCATCGAAGCTTAATTGTGATCCATGACCTAATTTTGACTAGATGAGTCAATCAATTTCCGTTCATCCTTATTTTAATGGTAGTAACTATGCTTACTAGAAGGTTAGAATGAGAGCCTTCTTAAAATCAATGGATGAGCGAGTTCGAATTAGTGTAGAAAAGGGTTGGACCGTCTCATGTACCAATGTTGCTAGTGTTGTTACACCTATCGAAGTCTCTACTTGGGCTAAGAACAAATTAGTTGAGTGTAATTGGAATAGTAGATGTGTCATTGTCATATTAATGGATATCTCCCCTAAAGAGTTTAAGTGTGTGTCCATGTGTGAGACTTCAAAAGAAGTTTGAAAACCAAACATGAGGGAACTAAAATCCTGAAAATTTCTAAATTACAGATGTTGACCATTAGGCTTGAAGAGATTAGAATGAATAATGAAGAATCTTTTGACGATTTCTTTGTCAAGTTAAATGGCATAGTACATTTTAGTTTCAACCTAGGTGAGCGTATCCTCAAGGCTAAGATTGTGAGAAAAGTGATGGGATTATTACTTGAAAGATTTAGACCTAATGTTATCGCTATTGAAGAAAGTAAGGACTTAAATTCAATTAAATAGAAGAGACTCTAGGATCTCTCCAAATATATGAACTTAGCCTACCACGATCAAAGAAAAACAAGTCTTCAGCCCTAACAACTTTTAAGGAAGAGATAAGTGTAAGACTGATGATGACACCCTAAAGAATGAGGACCTTGCCTACCTTGCTTGAAAATTTAATTTTTTTTTATAGGAATAATAGGAGACCTCCTGAGAAGTTTAACGTTCACTCCAATAAAAAAAGGAATGATAAAAGATAGAAAAGAGATACTAGGGATGAATGTAAAAGGTCTCAATCTGTGAGGTGTCATGAGTGCCAGGGTTTTGGACATGTTAAATTCGAGTGCTCAAGTAATAAGAAGACTCAAAGTAAGGCTATGAACATTATCCTCATTGATGATGAGTTTAGCTCTGATAATTAATGTGAAAACTCTAATCCTGATAAGGAAAGAAATTATGTGGTGTTGCCTCTATGGTTAAAAGTGAAACTGCAGAGGAGAGGAGAGTGAAACACTTGAGGACACAGAGCAATCTGACTCTTCAAATGAATAATCAAGAGATGATTGGTATATACAAGAGGCATCGTAGCAACGGTGACTACGAAACCCACAACTAAATTGATGTGGAACCCAAGAACGCCAAATAATAACCCAGTTTTGGACTTGAACCCAATGAAGTGAAGCAAAAAACCCAATGTTAACAAAAATGCGTTGAACCTCTTGATTACACAATGAAGAACCCACGATCCGATATTTGAACACACGAGAATTAGATCTTGGAAATTCGATTTGTTGTTCAATAAAAGAACAAGAAGAAAGCAATATGCCTTTCAATTAATTCAATGTCAAAAGTTCTCAAAGTAATAAAAGAGTTAAGTATTTATAGCCCTAAACCTAGTAAAAAAACGTGCTTAAGGTAACAAATAATGTCAAAATATGGAAAGAAATAGAATACTAATTAAAAAGGAAATAAATCGCACAAAATTCGGTCGTACTGGACAACCTTTCTGGATGTCTGATAAGCGTGTCCGGATGGACGGAAGTGCTCTACCGGACGTCCGGTAGAGTGTGTCCGATTTGGCAAAGATTTTAGGTTTTGGGCTACCGGACATCCAGTAGTCGCGTCCGGTTGACCCCTTTGCGTCTGGTTGGCCAGAACTTTCTTCGGCCATCTTTATCACGTTGATCCAAGTTTTTTGGGTATTCGACCCCAACATGAAACTTGCTCCATTTTGCGTCTCGAACATGATTTTTTCAATAGTGGCTTTAACGAGCATCCCCAATGCCTCTTTGACTCATTTTGCTTTCGATCGTGTCATTGCCCTTTTTTTGATAATCAACGGGGCTCGGTTTGGACTTGTATTCATGACTCCCGCATCCTAGATCATATCATCTTCAACCAGCTATATATAGAGAGCTTTAAATTGAAGAAGGTTAATAACTATGCTTTTAAAAAATTGCATAATCTTAAGTTAGAAAATGAGAGTTTAGTTATCAAACTTGAGGATTCAACTAAAAGATTGAATAAGTTAAGGTTAAGAAAGAGTCTTTAGTCCTTAGATATTAAGTTTAAGACTCTTACTAGTGGTCTTGAGAAATCTAGTTCACAGCTTCAATTTTTTTTCTAGTGGTTCTAAGAAGCTTGACAAGATGTTAGGTTTAAATAAACTAGTTAGGAATATAAAGGTTTAGGTTTTAATGAAACAAAATTACATCCCTCTTCATCTTCTTAAAACAAGGTTGTACCTGTCTTTATCAAGATTAAGAGTGTATGAGTCCAAGGACCTAGGTCACTGTGCAATATAGGTTTCCTCAACCTATAGTTCAAAGCTTGAGACCTAGAACTACTCATAGATTCATTACCACTTGTCATAATTGTGGTAAGTTAGGTCATATAAGACCTAAATGTCATAAGCCCTTGGTTAGAAAAAAACAAGACCACACTACTCAAGTTAGATTATTGACTAATAAAGTTGGTCACTTGACTAATATAATGAGTTATTTGACTAAGATTACATCTTCTTCTACAAAGATTTGGGTCAAAAAGAGTGAACTCTCTAGTCAAAGTGATGTTATATATTGCGATGTTGCTCATGTTGCTCTTAAAGGTAAGAGTACGTATGTTCCTCATTGATTATATCTTTAGGTGCATACATATGCTTTATTCATGATATTTACATATTCATGCATGCATTCTAATTTTTTCTTGTCTCATTTGTTTTGCATTATTTTTTCTATTATTATAAAAAAAAAAATTGAAAAATGAAAAAGGGTTTTAATTTTAATACTTTAAAGTGATTTCCTTGGACATGTTATTTTGTGATCATATACTAGTAAAATTAATGAATGGTGAATAACGTTTTCATTGGCCTGGTTTAGAACTTATTTTGAATACTTGGTATAGGTTTCTTCATGTATCATCTATACTGCACATATTAAGCTCTTGTGAATAAGTCTTGACCATATGTGTGATGTTTAGGATGGAAATCATCAGTGTGGTAAGGTGACCTTGAATATGGATTGACCTTAAACTAGTTGACTTAAGTTCTTGTATATTCTTCAAAAAGAAAAAAGATTTGAATTTCATAGGGAAAATGAGATGCGTCTTATACTTTTCTTCATAGCATTTATGATTGAGTAATTAAGCCTGCTAGTTATCTTAAAACCTGGTGCCTTATAATCATCTAATTTAATAGTCATCGGTCTAAAACTCGTTATAAGGGTCATTTAGTAAGTTTAATGAAAAAAAGTCTTCACATAAGATAGAAAAAATTATGTATGCTCATAGAGAGGGAGAAAGAAAAGTTATACAATGAAAAATTAAATATGTGCCATTTTGATTAAAAGGTCCTTATAGCACCGTGTTTGACTTTCATACTTAAGGAAATATTCATTCATCCTGAAGACTTACTCTAAGATTGAAGATTTAAACTCAAGATTTGATTGGATGATGTTGTCTCTTTATCTATGTGTTGTTCTTCTCTTTTATCCATGCTAGACTAGATTTTCATTGTACTAGGAGAACGATGATCCATGCTAGACTAGATTTGGGGGTCTTCCCTGCATAGAATAAAGGAAATATGTAGTGTGTTGATCTCAAAAAATGCGCTAACAGAATTTCAGTCACCTTTCCTTCACGTATGCATCGTCTACACATGGGAACATCACATTAGAAAGCAGAGGCCGTCGGTCTAGAAAAAGGTCCAACGATTATTTGCACTCTAATAGTCAAATCAACGGTCAAACGAGATGTAAATGAGTGCAAAAGAAGGGAAACGAGATTTGGTTAGGGTTATAATGAAAACATACCTTAGTTTTGAATGAATTCACATTATATAGGGAAATGCAAATGGGCCAAGTAGGTTAATGGATCGAGTCCAAGCCCAATATGAGGTTGCATAATTTAATAAGTCCAATCCAATTAAATAATCGATGCCACGTCGACATATTTGGGACTCCCTCTATTTGAGCATGCTACGTAATTTATAGGTGTAACATTCTGCAATTCTACCCAAGTAATGAAAATATTCGTGACAAGATTGAGATGCCTTGTTTAGATGACCATTGTATATTATTATTTTATGTATTTTTGCATACGTGCTCCTGTTTGAGCCCTATGTTTTAAAAAATACATTTTTTTTCAAATCTCATTTTCAACCACACATTCTCCTATAAAATAATTATACACGCATTTCAAAAAAATTCCTTATTTTTTAACCACATTATCCAAAAAAAATACTATTTCATAATACATTTTCCCCAAAATGGGGATCAAACAGGGGCATATATATATGCCTGAGGCCCCCAAAATCTTGAGGATGGCCTACATAGAATAAAGAAAATATGTAGGGCAATTCTACCCAAGTAATGAAAATACTTGAGAGAAGATTGAAATGTCTTGTTAGATGGTCAATGTATCAATTGGAAATTCCTTTACAACTTGTACTAGTTTATTAAACCATACTTTGGGTTTTGTTTGACTTTCATTTGGCTCTTCCTATTTAAAATAATTATGTTGTAAGAGCGTGCAAGTTGCACGGAATGAATGTAGCACGACGCCATGATGTTTGTGTTTGTCAATGATCTAGTTAGCATTTTAGTAAATTCTATTAAACCAATCCAAAACATTGATCCTCCAAAAACTCAACGTCGCACTTGTGAAAGGTACAATTTTATCAAAAACCTCTCTAGTTTTTAGTTCTGCAGAACTAGGGACAAATCGATAGTACGAAATATTACGTATTTGTATCATTATGAAATAAAAAAAATCAGATAATACTATATTACGTTTATAATCCAAAAAATACTATTAGGATTGGTAAATAATTTAAGAAATACTTCATTCCAAATTTAAATTCCAAACAATGATTTAACTGACGTTTTTTCAAATCACCCTAACATTAAGCTTATCAATTAATTACTCTCCAAAATCAATACAAAATTCAAAGTTCATAATGGACAAAAAGGTACCCCAAATTCGTCTCTGGCTAAAATCAAAATCTTGTATATTTAGTATGTGTTGAAATTGGCGATATTGCTTCACAACATATCCAACTTTTTCCAATTTTTGGTTTGTGTGTAAAAGAAGCTTATTATCTCACAAAAGCACATACTGATGTTTAGTTTTGGGATCTTGAAAAGCATTATTGAATCGAGTTTTGCTTTAGGTACACTTTTTTTGACATTGTGGATGACATTGCACTCACATGGGTAGTGGGGTCCGCGATTAAAATAATCATGGATCCCATTGTCCATGTGAGTACAATGTCAAATACAATATACATTAAGATTGTACACTAAGTTTAATTCTATTGAATCAATTGTAGGGATCCATTTATTAAAACGTTCCCTAATCTGAGATGTTCCTTCTACTATGTTACTTAATAATTCGAAGTGTGAAACAACTATGACAGATTACATAATTTTTTGGGTTTCATTTGGTGTGGGGGGCTGGCTGGGCTGCAGCTCCCCCCTCTACTCAGGTCCAATTTTTTTTTCTAAAGGTTTTTTATTTTATTTTTTTTTTGAAAAAATTGTTTTTTCATGTGTAATTTTTTTTTCGCTTAGTAGCCCGGTCTCGAATCAAATTCTGGATCCGTCCCTGATGTCGCCATAAGATACGATTCCAATAACGAATGACTACATATGTGCTGTGTTAATCATTTCATTTGTTGGCTGCGTATATGAATATGAATGACTGCATATATGGATACGTGATGTGTTAATCATTGAAATATATCATTTTAAGAATTCATCAACATACTATACTATAACACAAAACAATGCCATTGCGTCTGTTGGAAAATAAATTATTTAAGTTTTAAATTTTAAAATTAATATTTTAAATTTGTTGTTTCTATTTTAATATCAATTTAATACAAAATTATAATTATAATATTATAGTGTAACATACGTGTTATATTACTTAATTCGCATAAATATGTGGTTAAATTTATTTATCCCAGTGTAACATACATGTAAAATGACTTAATTCTCATAAGTGTGGGGATTAAATTTATTTATCTCTAGTGTAACATACATATAAAGTGACTTAATTTGCATAAGTGTGTGGTTAAATTTATTTATCCTAGTGTAACATACATGTAAAATGACTTAATTCTCATAAGTGTGGGGATTAAATTTATTTATCTCTAGTGTAACATACATGTAAAATGACTTAATTCTCATAAGTGTGTGTTAAATTAATTTATCCCTATAAAAGGGAATGATTATTATTGAGATAAAAATATATATAAGATGAAAAGACAACTTGAGAACTAGAATACAACAACTTGAAGTATCATTCTCTCTACACTTTTACACTATACTATTTTGGCAATTCGATAAGAGGGTCATTCACTTACCTCTCTATGGTTGTGCCCCATAGCAGAAGAGCCACGTGGGTTTTATCTTAGAGCCATGTAGTACCCAAAGAACCCGCACGAAGGGTAGACTACACGACTGTGAGGAAAATGGCACAATGATGGGCTTCTACTGGAAATGGGCCTGACCCGGTTTCTATCAAATAAGTGAAGTTGGACTGAAAGTTGTCTAAACTTAGTGGAGGCCTGCTCCAAGCTGCTAAACTCGTGTGTTTTGAGAAAACGCGACTTCTCTTTGTTTATGGATGGTCGAGATGGAAAACCAAGACTACAGATCAACCGTTGAATCAGAAGGGTTCGAGAGACTTCTATAAGTCTAGGGTTAAGAGATATTTTTGTATAATCTCTCATTATTCTCTCATCTCTCACGCAGCTCTCTCTCTCGTTCGAACTCTCTCACGCCGACTTTAAGATTCACTCTCTGAAATTCCTTCCCCTTGTAAATTGATTGTAGTACAGGCTTTATACATGTCTTGTGTGAGTTGTAGAGTGCCTGATTTGTATCCTTGTGTGGATTCCTTGGCCGGTTTCAGAGGAGGCGTCTTTACTGTCAAATCTTGTGTGATTTGTCCAGAAACTGTGGTGTAATCTTGTTTGAGGCTTCGATCCTTGGTTAATATAGTGATTCTTCCCGTTGGCGGAAGCTCAAAAGAGGATTAAGAACTTCGGCTCTGAACCTCTTCCCTTAGGGCGAAAAATCTCGTGTTCTTTATGTTTTCTTGTCGATTCTTGTTATTTTGCATCTCAGTTTTTCAGTTTTTTGTTGGTAAAGGATTGCTGAATTTTCGAGTTGATCTTTACAGTGGTATCAGAGCACCAGGCGAAGATTCGAAGCTCTGAAGTTGTGCAGTCCGTACGATCGTTACTGTTTTTCACGCGATTCACAATACTCGATTTTTGATTCTGTAACCTATCAAGGGAGTTTTGGTGAGATCTTTCCATTTTGAGTTTATTGTAATGATTCATTGCATATAGTGTTTATACATTAGAGTGTATTGTACATTGTGTTTTCAAAAAACTCGGTTTGAGACTCTTCTTGGCAATACATTTGTCCAGAAACCATGAGCTGTCTGGAATCTGAGGGTTGTCTTGATTTTGAGTCAAGAATCGTGATTTAAAACCTCTGCATGTGCGCTTTAATTTGGTATATTGCATTTGTGATGATTTATGCAATAGATCTTACTTGAATATGATTTTGTGAATCTGTGAAAATTGTATACACTAGCTGGCGATTGTATAAATCCTAATTGTTTGTCTCTTGAGTGTTGACATTATGATTTATAACTTGTTGTGTATATTTCTTAAGTTGTAAGACCTGCCTGAATTGCAAACTTTGCTTCCTCATTTAAAATCTTTGAAAAATCATGTATGCTTCAAGATTTGAAATGGAAGTTTTTAATGGCAAAGGAGACTTTAGTCTCTGGCGCCAGAAAATGCGTGCCCTTTTACTTCAACAAAAATGTGCAAAAGCACTTGATGCAACATGACTTGAGGGTCTAGATGAAAACAAGAAAATAGAACTTGATGAAACTGCTTGGAGTTCAATTTTCTTACACTTATCTGATAATGTTTTAAGAGAAACTGGTGAAACAAAAACTGCTGCTGAATTGTGAAAAAAATTTGAAGATACATATCTGATCAAAACTATTCCAAATAAAGTGTATCTTTTAAAACAGTTTTTTGGTTTTAAAATTGACTCTTCTCTTGACCTTGATGCAAACTTTGACAGATTCAATAGATTATCCCGTGACCTTGCCAACTGTGATGAGAAACTCTCAAAAGATCAATTGACTGTAGTTTTATTAAATTCAATTGGTGATAAATATAAAGATGTCAAAAATGCTATTGAATATGGTAGGGAAACTCTAAGCACCGAGGTGATAATTAATGCCTTAAGAAATAAGGAGTTAGAGTTAAAATCTGATAGGAAAGAATCTGTTAGTGGTGTTAATTTGATGGTAAAGTCTAAGTTTACTCCTAAGACTAATCACCCCAATAAAAGATTTGGTCAAAAGAAAAATATTTTTCAAAAGGATAAAATGAAAATCAAAGGTAAAAAATGTTTTTACTATCAAGAGGAATGTCATTTTATCAAAGATTGTCCTAAGAGGCTTAGTGACAATAGGAATAGGTCTAAATTTGAAGGTGATGCAGCTCTGGCCTGCAATAATGAAATTGATATAGATGAAGTCTATGTTGCTGTTACTCACCAGCCATGTCAAGAGTGGATTTTAGACTCCGATTGTACTTTTCACATGTGTCCAAATAAATAGTGGTTTGCTGATTTTGAAAATGTAAATGGTGGTCAAGTTTTAATGGGTAATTTTATGGCCTGTCAAGTTAAGGGCATATGAACTATCACTTTAAGAGTAAATGATAATAGTGTCCTTGTTCTAGAAAAGACCAGATTTGTACCTGACCTTCAAAGAAATCTGATTTCTTTAGGTGTGTTAGATGACCTAAACTATGACATTATGATTAATTTTGGATACATTAAAATCTTGAGAAATTCACACTTAATTGTGGAAGCTCCCAAGAGACATGGTCTTTACATTTTGTAAACTAAAAACTCTTTTGATTCCACATCAGCAACACTTACTGTTTCAAATGATAAATCACAAATATGGCACAAGAGATTAGGTCATATTAGTGATAAAGAGTTGCAGATTTTGAACAAACTAGGTGCCTTTGGTAAAGATAACATTGAAAAACTCAGTTTTTGTGACTATTACATTCTAGGAAAGCATTATTGACTACCATTTCTGTCTAGAATGCATAAATCTGTGTCTATTCTTGAATACTTGCATGCTGATCTTTGGGAACCAGCTAATGTGCCTACTCATACTGGTTTTAAATATTTCTTGTTAATCATTGATGATATTTCAAGAAAGAATTGGATATTTCTTCTGAAAACAAAATTTGATACTTTTAATGCCTTTAAAGAATGGAAAAATCTGATTGAAAATCAAACAGATAAAATGATAAAAGTATTACGAACTGATAATGGGCTTGAATTTTGTAATTATGATATTGATGATTTGTGTAAGATGCATGGTATTTTAAGACACAGAACTGTTACACACACTCCACAAAAAAATGGTTAGCTGAAAGAATGAATAGAACCTTGCTTGAAAAGGTTATATGCATGCTTTTAAGTTCTGGTCTTCCTAAGCTATTTTGGAGGAAAGCTACAAAAACTGCTAGTTATCTTATTAATAGGAGTCCAGCTAGTGTTATACATTTTAAGACCCCGGAAGAAATATGGAGAAATAAGCCTATTGACCTTAGCAACTTAAGAGTATTTGGATGTGCAGCCTTTGCACATCAATATGAGGGGAAACTTGAACCTAGAGCTCTTAAGTATGTCTTCTTAGGTTATGGTGAATGGGTAAAAGGGTATAGACTATGGGTGAGGGAAACCAAAGGTTATAGGATCATTATAAGTAGAAATGTGGTCTTTAATGAAGTTGATCTGCCTTGTTTAAAAGCGAACATCAACTCTGATCCTATAAATTAGACCGATAGCATAGAGAGAGAGGCTGAAATTGAGGTGGAGCAAGTTGAAAATGATAATCACATGCCTAATATTTAGATTGGAGAGCTTGAAACTGAAACTGATGTTGAAACACATAGTAATAATGAGATTGAGCAATCTGAAACTGATTTAGAAACAAATCAGACCTTAGATGATTATCAACTAGCTCGTAATAGGCAAAGGAGACAAATTAGACCACCCGTGAGGTTTGATGATGAAGTATCTTTGCTACCGTTCAAAGTTTTATTGAAAATGAACCTAATTCCTATAATGAGGCTATGAGTAGCCAAGATTCCAAGCATTGGCGTGATCTAATGCAAGATGAGATGGAATCTCTTAAGAAAAATAAAACATGAATTTTGACTGAAAGACCTAAGGGGAAACGGGTTGTGGATTGTAAATGGATCTTCAAAATAAAAAGAGGTGAACAAAATGAAAATGACATTAGATACAAGGCTAGACTAGTGGCTAAGGGCTTCACTCAAAAGGAGGGGATAGATTTTAATGAAATTTTTTCTTCAGTTGTAAAATTTACTACTATTAGAGTGATATTAGCCTTAGCAGCTCAGTTTGACTGGGAATTGGATCAATTGGATGTCAAAACCGTTTTTTTAAATGGTGATATTGATGAAACTATTTACATGGAACAATCAAAAGGTTTTGAAATGAATAAAAATTCTGACCTTGTATGCCTTCTTAAAAAATCCTTATATGGTTTAAAACAAGTTACAAGACAATGGTACAAGAGATTCGATACCTTTGTGCTTGGACTTAGGTTTAAAAGAAGTAATTTTGATATTTGTTTATATTGTAGAGGAAATGGTGGTGAAAATGCACTCTATCTTCTTCTTTATGTGGATGACATGATTTTAGCTAGTCATGACATAAAACAAATAGAGTTCATTAAAAACAAATTGAAATTTGAATTTGAAATGAAGGACTTAGGTCCGGTGAGAAAAATTCTGGGTATTGAAATCAAAAGGAATAGAAAAGAAGGCATACTTAGTCTAAGTAAAAAATCTTATGTTTTGAAATTGGTGGAAAAGTTTTCTATGATTGATGCTAAAAGTGTGAGCTTACCTTTAGCAAATCACTTCAAACTTTCAAGTGATCAATCTCCCAAATCTGAAACTGAATTAAAAAGAATGTCTAAAGTGCCTTATTCTAATGCAGTTGGGTCTGTCATGTATCTAACGGTCTGTTTCAGCCCTGATTTAGCCTTCTCCATAAGTGTGTTGAGTAGATTTATGTCAAATCCTGGTGAAACACATTGGGAAGCTATGAAGTGGCTTCTTAGATACATTAAGGGAACTTGTGACTTGGGAATTCATTATAGAAAACAATCTAATGGTGTTATCTTGAGGGGTTACACTGATTCTGACTATGCGGGTGATAGGGATAATAGGAAGTCTACTTCTTCTTATGTTTATACTTTATGTAATTCTTGTATTAGTTGGAAATCTCAACTACAGAAAATTGTTGCTTTATCTTCAACTGAGGCTGAATATATTGCTGCAACTGATGCTATAAAAGAGGGTATTTGGCTGAAGGGTTTGTTAAATGAATTTGGTTTTGTGAAAGATGTGGTTTTATTTTCAGATAGTCAATCTGCCATTTATTTGAGTAGAAATCCTGTTTTGCATAATAGATCTAAACATGTTGATGTTAAATTCCATTTCATTAGAGATGTTATCTCACAAGGTGTTGTGAAACTTGAGAAAATTTCTACTCATTTTAATCCTGCTGATGTTGGAACTAAAATTCTGTCTTTAAATAAGTTTTTGGACTGTTTAAAGATGCTGAATATTGTTACTTGCTGATTTGTGTATCAGGTACCGAGCAAATGATGCCAAACAATGGAAAGATCACTATAAATGAAACCAGGATCATTGTACCAAGGTAGAGATTGTGAGAAAAATGGCACAATGATGGGCTTCTACTGGAAATGGGCCTGACCCGGTTTCTATCAAATAAGTGAAGTTGGGCTGAAAGTTGTCTAAACTTAGTGGAGGCCTACTCCAAGCTGCTAAACTCGTGTGTTTTTAGAAAACACGACTTCTCTTTATTTATGGATGGTCGAGATGGAAAACCAAGACTACAGATCAACCGTTGGATCAGAAGGGTTCGAGAGACTTCTAAATGTCTAGGGTTAAGAGATATTTTTGTATAATCTCTCATTATTCTCTCATCTCTCACGCAGTTCTCTCTCTCTCGTTCGAACTCTCTCACGCCGACTTTAAGATTCAATCTCTAAAATTCCTTCCCCTTGTAAATCGATTGTAGTACAGGCTTTATACATGTCTTGTGTGAGTTGTAGAGTGCCTGATTTGTATCCTTGTGTGGATTCCTTGGCCGGTTTCAGAGGAGGCGTCTTTACTGTCAAATTTTGTGTGATTTGTCCAGAAACTGTGGTGTAATCTTGTTTGAGGCTTCGATCATTGGTTAATGTAGTGATTCTTCCCGTTGGCGGAAGCTCAAAAGGGGATTAAGAACTTCGGTTCTGAACCTCTTGTCTTAGGGCGAAAAATCTCGTGTTCTTTACGTTTTCTTGTCGATTCTTGTTATTTTGCATCTCAGTTTTTCAGTTTTTTGTTGGTAAATGATTGCTGAATTTTCGAGTTGATCTTTACAACGACTTTAGGACAACATCTTCAACTTGACTTCCAATGCTTGTATTTTAACTCTCTTCTTATTATTGAATTATAATGTTCATATATATATATATATATATATATATATATATATATATATATATAATTTTTGAATTATGTTTATATTATTTAATTGATTATGTTAATTAATAATTTATCTACACACAAATTACCTAATTTTCCCAACAGTGTGTGCAGCTAATAAAACTCGATCTGTGAATTCTGTGAAGATGCAACACCAACTTTTGAAGATGAAAATCTACATAATTTTCCAGTAAGGCTGCCCACTGCCATGTAGAAAATAAATTGCAAAGTGCAGAAAATCTGGAAGAAGCTAAAATCATCCATACATAATTCATCCATCGACATAGTGGAAGAAACTAGAATGCTTTCTATATTATTTATTCCACCGTGTGTGGAAGAAGAAGGAACCGACATACATTTCAATAAATATGGATCAGCACTCGTATTTTTGTAGTGCCAATTGTAATGTGTTTGTGCTTTTAACTCTATGTGATGCCGAAATATAATGATAATATTGTGGATTGGTGCGCGGTGGAGTGGGTGATAAAATTTATTTTTTGTTTATGCTATTCTGTTGTGATGTTTAATCGATGTGAGTGATCACACTTACGATGGCTAAAAAGTACAATAAATATATGGTTGAAAAGAGAGCATTTACATTAAACTAAAGAGGTTATTTTCACGAATGACTTATTGGTTTTGATGTTCATTTTGGTTTGCATTCAAAATGGCAATAATGATGACCGAACGTAAAACTGTATTATTAGTACGCAGTGTAAGAAAATTGAGAAAGTGCATTATACTCAAGGTTGGATTCATATTAGTGTATTTCAAAATATTGGATTTCGGAACACATGACCAAACATTACGTTGGGGGTTGGTGGAGGAGGTTGTACAACAAACCAAAATATAAACCAAGTGGTATATAAGAATTAATAAATAAAAAAAATGGAAAATCCATAATTATGAGTTAACACTTAGTTCAAAGTCATATGGAAATGAAGCAAGACTATACAGTATGTAGAAACGTAATAACATGTCAGTGAATATAGCAAGAGTACTTAAATAAAAACTAAAATTCAAGACCTCGAGAATAAACTAAGTCTGCGAGAGAATGTTAGTTCATATAAATAACCTAATTTCATCAAACTATACCAACAGCTCTACTCAATCACAACACCCTTGAACTTCTTGTCACGCCTGACGTTGCATAGTACAAGGTCAAAATCCATATCGTAGTTTTCAATCAACTTCTCGCAACCATATTTGAATAGTTGACAAGCCAGGTTACATCTAGATGACTTTGGATCGATGTTTTGTCTCATTTCATCAATATTCTCATTTATAATGTACTCAACAAACTTTATGACATAAAATCCGCAATTGCAGCTAAATAAAATAAAACATTGTTAAGAGTGAAAAATTCAGTAGCAGCTTCTGATTTAACAAACCAATACAACACATTGTAGAGAATAAAGGCTACAATATGAAAGAACTTTTTCTCGTGCCAACTATTTTAAACATTCACAAGTGATATACATTACCATTAACCAAACACAATGTATCACGAGATACCTATATCAGCATTTGCTGGAAAACTGAGACATAGACAATCAAAATGATAATTGCATAGGACAGCTGATGTGAACAAGATAATTATGAATAAAGATTAACACGTGAAAAGAGATGTTCCCAAGGCTTATATGGGATTGTACCTTAAATATATATTCCTCAAAGCTCAGCTATTGTTAGCTGCGTCATGGGATTGATTTCTTCCTGTGCTTTACTCACTCGATATCTGAGAAGAGTTAATTTGTGATTCAAGTCTAGGGATTTTTGGAGAAGAATGTTCGATGAGGCAATTTGGAAGGAATATGAAGAGACTCCATTCAAGGGATTTGAAAGTAATCAACTTCAATAAAAGGCTTGTTTGGCGGAGTAAATTTGGCTAGCTAAATGATTACCCCATAGGAGTTAAAGTAATTTTTCATATTTCGTTTATATTTACAGTATTTATGGTATAAAAAACGTAAAAAGTAATTTTTGAATATATATGATAGGTGTGTGGTATAATTTCCACTTGATAGTAAAAAACATGGCCTAACAAAATTAACAGAAGGCAAGATTATGACATCAGCGTATAGTCAAGATAATACAGTAGCGGGTCTACAAATTTCGTTGGCCAAAGTCACAGCAGTGTTAGGATAAGAAAATCCAAAGTCGAAACTATACAAAAATGTCAAGACGCTAGAACAGAAAGAAAGTTGAGGACTTTCATCTCTTTCAAGAAATTAATCCCATGAATGGCGAGTACCTCTCCGGATCTTCCGACGGAATGGTCTGCACGCCTCAATGCTGAGATCAACTGCAGCGGCAAGAGCCATAAAGATGGCTGCATCCTCCACACACGTTACATGTCGCATGGCTAGTTGCACCAACGGCTTGCTGCATTTCCCTTCCCCTTGAACTCTACAGGTCATAACAAATCCGCCAACGACAGGACTCAGTGCTGCAAAGTCTCCACTGCTCTGTGGACTTGGTAGCGGAGTTGTTGCTGCAGCTCGGAGCTGCCTGTCAGTATCTATGAAAAACTCCCCTCCCTTTTCGGCATTCATCAATATCTCAGACATGAGTAGTTCACCGCCTTCCTGCCCCTCGGACAGAAGGTGGAACCGGCAGCAAACATAGTCTCTGATGCCGCGTTCACGCCATGCTTCTAGCTTTCCCCATGGGTGCCAGCTCTCGGGCTGGCATGCATCAGGCCGAACAATCAACCAAGCTCCTGGGTTGGACTTAGCCACCCAATCACAACCTGTTGACGGAACAAATGGAGTTGTTATGAAGGCTGCTGCAACAGCCGAGCCAGAGAGATCGTGTATCTTCACCTTCCAGCCCTTTCTCTCTCTTCTTTCGATATCCTGACACACACCATCAGCTGAACTTGACCAGAAGGTGCTCAGGGGATCTACCTGGGATACCCTATAAATTTATACCAACACTAAAGAAATTAAACAGGGAAAATCTACATAGCCCATCATTGACATGCAAATCACATGACCAAGAAACATTAAGCCCCAGTTTGGCCCCGAATTTCTATAACACTCATTTTTTCTCAAACTCATTTTCAATCACACATTTCATCAACTTTTTATCAAAATCTACTAAAAATCTTATTCTTAGCTTAAACCAAACGGGATAAAATTCTCTTATGAAAATATGTTCGAAACCTAAAAATATATTTGTATATAGCAGGGTTTGGATAAGTGGTCTGGCAAGATAGGCAACCTTAGGCGTCGTCAAAGAATCAAACCATTCTTGTCATTTACTTGGTGCTAACAATTTTTTCAAAATAAACTATATCTCCCAAAAGAATATTTAATTAACCTACTATGAAAAGGTAAAATAAAGCAAGTAAATTCAATATCACCTGTCTCGACTAAATTTGCAACTGAAAATAGGCTGCTTGATGGTCCCTTGAAGCTGAACAATTTGGGGACTTAATTTAGTATCATCTTCAAACTGGAAGACATATCTTGGATCAGGGTCCAGCTTCACTCTCAAATGAAGCTCTGCTCCTGCTTTTCCACTCTCCTGCCTATTTTTTCCAATGCCAATCCAGCCACTAAAAAGAATAACTGGCTTTCCTTGACCCCATTCTGGACCCACTTCCAATTTGAACGTCCCAATTTGCTGCCTTTTGACACCAACACCACAATGGGAGCCCTTCCAACCTGTAAAAACCGCAATCTCCAAACATGCATGAGACGTGTAGAAACATCCAGGTGCCAACATTGCTTTGAAGTCCGATTCTTCAAGATAAAAGCTGGAGGCAATGCTGTGAGTGTCGGGGTTTGTCTCAGGGGAGGATATTAAGGGAATTGTTGTTGTCTGTACAGGGAAGCCGCGCAGGCGGATCTCACATACACACGAAGAAGATAATGCATGAATATCAGATTTTGCTGCGGTTAGAGGTGCGCCGGGAATTCTGAGTCCTAGTGACCCAATTGACAACCTAATGAAAGCTTGAGGATCCATTCTTATCAGAAGTTCTTTTCCATTTGCCAAAAGCTAGTCTTCAGCAGATTCGAAAGTCTGTCATGTTAACAACTGAAGATCAGAGTAGGAGAAGTTAAATGGCTTATAATAGTCAAATTCACTTCAATCGAAAATTCTGCACTAAAGATAATATCGCGAAGGAGCGAGAGTTCAAATAAAAATGAGCAGTGTTAGGAAAACACTAACAATGTTATCTTAGGCTTGTCAAATATTCACGTCAGGAAGAAGGTCGTCATGAGATATAACATTGTTAGAAAACTTTGACCAGTCGTCTCAAAGGCACCAAAATTGTTCAAATTTTGCCCCACCTTCAGTACGAAAAGAAGTAAGATTCACAACAAAACTAGCTGGATTAGCTATGGGCTAATGATTCTTAAATATACTCATTATCTTCCAGCACAAATAGGAAATACAATAAATGTCGTACATACCAGCAAATTCTCGAACCAAAGTAATTTAACACTTTGGTTAGGAGAAGTAAATCGAGATGATTTTTAATTGTCAAAATGGACCAAACTTATAGTTAGCATGAAACTACTATTTAGGGTCACAGAAAAGGTCGCTAGCAGTCTTCCGATCAGAAATCAAGTCAATCATGCATAATCTTGTTTAGTACTATTTATTATGTAATCTAGCGTGTGGCAATAAATCATACCACAAATATTAAGTCAAAAATCAAGAAATGAAAGATATTTCAAAGCTTTGAACTTGAATAGTGAATGAGTGAAGCCAAAGCAGATAAGAAGACTTTCATGTCCTATTCATGTAAAATAATCTTCCAGCCCAAGACGGAATTTTATTCTACTTTGCATTATCTAGTTTATTCGATCTTCTAAGTCAAGGGACCATTTAACCAAAGAGAGATGTAATTAAGCAATTTCCAGGACAGTTACCTGAACTTAAACAATAAAAACAGAACTTCATTTTTAGAAATAATGAAGAATGATCTTTATATTTAGAGAACATCATCTTAAGATTTGACCTTAAAGCGAACAATACAATCAAGTTGCACTAGAAATAACTTGATCCAGCAGGAATGAAATTAAACAGAATATGCACGAAAAGAATCTCCAAAAGCTTAACCAACAACAGCTTGACTATGCTCTCCCTTGATTGGTTTACTTTTCCATTTTTTTGTTAACCGTCAAGTTTGACAGACTGACAAATCTAAAGCACAGATGACAATATTTTTTTCCTTAGAAATAACTTCTGAATCATGAGAAAGACAAATTATTACAATGCCCGGCAATGAGCACAGCCGGTTTTTACCTAAACAACAAAAATACTTGCGACGTACAAATTTGACATAGCGGTGAAATTTCAGGAAGCAAATAGCTGGGTAGTAATCCCTTAGCAGCCTGTTCGCGTCTGCCACGCTTTCACAAAAGATTGAACATTTATAGCAGCTAATTTATGTGTATTTCTATTTTTCCCTAAAAATCAATAAATAATATCAAAAGGAATAACATAAATTAGAAGAAACCCTCCATCATTTTTTTCCACAAATCCTTCAATTAAAGTAGTTAAATTATCTTTTTCACTCTTTTCATGGAGAGGATCTATTGAGAAGCTTATTAAATATTCTATATGCTAAAATTTTCGGTAGAATAAAAATCAATTATTTGCATCATTCAAGCTACCTAATTTTTCTTATACATAGAAGTTGCCCAAATTGATTTTCAAAAATATAAAAATGAGAACAGTCAATTACTTGCAAACCCACAAAATTGAACTCAAAACATTAAAAAAATAATAATAAAGAATTTAAACATGCAAAACAAAGTCAAAATCACTCAAAATAAAGAAATTTACATACATGCAAAAACTGAAATACATTAGCAGAATTATGCAAATTAAGCAAGGAAACAAAAAGGGATAATTAATTCAAGAACCCACCTTTACTATGAAAGCTTTTCCTTTAAAAGGTCACTTTTGGAGCTGGGATTATAAGTACTCAAAAATTCCTCTCTAAAAGTGGTGAAAAATCCCATGTCTTTCTCATTCAATTTTACCGATAAAAATAAGATTTCAATTTTCTTCGAGCAAAACACAGCAAGATTCTAAATGGTTTCTCACTCTCTCTTTCTCCTTTTCTGCAGATCCAAGAAAGATAATGTGAATGATCAAAGATTGGGTTTGAAAAATAAAAGTATTAATGATTTAAAAGAAAAACCAAACACATCTTCCTAGAATTTTACATACCCCAAAAATACATATGTATGTGCATTTCTGGGTTGGAAGTGTATATACACACTGATGTATAGGTTAATAGGTATGTATCTATGTGTTTAGCATTGTGTCAACAGTTTGTGTGTGGGAGAGAGAGAGAGTTCATTATTTAGAACGAAATAGGTGGAGAAAGTAAAGGAATATTGGTATTAAATTAATAAAAATAGCACATTAAACCACATTTGTATGTTAATTTAATTTGTGTATTTATATATTGGCTATGTTCCAATAAGGTCACCAAATTTTAATTTTATTTCAAATTCGGTTAGATGGCATTTTGTAAATGATAGGATTTGCTTATCGGCATGTTAAAATTAGATGGAATGTCACATAGGAAGACAAAGTCGATAGATTTTATATTTATTGATAAAGTATACATTTGAAATAATTCAAAAATGCAATTTGAACTCCATACCATGAAATACGCAGAATTAAACTAGTTTGGGAGAAATAAGGGAATTAGGGCTTTGAAAATCTTCCAAAGTCAGCCATGAATGTAGCTCCAATCACTTTGTTTAACATCCAACCAGGGACGGATCCAGAATTTGATTCGAGATCGGGCTACAAAATTTTAAGTTAGGCTACTACGTAAAAAAAAAAAAAAAAAAAAAAAATTATACATGAAAAAACAGTTTTTCAAAAAAAAAAAAAAAAAAAAAAAAAAAAAACCTTTAAAAAAAATTTTGGACCTGAGTGGGGGGGATTGCAGCCCAGCCAGCCCCCCCATTGTATCCGTCCCTGCATCCAACGTAGGTATTTCTTGTCAATTGCGTGAGCATTAACTAACAAAATTATCTTAATTGAAATAATTATGAAGTTTGATGATTTGATTGAAACTTTGCTCAAAGTTGGCTGACCTTCAATAAAATTTATCCTATGCAGTACCATCCAAAAGGCTATAGAAGATAGGGAAATGTCTTTTTCTTCGTTTTTCTTGTTTGAGAGTTGGTATGTGTTTGCAGCCATAATGTATTTTTATTAAAAAGTAACAATAATTTTGATAAAATTGTTAGAAATAAATATAAATTAAGTTTTATTTTATTTGAAATGCAATATATTTATTAAGGGATTTGATTATTGTATATGCTAAGGAATAAAATTTTACATCGATTAAAGATAAAAACATTATCCAAATTATAAGATTGATATTTTAAAATGAAATCTCAAATCTTATTTTTGAATGGTCTAGTGCTATAATCCATGTAATGACCTCTTTTATTTTTTAGTGGACTAGTGCTATAAAAAACAAACAAACACTGATTTCCAAAAAATAACCTAAAATCAGTGTTATAAATAAAAACCTAACAACCACCAACTTTTTCAACCTCTTATAAAAATCGATGAAAAGGTTGATCACTTTTGAGTAAACAATAAGCCCAAAAGTATTACTTGACCCTTGTTTGACGATCATTAAACAGAGGTTTTTTTTTTAATTTATATATAAAATATTTTATTGTCAGAATGTGTGATTGAAAATTTTTTTGAGATATTTTTTTTAATGGTTATCAAATGAGTACTTGATTTTAAAAGCAAGTTTTAACTTTTCAAATCACTGATTGATGCGTACCATCTTCGCACTTGCTTCTATCTTTCTGGCAAGAGCAAAGACACAAGTGGTGTGGAAGAAGCCGAGGGCATTAGCAGTTGACAATAATGACTGGAACCATCTTCTGAATAAGGGAATCATACATTTGAGAAGCAGAGGAGGATACACATTTTTAAGAGAAAACCAGAGAAATAGACTCATGTCTTGTTCTCCCGATCTTTGAGCCTGCACCTTGGAAGCCCTTTAAAAAAAAGGAGCACCACTTTCACAATCGCTAGCTCGTTTAGCTTGCCCCCTCTTTGAAAGTGTACAATTCGAGCAAGCAAATGGCTAGCAAGGTCGAGGAGTAAAGCGCTAGTGCCCAACCTAGATCTAGGGTTTGCGGATGGATAGGAAAGGGAAAGGAAAGAAATAGGGTCACTCATTTTATGGGTCCATGTTTTTGTTCAGGGTCAATAACTGGAAACTACTCTTGACATGTCTACTTGAATGTAGTCTTATTTTTTCGGAAGGGAATAGATGACGACAAACGAACAAACAAGACTATTTGTATACTTATTCTCTATTAAGTGTTCTAGCTTTTCCATGAGCGCGAGATCATATGTATGTTCCTTTTGTTTGGATTAAAATCAAATTAAAATCTCAAGTCAAAATTAATAATTAATTTTAATCACATATTTCATGAGACTCACAATTTTTCGATCACACATTTCATCAATTTTTATCAAAATCTATCAACATTCTTATTTTAATCTACACTAAACAAGACTTAACCAATGAGTAAGGTCTTCGAAGGAAAATTCGGCCCAGAATGGCACTGTTATTCACGAAGAAGACCCAAAATAGCTAGTAATGAGATTTGATTATTGTATTTGATAAGGGATAGAATTTCACATTAAACAAAGATGAAAATATAGTCCAACTTATAAAGTTAACCTTTTAAGATGGAATCTCAAATCTTAATATGGTATCAAAACTCATTAAGTTTTAATGAGTAATTCGATCCGATTAAGATTAAAAAATGAGCATACGAATTTCAAAATTATTATATTCAAACAAGTCATCATTTTACGAGGATATGTTAAGGAATAAAATATCACATCGAATAAAGATGAAAAATATAAACTAACTTATAAAAGATTGAATTATTCCTCTTAACAAGATTGACATTTTAAGATGAAACTTCAAAGTTTAACATTATTTGCTATGATATATGCCAAATTATCTTTGTTTATTAAATAATACAAATATTTGTTTATTCTTGAAAAAAAATTCACTTTTTGATGTGACAATTTTTATTTCGAAAAGTCTCGACGGCCTTCCTTTGACAGAATAACCAAATAATAACTTTTTAAATCATAATTTTTATTGTAAAAAGTTAAATTTTCTACCCCTTCGGACGATGAAATCACCCCTTTAAGGCGTTAACCACAGAACGCAGACTAAAAGTGAGTTGGGAATTAGTTGATGAATAATTAATGTTTATTAATTTAAAATAGGGATATTTTTAAATGTAATTAATTATATAAAAGAGAGTGGGACCCATGGTGATTGGATACAGCTGTAACCAACGACGCTGCGTACAAAATTGAGAGAAGAGGATCGTTTCCAGACACTCCTGTGGTCTTGAGAATGACTTTTTATTTCCATAAGGGCACGGGATTTTATTTTATTTTTTCCATTTTTTGGTATATTTGGTAAACAAAATTTTTCATGAAAAATATTTTTTACTTTTACCTCAAACATGCACCATTTTCACCTTTTTGATGAATTTCATTGTCCACCATTTTGGTAGTTTTTTGTTTTCTAGCTCTTTTTTTTTTTTTTTTTTTCAATCAAATTCTAACCTCAATTGTAAATAATAATAATAATAATAATAATAATAATCCATTTAATTGACAATTTCATGAAAAATAAAATTAAATGAACATCAAATTTATTTATTTATTATTATTATTATTATTTTGCGATCCAAACAAATTATATTCTTAATTATAATAAATTATATTCCGTTAATGGACAATTTTCATGAAAAAAAAATGAAGTCATACGAACACCAAAAGATCCAAAATTTCAAAAAAATTTGAATAAAAAATTATATCAATCAAACACAATTAATTGACAATCTCCGATAAAACAATTTCTAGACAATTCAATTTCCTATAATTTGTTTTCTTTCCGCCCAAATCTCATCTTGCAATCAAATGAGCCCTAATGTATTTCTATTGAATAAACATACGTTGGATTATATAATTTATATTTGATACACCATATTTTAATTGTAGTTAAATTCTTCAATTTTTACTCATTATAACAATTATTTTCTTGATTTTTTTTCCAGTCGAATTCTTATTATCAATCTTCCATTAATTACTACGTTTCGTCATTGATGATAATTTACATCAAAATATTTTATTTTTATGCTTTGAAATAAGGAAAAATATTTTTTGCACTTATTATTTATTTTCTTTCTAAAATATGATAGAAAAATAAGTTATTTTACACTATTTCAACGGAATTTTAGATATATAAAACTGTTATCAAATACAAAAAATGTTAAGTAATAAAAAATTTGAATATAAAAATGACATGAAAAATCTTTAGTAACATAATACTATAATGAGTAAAAATTAAAAATCTTAAGTACAATCAAAATGTGGCGCGAAATCTAATATCTTATTTATAGTAGTTTGAAACTTTCTTGAGATGCAATGAATTAGTAATGAGTTCCATGATTTATTATCAAATATATTAAAATGCATTATAATTTTATCCAATCATGAATTAGGAGTTCACTGTCACTTAAATTGATAATGAATAACATTACTCATTTTTTCATAGCAGAATTAAATATTTTGTTATCACACACAGATGGTTCAAGCAACTCAGAGCCATAGACAAACTTGTTTAAGGCCATTTTCGAAAATAATAATTAAACTAATTGAATTTAGTGATGAAATTTTCATCGATAATGGCATTACCAACATTTATATTAATACGCACCTCTCAAACAATCATGAATGGCAATTTTGACAGTAGTTTCATCAACAAAAAACTGTGCTTTGGTCACAAACAGAAGTAATTGGTATCAATGACAAGATTTTATATATTTCTTTTTTTATAAGTGGTCGATTAGTTAAATTCAAATATTTTTTTTAAAATTTTTTCGGCGTGATATAACTGATATCAACTAATAGATAAGTTATTTTTTTAATTGTATTTTATTCTCGATAAAATTTTCCTTTAATTGTTGATTTATTAAATTTATTAATTATTTATGTATTTGAATTTTAGCCAAAAGGTTGTTTTAATCACAAAATATTTTTTAATATATTTAGTGACCAACTTAATTTTTGTTGAACTAATTTTTTTTATTTTATTACTTATTTAATAAAGGAATTTTTTTTCATGTATACTAAGCCCTTGTTTGGTATTGATTTAAATTAAATTTTAATTTAAATCAAAAGTTAAATAATCAATATTAATTACATATTTCGTGGCTCCCACAATTTTTCAACCACACATTTCAATTTTTTTTTTATTAAAATATACTAAAAATCTAATTTTAATTCCCACCAAACATGGGCTAAATTTATTTAGACGGTTTTATTTTAAATTATCGCTAGCTAAACACTCAATTATAAATCTATATTAATTCTAATTTTAATTTTAATTTTAATTTTATTATCTATTAAATTTTTGGTTAGTAATATTTATCATTTTATTTTGGGGAATTTGCTCAAATAGCCGGCCAACCCAATAACATTGAACAAATGGCCTTTGACTGAGAATAAAAATAAATAAATAATTCAAAATATTTTAATTGATAAAAAGACAAAATTGCCATTGATTTTTTTTAACTCAAAACTCACCAAATTTTCACTCATTTTACGTGTTTCTTCAATAAGGAGTGAACCCTATTCTCTCAGTGTAAAAATTTTACAGTTTCTTCTTCATCTTCTTCAACAGAATTCCTTTTCTTGCTACTACGACGATGAAATCAAACGCAAATCAAAGCTATACTTGTTTCAACTGGAATTCTTCTCCTTACTATCCCGATGTGCTCTCCATGTGCTTCCAACCGTAAAATTTTGTTGTTCATTACTTCACTTATTTTCTCCAATATTTTGAGCATTTGAACAAGAATTTTTGTTTCTATATTAATTACATTGAGACTTTATTATATTTGAAGAAAAAAGAAATGTATTTTTAAAAATCTCATGTATATTGGTATTTAGACTGTTGAATATAGTACGAAATAATATGTTAGTTGATTTTATTTTCGCATTTGGTGTATTTTTCTTGTTGTGCGCAATTATTGGACGATAACGACACTACAGTCGTTATCAGTAGCGTAAAACGACACTACATTCGTTATCTGTAGTGTAGACGACACTACAGTCATATCTTCCACGTAAAATGATAGTACAATCGTTATCTGTTATGGTATGTCCGTTATTAATAATATAATGTGGTTACTTCGATAATTAAATATATGATAACTATTGTCATATTACTTTGATATATACACGGCATATCTCTCAAATTTAAGTATAAAAGAATTAAGTAATGAGCATATCTCTCAAATTTTATACACGACATGTCTATCTTACAACTTAAATAAGTTCAAATTATCAATTATTAGGGTTTGGACGGGTCGTAACTGCTTATAATCGTGTGTATAGACAGAACGACACAACAGTCGTTCTATGAACAGTAACGACACTTGTGCCGTTCTCAATAACAAGATTGTCTATTGTCATAACATCACTTGTGCCGTTCTCTCAGATCTTTTTAATATCAGTAATGGCACAAATGTCATTATTATTCATTGCAATTGTACATGTTTACTTCAAGTTAAATATTGTTTTGAAGCTCATTATTATAGATTGCTTCAAATTCAGGAAACCCCTATAAGAACGGCACTTGTGCCGTTTGGTATTTTATACAAGTCCATGAGAACGACACTAGTGTCGTTACTGACATTGAAAAATCTGAGAGAACGACACAAGTTTCGTTATGAAAATAAACAGTTGTTCTAACCATAAACACGTATATAAAAATTGGTAAGAATGAAATGTTGATATACGGTAAGAATGAAAAAAACTAATATCTGATAGGAGCACCTCAAAAATTGGTAAGAATGAAATGTTGATATACGATAAGAATGAAAAAAGCCAATATCCGGTATGTGCACCTCAAATTCGGTATGTAATTGCTTAGGTTGAAATACGGTAAGTTTAGATTTTTCATATCCAGTATGTGTAAAAAAGATAAAATCTGGTATGAAACTCTAAAATGTGGTAAGTGTTGATTAACCAGTAAGTTGAAATACGGTATGCAATTCAAATACGGTATACAACAAAAAAGAAATTCGGTTAGTGCAAAAAACCAAATCCGGCATTTTCAAATAACCTCATATACGGTATGTGCATCTAATATCCGGTAAGCCCTTTCCAAATCCGATAATATCAATATAACAATAAACAATTTTTTTTCAGAACGACACAAGTGTCGTTACTGTGATTATAATGACACTTCTATCGTTCTAAACATAAATAAGCGTACGAGAGGTCACGACACCTCCGAACCCCGATAATCGATAATTAAAACTTATTTCCGTTGTAAGATGGACATGCAGTGCAAAAATTTTGAGAGTTACACGCTTTAATTATATTTTTCTAACGGGCTTAGATAACAACTTGTTATTTCACCAACAAGATAACATATATTCTATATCAATTCTATCATTATTTTTCACACGATCGACATTTTCGACTTTCTTAAGTCAGGGGGTACAATGTGTGAGCTTGTCGCGACGGAAAAGAATCAAAATAATGGAGAAATTTGAAAAAATCTGAGAGAACGACACAAGTGTCGTTATGAAAATAAACAGTTGGTTCTTCAGAACAGCACAAGTGTCGTTACTGTTTATATAACGACACTTGTGTCGTTCTGTCCATAAACACTAGTATGGGTGTCCACGACCCCTCCGAACATCGATAATCGAGGATTCGAACTCATTTACTTTGAAAGATGAACATGCTGTCATGTTTGTTATAGAGGTCCATGAGAACGACACTTATGTCGTTACTAATATTGAAAAAATTTGAGAGAACGACACAATTGTCGTTACGACAATAGAGAGTAGGTTCTTCAGAACGGCACAAGTGTCGTTATTGTTAATATAACGACTCTTGTATCCTTCTGTCCATAAACACAAGTATGGACGTCCACGACACCTTCGAACATCGATAATGGATAAGTTAAACTCATAAGAACGATACGTATATCATTATTGCACTGGAAATAATCTGAGAGAACGTGATCGACAAGTGACGTTATGTGTCGTTTTGTCACATGATGGACACTTCGGACCTCATTAAGTCATGGGGTACAATGCTTAAGGTCATTAAGGCGGAAAGGAAACAAAATATTTGAGAAATCATCAGAATGACACATATGCTGTTAAACGACACTTGTGTCGTTCTGTTAATAAACACGAATCTAAAACGACTGATCGACATTTCTGACTTCCTTAAGTCAGGGGGTACAATGCTCAAAGTCTTTAAGGCGGAAATGAAGCACAATATTGGAGAAATCATCAAAACGGCACATGTGCCGTTTTACTACACAAGTGTAGTTCTGTCAATAAACACGAATTTTATACGTTTGATCCACATTTCTGACTTCTTTAAATCAAAGAATACAATGCTTGAGGTCGTAAAGGCGGAAATGAAGCAAAATATTGAAGAAATCATCGGAACGGCACATGTGTCGTTTCACGACACAAGTGTCGTTCTGTTAATAAAGACGAGTTTGAAAGGCCATGACCCCTCCGAACCTCGATAATCGATAAGTTGAACTCATTTAAGTTGCAAGGTGAACATATCGTGCACAAAATTTGAAAGATGCACTCATTAGTTGTATTTTCTAACGAACATAGATAACGCCTTGTAGTTTCACCAACAAGATATCACATAATCTATGCAATTCTATCCTTACTTTACGCATGATCGATATTTTCGATTTCTTTAACTTAGGGGATACAATGCTTGAGGTCGTTAAGGAGGAAAGGAAGCCAAATATTGGAGAAATCATCAGAACGGCACATGTGCCGTTTCATGACACAAGTGTCGTTATGTCAATAAACAAGAATTTAAAACGTCTGATACACATTTCTGACTTCCTTAAGTCAGAGAGTACAATACTTGAGGTCGTAAAAGCGGAAAGGAAGCCAAATATTAGAAAAATTATCAAAACGACACATGTGCCGTTTCACGACACAAGTGTCGTTCTGTCAATAAACACGAGTTTGAACGGCCACGACCCCTCCGAACCTCGATAATCGATAAGTTGAACTCATTTAAGTTGCAAGATGAACATATCGTGCACAAAATTTAAAAGATGCACTCATTAGTTGTATTTTCTAACGAACATAGATAACGCCTTGTAGTTTCATCAACAAGATATCACATAATCTATGCAATTCTACCCTTACTTTACGCATGATCGATATTTTCGACTTCTTTAACTTAGGGGATACAATGCTTGAGGTCGTTAAGGAGGAAAGAAAGCCAAATATTGGAGAAATCATCAGAACGGCACATGTGCCGTTTCACGACACAAGTGTCGTTATGTCAATAAACACGAATTTAAAACGTCTGATCCACATTTCTGACTTCCTTCAGTCAGAGAGTACAATACTTGAGGTCGTAAAAGCGGAAAGGAAGCCAAATATTAGAGAAATTATCAAAACGACACAAGTGTCGTTCTGTCAATAAACACGAGTTTGAACGGCCACGACCCCTCCGAACCTCAATAATTGATAAGTCGAACTCATTTAAGTTTCAAGATGGACATGTCATGTACAAAATTTGAGAGATGTACTCATTAGTTATATTTTCTAACGATCATAGATAATGACTTGTGATTTCACCAACAAGATATCACATAATCTATGCAATTCTACCCTTACTTTACACATGATCGACATTTTCGACTTCTTTAACTTAGGGGATACAATGCTTGAGGTCATTAAGGAGGAAAGGAAGCCAAATATTGGAGAAATCATCAGAACGGTACATGTGCCGTTTTACGACACAAGTGTCGTTTCACGATACAAGTGTCGTTCTGTCAATAAACACGAATCTAAAACGTCTAATCCCCATTTCTGACTTTCTTAAGTCAGAGGGTACAATATTTGAGGTCTTAAAGGTGTAAATGAAGCCAAATATTGGAGAAATCATCAAAACGGCACATGTGCCGTTTCACGACACAAATGTCGTTCTATCAATAAACAAGAGTTTGAACGTCCACGACCCCTCCGAACCTCGATAATCGATAAATCAAATTCATTTAACTTACAATATAGACATGTTGTGCCTAAAATTTGAGAGATGCACTCATTAATTATATTTTCTAACGAGGATAGATAACGACTTATGATTTCACCAACAAAATATCACATAATCTATGTTAATTATACCCTTACTTTACATATGATCGACATTTCTGACTTCTTTAAGTCAGGGAGTACAATGTTTGAGATCGTTAAGGAGGAAATGAATAGGCAATAGACAATCTTGTTCTTGAGAACGACACAAGTGTCGTTACTGTTTGTAGAATGACTGTTGTGTCGTTTTGTCTATACACATAATTATGAGCCGTCACGACCCGTCCGAACCCTGATAATCGATAATTTGAACTTATTTAAGTTTCAAGATGGACATGCCATGTATAAAATTTGATAGATATACTCATTACTTAATCTTTTTATACTTAAATTTGAGAGATACGTCGTGTATATATCAAAGTAATGTGAAAATAGTTATCATATTTAAATTATCAAAGTAACCACATTGTATTATCAATAACGGACATAGCATAATAGATAATGATTGTACCGTCCTTTTACATGGAAGATAACGACTGTAGTGTCGTTCTACACTACAGATAACGACTGTACTGTCGTTTTACGCTACTGATAATAGCTGGAGTGCTGTTATCGTCAAATAATTGGTACAGCAAGAAAAATACACCAAATAAGAAAATAAAATCAACTAACATATCATTTTATACTATATTCAACAATAAAAGTATCAATATAAATGAGATTTCTAAAAATACCTTTCTTTTTTTCTTCAAATATAATAGAGATTTAATTTAGTTAATATAGAAATCAAAACTCTTGTTCAAATACTCAAAATATTGAAAAAGATAGGTGAAGAATATAATGAATAATAAGATTTTAGGTAGCAAGCACAGGGAGAGGAGAGGGCGTTGATACAATTGGAGATAAATTGGAAAATTTGATTGGATTGAAAGGGTATTTGAGTCTTTTTTATGATAGGGATATTTTAGACATTTGATGATGTTTATTTATTGTATTTTTTAATTGATGCCATATCACTTATAAACATTGAGAAAAGTCTATTTTTCCAATTACAATGTTTGAATGGGTGTTTTAACAAAATCTCCCTTTTATTTTTATAGATTTTTCAGTGATGGAATTTTGGTGTATAAATTAATTTTTTAAAATAATTACTTTATGATTTTTAGTGGAGAAATTAAATTTGTTATAATAATTTACTTTATAATTTTCAATAGTGTTCATTCTTAATTTGAAGTAAGATCGAAGGAACATCACTCCTGAAATCAGGATTTTTAAGACTAAAAAGTTGAAAATGAATCAACTTAACTAGCTCTCTCAATGGTTTCAAATATGTTTAGTCTCACAAGTTATACCTAGTATCAATTTTTACTTCATTTCTATATTAAGTAGGAGGCAATGTCAAACTTCCTTTTCATTATTGAGGGGACTAAGAAACTCTTATTGAATTAGATTTTGCGAAAAAAAAAAAATTTGAAAAACTTCATATAAAATATTTCCACTTCATAACATTTATAAGGGAAAACTATTTACGAAATATTATTAAATGACAAACATTCATTATTGTCCCATCAATCACCATCAGGCAAAGAAAATCTAATCGAAGTAGATTTTGTGGAAAAAAAATAAAGAGGAAAAAATTTTAAAAAAATATTTCCACTTCATAACATTTTTTAAGGGAAAACTATTTACGAAATATTATTAAATGACAAGCATTGATTATCGTCCCAACAATCACCATCAGGTAAAGAAAATCTGGTTCATAATTGACTGAATCCCAAGAAAAATGCCCTTTGTACGGGGCACTATTCCGTAAGGCCCCTCATTGTGGACAGACCCCACATGTATAAAAAAAATTAAAAAATTGCATGGGACCCACCCATGTGTGTGTTTGGGACCTGTGCACTCAGCATGTTCCGAATCCCAATAAATGAGTATAATCTCTTTTGTTAGAGTTTTGATTAAAAGATTTTTTTTAAAAAAAATGTATTGCGTAACATGAAAAATATTGTTCTAGCATCTTTGATATAAAATACATTAGTTTCCACTTTATAGCTGAAAGGTCTAACTTAGCCGATTTATTTAGATTCATCGTGCGAAATTAAATAATTTAAAGCAACAAGTCACTTTTAAATTGTTTCCAGATGACTAATCAAACAAATTCAATTATTCTATGTTGAATTGTTGCAAATATCAATATAAAAGCAATAAAGAACACAATAATTGTTGACAGATAAATCCAACTGGGTAAAAACTCTCAAACCAAGCCAGTAATCTCCACTATAAACAATAATGAACTTATAATACGATCCAACTTAGAAAATTCTACCAGACTCATTGATTTACTTCTTACAATCTACAATACACATTGGAACGTGTTTCACTTACGCCTAATCCCGATCTGGAATTGTCTATTTCTTGTGGATTATCAAGAGCTCATTGTTCTTGTACCCTTCTTGTACTTGAGGTCCAACATCCCTCAAATCCCCAACAACTTCTGAATGTTCTTGAGAAAGTACCTTCATGTATGTGTATAGGAAGTGTGTATTTTGGTTTATGAGACTTTAATGTTTTTTCCAAAGAAGTGTTTGTATGAATTCAAGAACTAAAAGATGAATGAAAGAATGGAATGTGTTTCTTGCAATCTTTCAAGGATGATATATAAGAGAATTATAATGAACAACCACACCCACAATTCATGCTAGACATGAGTTTTATAGTAGGAGGCATTTAGGTAGTATGAGCCGGTTAAAACTCATAAAAAAAGTGAGCTAGGGTTTTTCGCGTAACACTATTTCTCAAGTGAAAGCTCAGTGACAGGCGAGCGACAATGTATCGCTCAAGTGAGAGAGGAGCGACAGGCGGGCAATGGAGGTTCTATTTTTTGCCGCTCGAGCATCAGTTAGGCGATAGGCTAGCATAAATCTCGCGAATCTTTCCACCTTGTTCCAAACTCGAACTCTAACTTACCTAATTCATCTATACATTATTGCAATTGACTTGTTGATTTTTACATTTTTCATATTAGTCCTTTTGTTTACCGAAATATCAAAACAATAGAAACATAACAACTCCCCCTTTAGCATTTTGTGACAAAACTATACAATACAAGTCAACGACGTAAAACAAAATTAAAATAAAACGATTCTACCAAAACCCAATCTAAATGTCCGTCTCTTACATTCATTGTTAAATTTGTTTCCTAAAATCAACAACTCAAATATCAAGTGTAAAAATATGTAATACGGGAAATATAACAATTGAAACACATATCATAAATATGCTATCTAGATTGAGAAGTAATACTAATGTTAATTAAAACACCAACTGAAACATTAATGTCATCAAATATCAAAACTCAATGAAACTGTGCATTATGATATGGAATGCTATAAATGAAATACAATTATCTCTCCCCCTTACACTCAACTCTCCCAAAAATGCAGATGATATGGAATGCAGTTGATATGAAATGCTTTATCTTTATTTTTCCCTTAGTGCAAACGCTTTATAATCACTCAAACTCTCTCTCATCATTTTTCCTCAACAATTTTTCACATTTTATGTGCAAGCTCTTCTTCACTAAGTGACTAAGATGATCTCTGTAACGAGTTTTAGACTGATTAACCCAAGTTAGTGGACCATAGACACCAGATTATGAGAAACCCCTCAAACTTAATTACCTGAGTCAAATAGGCTCCCAAAAAAGTATAAGATATTGAGTTTTTTCTTTCAAATGAACATACATTTAGCTTAGGTCAACTAAAATAATGTCAATTTATATTCAGGGTCACCTTACCAACTTGTGACTGACATCCCAAATCTCACACACACGGTCAAGTCTCACTCACAATATTTTACTGTATGCAGTGCAGATGGTATATGAAGAAACCTATATTAAGTACTCCATAAAAACCTAAACAAAGTAATGAATAATATACTACAACACATTAATCAAGCTCATACTTAGTCATAACATACAAGTTCAAGTATATCATATATCATGTTGTAGTTATAAAAAAACTTTTCCCCTTCTTTTTTCTTAAATATGAATATACCAATCGCACAATAAAAATTCAACACACAAAAAAAATAATTTTTTGCATGTGCCAATGCAAACCCAATGAAATTGCACATACATAAACCTACAACCTAAAAATCAAATACAAACATGAGATGCATGTAATAATGAATGTATCACACTGAATAAACACAAACATGCATCGAAAATACCTAATCAATTAGGTATACAAACGCTCTTATCTTTAAGAACACTGTAATCTATTTCAAGATTTTCAGATCACTCTTTTTTACCTAAACTTTCCTAGTGGAAGAATTAATCATATTCAACTGCGTCATTAACTCGGTTAATTGACTCACCTGATTAGTAAAGAAGTCGATCCGATTATCAAAATCCTGATTTTTATTTCTATTGAAGTTTTAATTTCTATTTCAATTCAGAAATTTATGACACCGAGGTCCTATATGTCCTAACTCTCCTCAACTGAAAACAAGTAAGGATAAACTTAGGACCAAGATTATGTGGTCACTGATTTATATTCCTAGGTTTGTAGGTCCTACACTGTCTAGTAGGCATCCATCCTACAATTTCTTTATTCTTAGGTTCAGGATTAGGAACGTACTTAGGCTGGTTAATGGCAGTGACAAAGATAGTCTATGAAGTACTAGTAGCATTGTGATCATTCTTCTTATATCTTAGACCTTCTTTACTACCAGCGAGCTTACCCATACTTGAGATGCTATCAAGCTTAATTGAACTACTACAGGAACACAAGGAGTTGGGTTTTGGAATCCTCAATATCGCTCATAAGGGCCTTAACCTTACTCTCTAAAGACTCATTCACAACGCTCAACTCACCAAACCTCCTCAAGATCACTCGTAAGATTCTTAACCTGAGAATTTAAATATTCATTCACAGATCTCAACTTATTCAGGAATAAGGTAGATTCCTGAAGGTCAGCTAATCGTTTTTCCTTATCCAACTTAAGATCTTTGACCTTCGCACATAAGGATTTATTAATAGTCAATATCCTAAAACACTCCTCAAACAGTTTATCATAAGTCTCATGTATGTCTTCTTCATCATCAGAATCCTCATCAGATAGCTCACCACTAACTACATCATCAATCTTCTCACTCTCATTGCCAGATTCACTCCTAATCCTAGCAGTGAAAGCCATATATTTTCATTTCTCCTCCTGAGTAGACTTCTCACTTTGATTATTCAAGTTCAAGTCGTCATCTGTGAGAGTAACGTTCATTGCTTTATCATTATTACTCCTGCTGTTAGGAAACTCATTCCGATAATGGCCAAAATCTTGACACTTGTTACATCTCACAAATTGAGATATCTTTCTATACTCACTGGGAGCACATCTGTCTCTCTTGAGGCTTCTTCTTCTTTCTAAACATTTTTCAAAATTATTTAGCAAAATAAGGCATCTCCTCATCATTGGGTGACTTCAAATCAGAAGACTCATTATAGTTATCCTTAATGGTGTTCAAGGCCAATGACTTGTCTTTTGTAGGTTTAGCTAGTGTTAGTTCATAGTTCTGAAAAGATCCAGCCAACTCTTCCACCTTAATAGCGTTAAATCTTTGTTCTCCTCGATAGCCGTAATTTTAGGCCTAAATCTCTCAGTTAAGGATCTAAAGATTTTTCTAATAATGTTAGGCCCAATGATTCTCTCACATAGGTTGAAGCTGGAGTTAACAATGTCGTTCGAGCTCGCATAGAAATCATCAAATGTCTCATCCTCTTTCATCATAATCTCTTCAAATCTAGTGGTCAACTTCTGTAATTTAGAGTTCTTAACAGCCTGAGTTTCGTCATGTGTGGTCTGTAAAATATCTCAAACCTCTTTCGCAATCTCACACATAGATACTCGTCTAAATTTTTCAGGGAACACTACCATAAATAGAGCGTGTAAGGCTTTACTGTTCCAATTGCACTTATCTAAATTTGTCTTTAACCAATTTGCTATAGGCATGGGGATAACAACACCAAAAACGGTGCTAGAAAGGACAGGCCAACCATTTACAACGTTCAACCAAATACACTCATCCATCAATTTTAGGAAAGACTCTTATTCTAACTTTCCAAATACGGTGGGACATATAATGAACTACTCCTCTTGACAAACTAGGGTCAAGGATCAAAATTTGGCTTTGATACCAATTGAAAGTTCTAACTTGGTTGATTTGTTTAAACCCAACATGCAGAATTAAATAATTTAAAGTAACAAGTCACTTTTTAATTATTTTTAGATGATTAATTAAAAAAGTCCAATTATCCTATGTTGGATTGTCGCAAATATCAGTATGAAAACAGTAAAGAACACAATAATTGTTGACGAAGAAAATCTAACTGGGTAAAAACTTTAGGATCAAGTCATTTATATCCACTATAGACAATTATGAATTTACAATACGATCCAGCCTAAAAAATTCCACTAAACTAGATGATGTACTTCCTACAATTTTCAAGACCCGATGTAACATGTTTCACACTCACACATGCTCCCGATCTAAAATTGTCTATCTTTTGCAGATCACTAAGAACTCATTGTTCTTGTACTCTTCATGTGCTTCTGGTCCAACCTCCTTCAAATCCTCAGCAACCTCTGAATGTTCTTGTGAAAATATCTCCATGTATGTGTATAGGAAGTGAGTGTTTTGTATTATGAGACTTTGATGCTTTTCCTAAAGAAGTGGTTGTGTGAACTTAATAACTAAAAGATGAATCAAAGAATGGGTGTTCTTAAATCTTTGAAGGATGATATGTAGGAGAATTATAATGAACAACCACATCCACAATTTGTGTTAGGCTTGAGTATTTATAGTAGGAGGCATTTAGGTAGTATGAGCCGATTAAAACTTTTGAAAAACATGAATTAAGATTTTGTGCGTAACGCCCTCGCTCGAGCGACATACGAGAGAAAGTGTGCCGCTTGAGCGAGAGAGGAGCGGCAGGCAGGCGACGGAGGTTTTCTTTTTGCCACTCGAGCATTAATTAGGCGGTAGACTAGCGTAAATCCGACGACTATTTCACCTTATTCCAAACTCGAACCCTGGCTGACCTAATTCATCTATACAATATTGCAATTGACTCCTTGACTTTTAAACTTTTCATATTAATCCTTTTATTTACAGAAATGTCAATACAATAGAAACTTAACAATAATTTTTTCTCTTCAATTCCATTTCTTTTCCCGTAGAAAAATAGTTTATAGAGATCTCTTTATTTTGATTATTTTAAACATTTTCTGGAATTTTAATGGTAGACATGGAAGGCAAGACCAGCCATGCAATTAATAAAGGCTTCAAATGAACCAAAATTTGAAAAGAAGGACTAATAGTCTAATATGCACTGGAATTAAAGTAATTTGCGAGGGCCAAATCGTTTGTGATCACAAGGGCCTTGAAATATGAGGCGGTACCCATGAATGGTCTACCATGCGATCTCAATGGAAATGCACGTGCGATTGCAAGGGTTTACGTGAATGTAAAATTACAGATTTTCTATACCAACTCAAATTCTACATGGATACAATTTGTGACTAACTTTTAGACATATTGTCGACTCTTATATATAATTTTATTTGGGACAAAAAAAATTTGAGAGAGAGAGAGAGAGACACACACACACACACACAAACACAACAATTTAAGATCAATGACCGAAACCTAAGATTCTCAAGATTTGGACTTGAGAAGAAGATTTTTGATACAAGATCCTATTATTTTCTTCTATTGTCAAAGTTTATGATGAACAATATTCTATTTAGGTGTTTTTCTTTCATTAGTATGAGTAGCTAAATTTATAATTAGGGCAAACGAGATAATTTAATCTTTTAATTCAATTTTGAAGATTTTTGTAGTTTAATTCTTCATGTGTTGATTTTATTTATGATTCTTAATACTTTGAATAATTAGCGACTAATTCAATGAATTGTGAATTTGTGACGAACTTCGAGGTAAGTTATAAATCTAGACCACGTAGTAAAATTCGATAATATGATAGAAGGACAAAGATTTGATTTTATGATTATCACGGTTGTTAAAAGGATTCTTAGAAATTGAATGTATTTGGTTAAATCATATTTGAATTTACGTAGAGATATGGTGAATTGACTTAGCTAAATATGATTAATTTAAACTCAAGAGGAAAATTGATTAATTGATAAGAATTCGATCCAATACTACATTAGTAATAAATCTTGAAATGCGAATTAAATGTAAACATTAGGTGAAATAGTAAGTTTTTGACATTCACGTTTATAAGTGAAGATCCTAATTTAAGTAAGATTCTCTGCTTATAGATAATGTGATTTTGTGTAATTAGTAAGATGCTTTCGTTTTATGATAACTTAGAACTTGTAAATTGCATGACATGTTAATTATAGGTGCTCATAAACAAGAAATAGATAAGTTGAAAGGGAAGTTTATCTAAGGAGTTTACAATGAAATATTTGGGTATTGTAAAATAAATTCTTGGGATGAGAATTACTAAGGATAGTGATGTCTTAAAACTATTACAAAAAGATTATATGAAAAGGTTCTAAGCATATTTAGGATGGACGATGCAAAATCAATGAATACTCATTTGGCTAATTACTTCAGAGTATCAAATGAACAGTTACCCTCTACGGAGTAACAACGAGCCTTTATGATCAAGGTGTACGTTTTATGTGTCTACCATTGGCAGTCTTATTGTGCCATGATGTGCACAAGGTCGAACATAGCAGATGCAACGGAGTTGTGAGCAGGGGTGGAGGCAGGGGGTCCTAGGGGAGTCCTAGACCCTCCATTTTTTTGACATTTTTTTTTTTTTTTTTTGTTTAGATTGGAAGGATTGAAGAATGGTAACTTCTCTTTTATTACAAATGAGCTTACGAAAAAAACTAATCTTATTTCTTCCACTTATTTTAGGTTAATTCTCAACTTATTAGTAATGTCTACACTGATACACTATTCGCAGAGAAGGTAAATGACTCAATTAGTGAGCTTTTGTTTCCTCTCCTTTTTGTGGTTTTCTTCAAAAAAAAATTTCGGGGGAACCCCCGTTGCCCCCACCCTTTCACCTATATATTTTCAAATTTGGACCCCCCATTCTCAAGAAGCTGGCTCCGCCACTAGTTGTGAGTAGATATATAAGCAATTCGGGTAAACAATATTGGAAGGTAGTAAAACAGATTCTCGGGTACTTAGAAGTACTGCTGATTTAGTCTTATGTTTCAGAAAATTAGACATGTGACTAAAGGCTTATATAGGCGTTGACATGCAATGGATATTGATGACATGGAGATTTATTACTAGATATTTATACACTTTGGGTGTACAACAATTAGTTGGGTGTTTAAGTCGCAGAATTCCACAATTGTGGTTAGGTATGTTGCTGTGACTGAATCTAGCAAAGAGAGAATATGGTTGTTGTCTTTCTTAGAAGAATTGGATCACGAGTATGTGAAGTGTGTTTAATTGTGACGGTCAAAAAATAAATATAATCCTATTTCTCATGCAAGGACAAAGCATATACAAGCTCAGCTTTGAAGGATGTAATCTTGATACTTGAGAAGATTCAAGTAGGTCATAAAGTGGCTGACATGTTGACAAAGACTATTTCGATCAAGACATTGAAGTTGTGTGCAACTTCAGTTAAACTTCTCTTTTGAGAATTCAAAATTTGTTGCCGCTGCAGAGGAGCCATTGATTGTGGATTAGTCTTCAAATGAGAGATTGTTAAATTATGGAGTTCAATTATTATCGATGTGCGGAGCTAGTAACAGATCGACCTCTATAATGAGCTTGCTGTAGAGGTTAGAATGGGGGTAGGAAGCCCCCTTTCAGGGGTGTAGGGGACGGAGCTCCCGAACTAAAATTTCATTTAGTACGGTTTTGGAAATTAGAGTGTCAATGATTAAAATTGCATCTTCGATTTGAGTGAAATTGACAAAGGACAAATCATATTAATTAATTAGTGGATGGCGCGTAAATAGAGAAGATTTATGTACGCTTTAATCACTATAATAAAGTTTTCATCTAAAAATTAACGAAGTTGATTGGATTAATGTGAATAAATATCGAAAACAAAAGACAAATCCATCGAGGATTTTGATGATTTATCCAACATGCCACCACATGGGTTCTAAAAAAATATCGAATATTTTGCTCTTTAAAATATATTAAAGACAGAAGCTTGATGTCATGCATTACGTCACCCTCTACGCTAATCTGTGGCTTCCAATGTATCCGGCTACATTACAAAATAGAAGAACAAGGATAATTTTCTTTATGTGACACTTTTGGATTTGTAAATAATATCCGTTTATTAAATTTTTATGCTAGATATATTATTCTTTCATAAAAATTTCCTACTTCTTTTTTTTTTTGGTACAATTTTCAAACCATTTAGACATTCTCGTTAAACGATACAATTGATGAAAATTATCTCTCTTCTTCTTTTTCTTCGTCGTCATCTTCTTCTTTTTTGCATAAATTTCGAACTATTATCCAAGCAACATGGTCAAACTAGGCTAGGTAACAAGTGTCTCTAATCCATTTAGACACTCTAATCTTTCTGGTTAACTTTGCCTCGATGATATTTCACTAAAATGGAAATTATAATTAATTTGTATAACTGAATGATGACGCTTAATTAATATTTTTTTGAAGGGCGAAGACCAACAAAATCCTATAGTGAAAATTTAACAATATGTGGGTTATGTGCTTATTTGGGTGAGCATAAAAAGTTTATTTACAATAATTTATTTATAACTTAATAAGCCCTTGTTTGATTTCTATTATTCTCAAAATTTATTTCTCTATTCTTTCTAAAATGCATTTTTTCCCTCAAAATATGAATCAAACAGGGCATAAGGATGACTTGACATAAAAAAAAATTAATTGTTAAAAAGATAAAAATTTGATTGTTTGAATGTAATTCAATATTTACAATATATATATATATATATATATATATATATATATATAATTAAAAGCTTACTCGATCGAAAGCTTTGAACATTGTATGGAGACATGTAAAAAATGCCGTGTTAAATACGTTTACTAGAGAAAAGAAGAGACCAATTTTGTCCGTAGGGAAGACAAAGCAGGTATTAGAAAGATGGTCACATGCCATGATTTGTCTGCTGATAAAATCAGAAAATGAGTTATTCTTCTTCAAAATAAACAACAAAAATGAAAAATATATCCTAAAGAGAAATGTAAAATTAAAATAGCAACGTCGTTCTTTTGAATCCCTTGAAGCCTTGACAATATGCCTAATTTGCATTGTACACGTCATTTTTGACGGTTTTTTGAATAATTTTTTGTTCAAAATTATTCAAAATTCCCAAAATGTCGGGGATGTGAATGCTCCTTTCCGTAAGTTAGGCATTCAATTGCACATAGCATGAAAAGGTTCGATGCCCTACTTAATTTATAGATAAAAGAGTAACGATATTTATCATGACAGCAGTAACATTCGTGTTGTATTGAAACCTTGTTTGATCTCTATTCTTTTTTTACAGAATCATTTTCAACATCATATTCACATAATAAAATATTCGATACGTAAATTTAAAACTTTTTTCATACTCTTTAAATTGATTCTCTTAAAATATTATTCATAACTTTTTTTTTTTTTTTTTTTAAGAATGACCACCAAATAGGGTCTAAGTTCTTGATTTCTTTTTTAAATAATGAAACGAGAGATTCAAACAATAATAATCGTGCATGATAAATTACAATATTTTTTTATATATAAAACAATAAATGGGACAGTTAGTAGAGAAAGTCTAAGTCCTAATATTGAGATCTTGTCAAATATATGATATATGGGTTGACAGCTAATGTGCATGTAAAGTTAGCGGCGCATTTGGGCCCACAAATAACTAAACCGCACATGAATGCCACCATCACGAAAACAAATAAAGGCCGCAACTTGACTAAACATATATTTATTAAATTGACTTATACGATTTAAAAAATTTCACACCATCTACGGCATGAGCCCTAACTCATCCAAAAAATCAATGCTCGAATCAAAGAAAAAAAAAATGAAAAAATATAATTTTGAGTAAACTAGTCGATTCCTAGTAACGTGATCACCCCTTTTATTCTAGGATTACGGAGGGATCGTATCATTCGAACCGTTTTACGAAAATCAGACACGTCCTTAATTTTCTAGAATGAACTAGCATGATCATTAAGAGGGAACGCTCTTTGCTATTTTTGGGCCGTTTTCTGTTTTCGATTTTTCAAAACATTGAAAACGCGTTCTCTTTCTCATTTTTCAAAACGAGTTTTTGAAAACGGCTGAAAATTTTGTGAAGAAAACAGAAAACAACTTTTTTACGTTTTGATTGTTTTCTTCACAAATCTGTCAAAACTCAAAAAATACGAGTTAGAAAATATCTTTTCAAAATGAAAAAAAAAAACGAGTTTTCAATAATCTCAAAATGGACACAAAATATAAAACGAATTCAAAACTCAAAACAGAAAATTGAAACACGAAGAGAACGTACCGTAATTTACTTAGTTCTTATTGTTACTGGAAATTAAATATGCACACATGCAGTGATTTAGGTGGGCAAGATCACAGCCGGGATTTTCTCAGCTAACTCCATTGAAAGTGGGAACAAGTAATAATTCATTGTTCCTCGGATTCCTATTCTTTTACCTTCCTTCCAAATATGCTAATTAATTTAGTTGGCATATTGAGGTTTGTTTCACGGATTCAACTCTTTTAATTTTGATTTTGACTTGTGATCTTGAATCACTCTTGCTACAAACCCTCATTACAGAATTTCACCCAAAAAAAAAAAAAAACAAACAGAATTTCAAAAATTTATTCTTATGGTCCAGGTCTATGTATCGATCACACAGTAAAATAGACAGCAAAAGAACTATTAATAACTTATATATCACGTTAAATTATGTAAATCCGAGTAAATATCTTTGAAACATGTTCAGCGTAAATGACTCGCAATTTTGAATTCAGACTGTTTGAAAACACAGATATCGAGGCACCTTAATCGTTAGTTAGAAATTTGGATCAATTGGAAAATCTTTAAAGAAATACAAGAAGTGGAAAAATTGGATACGAGACTACAACTATATATTTTCCTGACACTAAAATAGGATTTAGAAGTCCACAATAGATCACTAGACCATCGAGTCAACACAATTTTATTTTCTGTTTTTATATTATTATTTATTTTATAAGTGCTATTTACCCATTACCCTTATGAAAATGTTGATCATACGCTAATCATTTGGACTGATTCGTTCAAAAGCATTTACGCTGATATATATAAAAGGGTGATGATAGTGGCGTCAAGATGTGAAGGCGAAGGATCCATCTGTATATAAACTCAATCTCTTTAAATTTCTAAAACTCAATAGACTTTCACACGAGTCTTTCTTTTGTATTGAACTTATCCATTGAATCCAATGGTCATTGCTACAAAATTGTGAATATTTTTTCACGTATTAACAACTTGTTATTTAATTTTGACTTGTGTAACGATTTAAGCCCATATTTGTTGGCAGATTTTAATACTTTTCGCTCTGATGGAGTTATCTAGTAATTTTGTTGTCCGCCAAGCCCCAGTCTTCTTGCTTGCAATCAATTTAGGTTACTTAATGTTTGCGACCGATCTTTATATTTATAGTTGGCTCGATTTTGGATCGAAGTCGATCGAATCAATATGTTGTGTACATTTGCATTTAAAACAAACACGATAATTACGCTTGAGGCGGGCCCTCGTTTTTTCCACTCTTCACTAGACCAGACAATAAATCTTAATGTAGTTAATGAGTTCGTATTTGGTCGGGGATAGACTCTGGCTGTCTGCTCCAGTTCCTTTCCTTGGGGATATCGCTATTTATTGTTGTAGAACCGTTGGCCTCACTGCAATTTGTTAAAATGTAGACATGATTTTGTGCAGCTAACCGTTGAGCTCGCTCTTGGGTTTTAATGTCTAAAATACGCCGATAGAAAAAAATAGTGAAACAAACCTAAAAAATTATTCAAAACTTCTTTTCAAAACGGCCCAACCCCTTTCACTCGCTAAGCTTGTGTGGTCGCACCTTGTCAGACACCTACGTCTCTACCACCCCAACCCCCGGCCGGGTCCCTACACTTGTCAATTAACTCGTGCTAACTTTTACACTAATCTTAGCCACCCTATGCTTGTCAAATAACCATATCCGTCACCTAATCTCTCATCCTTTTTCCTTTACTCCAAATCTCCGAATCACATTTTTATCAACGCACTTACAGGATATTAGTAGATGTCAAAGATAAGATATCAGAAGTCCAAGTCAAAATAAAAACACAGTCGTTCCACCTCAACCACCAACCCAACAATCGATAGTCATATGATGTGTTGGGGGTGGGGTCATTATGAGTTGAAGGTGTTTGACAGCGAAATCGCATTCCACAACTTGCATCCTCATTTCACATGAGGAAGAAGGACGAGAAGAGGAGACAGCGGCACATGGAAAGTATTGATCATGATAATAACATGGACTTTTAGTTCCCACCTAAATTAGAAAACTGATAGCTGCTTATAATGGGAAAAATACAAAAATCATATTAAGCCATGTCGCTCTTAAATTAGAGAGTGAATCATTACTAGGGCTGAGTATATCTTTCGAACCGAACTGAATCGAGCGGTTCTTCGTAAATGAAATACCCGAACGAATATCTGAATCGAGAACTGATGGGTTCGGTTCTGTTCTAGACCTAGAACTGAAGAACCGAATAAGAACCGAATTTTTTTAAATTTTTATATATAAGAAAGATTAAATTATTTTAACTTTTTAAAGATAAATTAGCAAAGATAGAGTTTACATTGAAGACACTGAGTTCTATGAGGGTATTGAGACAGGTAATAAAATATATATTATATTTTTTCTTATTAAATCTTATTAGTTGAACAATTTTTAGTTTATTTATGTTAGTTAATTGTGATTTTTCAATTTTTCTTTTAGAGTTTCTTAGTATCTAGTATGACTAGTCAATCAATTGATGGTTAAATCAAATAATTGGTAAGTACTATTATATTATCAATATTTTAAAATATTTTATATTTATAAGTCTATGACTTCTAATTTATATGGATTACTGATGTTTTAGTATTACTAATTTACTATCTACTTTTTATTATTTGTATACACTGGTAAATTAATTTTATTGGACAACTTGTTATTTATATGTTATTAAATTGGAATACGTTAATTTGTAAAAGTTAAGATTAAACATGTCAGACTGTAGTGTTGTTATAAATGTTAAAAAAATTAATTATAGTATGAAATCGAACAGACCTGAACCGAACCGATCCGAACCAAACCGAACGATTCCAAAATTATATTTGGACATGACGGTTCATTCACTAACTGCCCGAAAATTTTCGGTTCGGTTCGATTCTTTTTAGAACCGAACCGAACCGAACCGTGCCCAGATCAAATCATTACAATGTTAGAAGTCAAACGTATTAAAGGTTTAGTCCCCGTCACTCGACACTAACTAGCTAACTATTTTTCAGGCGAGACGATTAAAGTTAGATCTTACAATAATAAATCATCACTCTGACATCATGTCACCATAGTTGTCAGAATAAGGCCCTGTGTACAGGACATTATTCCTATAGGGGGCAGGCCCCGTTTATATTAAAAAAAATAAAATTTGTTGCTTGGAACTCACCCTATGTGTATTGTCTGGTTCATAAGTCCGTGTACAACAAGCATGACTCTAGTTGTAAACACTTCTATAAGCTATTGCAAGTGTCTACCATCGGAAAGAGTCTCTCTACATATTATCGATGGCTTTCCATGATTGTATTTAATCACAAACCCTATGGATTGAATTATTCTTTTACATATTTTGTACATAACTATTTTAATTTGAACATTGTGGATAGGCCAATTGAAAATGTAAAATAAATAGGAGGCTCCTAGGCCATGCTCAACATATGGACGGTCCAATATACACTCACCCCCTCAACAAAAGGCCAAATGGCATCCGGATTAGACTATATACCAAAACAGACTTGTCTGTAGGCTTTTCACATCAATCTCTTTTTAGTAAAAATGAAAAGATGCTAGATATATTGATGCGTCTTTTCATTTGCTAAGGTAATGTGCTGAAGCATTGAAAATGTATCGAGGGACCACAAGTTCAGGACAGCACGTGTGAATCTTATATAAACGACTTAATATACCAGGAAACCGCTTTAGCTGCTAAAAGAACATTGTCGATAGATATGAGCATATGGAGAAACAAGTGCAAAGGCAGCATCAGCTAAAGAAACAATCAAATGATTTTGGTGCGAATATACAATATTCTAGGATCAAGTAGAAAGTTTCAACAGGATAGTTCATTTGTCAAAAGGAACTGTCGGTCCACCATGACTTTCTCTTTACAATGCGAACATAAATGTCTTTAAACAGCAGATTGAGCAAGATGATTGCTAGTCGAGGATGGCGGGCCCTAACAAAAGGAGGTTATGACTAATGATAAGAGATTGCACCAGAAATGTTTCTTAGTCATTTCCTCGGAAAGCAACTTCTTGCCATTCAAGTAAGAACCAGGCCAGGTTAACCAAGAATGCTACAAAGATCCCTGGCCCATGGTAGCTGGCATATCAATTCTGCAAGTAGACTAATAAACTAAGAAGTCATGTGCTTCATGAAACAACACGAGGAGCATATCACCAGGGATTTAATCAACTGCAGATACACAATGACGTGATCATAAGAGATTACAATAACGATGGGAGGGGGAAAAAAAAGAAGAAGAAGCAAAAATGCACCTTTGCTTTTGGTACATTCTTCTGTAAATTCTAGCACCTTCAAATTCAGCATGGATCTCTCGCTCCGTCCTTATTCCCAAAGGATTATTCAACAACCATCCCTCAGTATCACAGAGCATATTAGTGTAAATACTGTTAACGTGCACAAGTTTATCTAACTTAGCATCAAAATAGTTCCTCGTGTCAATTGCCACTTCAAGGACATCTGATTGAATGAAGACCTGCCAACAATAATAAAGCTTAAGATAAAACGAACAATATCTTTTTCGTCATAAACTTTTTAATAGGAAGGGGTATAGATGAGACATCCCTCTCAATAACCATCATATGCAACTATCTTGCATTCTAGTTATATGACTAGCTGCTAGTCTTGTTTTTTCTGGTCATAAAGAAGGCCAGGAAAAAAGGAGGAAACAAAATAATAATAATAATAATGAAAGGAAGTTGTGTCCGATTTATAGATCTGCCACATCCTCCCAACTTTCTCATCCCCAAGTCCACGGCATGACAGTAAGGTAACTTACAGATACATCTTGTCGAAGTAGAACGAACACTGATCATGTTCATCTTGTGTAACATGTCATATATGTTTGTCAATTAATAAACAAGAAAAACACGGAGATTATTTGATTTTTAAACAAACAAACCAAGTGAGCAGTTTATCCTGTTAAAATATTTATTAAAATACCTTAATTACTTAATGCCTCAAATTATTATTTTAAAAATTTTTTAAAGAAAAATTAACTTTTATATTTGCTTTATACATATGAGAATGAAACTAGACGTCATTCAATTGAGTTGAACAGAAATACGAGTTGTTCCCAAAAAAAAGAACTTATTTGTTCAATAAATACAGATAAAGGAAAACTGACAAATATTTTAAATTCTTATGAACTCTACACAATCAAACATATAAAGCAACAATAGAACACAAGCAGATACGATGTCTTAGCTTAACAAGTCGATTGTCAGAGTGCTTTCTTAACAAATTCATTTCTATTATATATGGGAAATGGATCAGATCTGAATGTTAAAAATCGTTATATTGAAAAGAGGACGTGGAACTCTGTACTACTACTGATACGAATGGTAAGATAGCAAATAGTGGATATGTCAAGCTCGATGGTGATGAGACAAGATCTACACGATAAATTAATACCTCACTATCCCTGATATCCAACTGTTCCTAAGGTCATGAAAGATCTATTCCCATTTTCCCGTGTAAGTCAATCACTGATTTGGACAGCCTTAAGATGATCCAGCTAAAGTACGTCACTTAAGGTATTCAAGTTTCAAGAACTCTTAAAAACGTATTATCACAGAGGATCATACTCGATCAGTTTTTATGAACACCTTAACTCTTGAAGACTTTATGATGAAAAGTAGACATTAAATGAGGTTCTGAGCAGGTACCTGTCCACCAGGCATTAAACTGTCTACAATTGACTCAACAAGAGGCTTCTGCACAACCCTTCTTTTGTGATGCTTCTTCTTGAAATGTGGATCTGGGCACTGAATGCACGAGTGAATACTTATTTAGTTCTAAGCAACAGATAGCTGGAATCTTTAATGAAATTAATTTTCCTGTTAAATCTGTTATGGTTCATAAGAGAGCACTTTGAGACTTTCAGTACAAGGAGGGCACTCACCAAGATCGAAACAAACATCAATGGTCCAGGATATGTCGATACAAGTTGTTTGAAGGAGATCGTGGCATTAGCAAACATGAAATGTCTGCATTTAGATGTACATAAGCCTATTCCAATATATTTGCAAAGCAAGGTAAGTAGTCTTTGGAAATCTTACATATTTCTCATAGAGAGCTCATTTACCCAATAATTAGCACGCGTGACCAACTGCACAAGAAAAAGATATGCACGATTAAGAGAACTCAGTACTTCTCTAATTCAATTTGTCACTGAAAGCAATAATATTTTTATTGTTCTTCAGTCGAGTAGAAACATTATTGAAAAAAAAGGATATTTGGTGATTACCTTTGGACGTATTTCCAATCCCAGATAATTCCTAAATGTGGGATTTTTTTTAGCAAGCCACAAAAGAAATCTGCCACTACCTGTAATTCTTTATATATTCAGTGTACTGTACATCAACAAGTTATGTCAGTTAAATGCAACAAATAACCGATCATTTTTATTTTTATTTTTTTACCAATAAATCTAATGCAATTTTTACATTCAACAAAATTTCATTCTCATCACCTCTTCAAATATGGTAAATATTCATTTTCTGGATATATTGTTAAAGATAAGCTATTACTAGAAACTCAGAAGTCACATATCAGTGAGGACTCTAAGCATCTGCTGAATATCAGTTCAGTTCACTTCATCAACACATTTAAACTGAAAAGAACCCAGTCACAACCAAAGTTTAAAAAGCCATAATCGGGTACTAAGGCATTTTTCCAACATGAGGCAAGGCATAAACCTTGAGTAAACCAAAAATATCAAAAAATTATTAAAATGAAAAATAAGGTCAAAATAAATCATAAACAATCTTGGAAATCCATAATAGAATATTTTAGAATGTGAAAATAAAAAAAAAAAAAAAACTATTATTTTAGTGGTGAGGCAGTGGACTATTTCCAAAACAATTTTTTAATGTTTCAATGGGCGGTGAGTATTCCCAAAATGGGCTAATCAGAATTTGTATGTTTTGAGGGCAACACCTAAAGTAAAGTAAACAAGTCTAGAGAATTAAGAAGCAGACACCTCACAAGCATCAAGGTGAGCTCTGAGGTTTGTCTCACACAATCAAGGCGTATGCCTCCAAAAATTGCCCCACAATCAGTGCCATGAGGCCTTTTTTGCTAGCCACACAGGCACACACTTAATTGGGTCTTTTTAAACCATGGTCATAACATTGAATATAATGGAGCTAGCAAATTAGCGGTTGGTGAAACCTTTACCTTAAAATGGAAGAAACTTTAAGCAGAATAGGAAGGTTAAGAAAATTGGTTGCCTCGTGGATGGCACCCAGCCCCTTGCCAGCTTTCGATATTACACTTTTCCTCTTAAAATTTGCAAATTTCCCAAAAAAATTGAAGATTAAGATTTGCTGCCCCCTCCCCTCTTTCACTGAGCCTCATAGTTTCTAAATCACCCATTCATTCCCTTATAAAATGGGATTATGTAGAAAAATGACCCTTCAGAGATTAAGCTTTGCGAAAACACATCCCTGCCTCTTCTCCTCCATCCCCACTGAAATGTATTAAAACTTCACCAGTCTACATCTATAGATTCAGAAAATAAAACTGATATATGGCACTTGTCGAAGTTGAAGATGAAATTAATAAATTAAAACAGAACTATAGTGACTGGAAAGATGGACTGCATGTCATCTGCACCTTTGCATTTTCATAATGCATAAATAATTATTCAAGATAATAAATGAAAGCCAAGAATAGTTAATGACTTGTCTAGACAAGGTAAATATCATTTTCTGATAGCCAATGGAGTAACAATCCTAGAATAAACTATGTAGAACAACATCAATTGCAAAGTGTTTTTCTACTACACAAACCACGAGCAAACCACAAACCATAATAACTGAAAATGAGATATAATAACTTTAAACAAGAGGGAAATAGAGCATAAACTGCAAAGATTGTTCATTACCACTCCCAACATCCACCATCAGTGGCAATTTTGCATCCTCATAGACTTCATTCCATTCTGGAACTTCAGCAGGAATCTACCCATAACAATTGCAACGAATCATGTTAGTTTGACACAAACTTCCACATTTCAGAAACTAGTTGGCCTAATTGGGAGAAAAATAAACTGGCAAGTACAAACAAGCTCCCGTATACAGAAATATATACATCTCAGGCTTGCACTGTTGCACACTCGCGCGAAAAAAAAACAAACATGTCTACCAAAAGAGAAATTACCATGAGAGAAGAACGAAGAGGATTAACATGCTGTCGGATTCTAACATGACCCACCTCCTGCAACAACAATAATTAATCAACATTATTCTTGTTATATTTGATATTAGTATAAAGAAAGCAAGAAGTAAAAATACCAACAGTAATAAATAAAATGCAGAATCGTAATTAATTAAAATAAAAAAATTCTAATTCCTTTCCACTTTGATCTTAGCACCGACTCCGAGAACTATCAATTAAATTCCAATTCCAATTGATTCGTGAAGACGCGATTATTTGAAGATACAACCATGCAATGCATATATGTTATGTACCTCGCAAAATTTGTCAGAGAGATTGAGGCCGGCATATTCCCGGGCCACGAGTTCTGGGCTTCTGATTTCTTGAAATTCTGTTACGGCGGAAGGCGAAGAGACGGTGGCTGCTGCAAAAGTACAGTGGCCGCGGCGGTTGTGGACAAAAGGTGGAGGAAATGATAATGCGACGGCGGGCGGTGTAATGAGTAATAATTTTTTTAATAAAATTTGGGTATAGAGGAGTTGAAATGGCAGAAAACATGAAGGCTGGAGATATGGTGGGAGCTGCTACTGTTTGGAAGAAGGAACCCTTGCTCTTAATTACTTTTTTTGAGCAACTTAATTTTAAGTAAATATTTAGAGAAAATGACAGCGGATGTCCCTAATCCATTATTCGTCTTGTATTTTCATCCTCAATAGAGCATTTTGACAAGTGATGAGAACATTCTACTTTTGTTACAAAAAGGATCTCAGAGACGGTTTCCATTCGAAAATACCGTTTGATTGCAAGGGTAGAAAATGGGTGGAAAGAAAATGAATAGCAGAAAATTGAATTGAATAGAATTTGTTTTAGAGAGAATTGTAATTGTGTTTGATTGGTATAATTTTTACCTAATCCGTTTGACTTTATTTTTCATGCAAATTGTTATCTTTTGGGATAAATTTTTTCATAATCTATATTAAAATTTATTTAGATTGCAAAAAATTAAAAAAAATAAATTTTGAAAATTTTTTTTTTGTTCGTTTTGCTTTATTTTTCATGCAAATTGTCAATTAAATTGATACATTTTTTTACCATTAGATTTAGAATATGTTTCCATTGTTAAAAAGTAAAAAAAAAAAAAACAAAGGATGAAAAATATTTTCCCACTATACCCATAAAAAATAAAAGATGAAAATGTGTTTTAAATGGTTGTACCTAAAAAAGGGGTGAAAATGAATTTCATGAAAAAGTTATGCAATCAAACACCAAATTTAAGAGTGGAAAAGGAAAACATTCCACCACAATCAAACAAGGCATTTAAAGTGAAACATGAAGGACATATGCTTAGTTTTCAAGAACAAACTTCTTTGTTTCTATAATGCAGTATAATTTTTGCCTCGTCGTTATTTCTCAATAGCACATTTTCTAGTTTTGAGCCTCCCTGTCTTTATTCTTCATTCTCCCCATGTTTTGCACATCCATCCTTTTCACACTCTTCCTAGGTTTTGCACATCTTTCCCTTTTCTATTCTCTCGGTTTCTCCTCCCCTTTTGAGATGAGGTGAGAGGTTATTGTATAGAAAGATAAGGATGATATTTGGGGATTGCATTAAAGAAAAATGATGTCAACCGTTGACGTCAACATATTCTTCATTAATTTTTTTTTTCACTTATCCCTAATTTCCTAGACCTAAATTCCCAAATCGCAATTCACAAATCAAAACGATAAATTATAACTCATAACTCAATTACCCACAAATGAACACCAAATCACCATTCACCAATAGACACCATCTATCCAATAATTCAAAAACACAAGCACAAGCACAATTCACAAATCACGAGATTCACAATTACAATTTCACAAATCACAAATACAATATCCATTATCCAATTTATCAATTCCAATATCCAATTTCACACGGCACATTCACAACACAGTCACACATTCACACAGTTGAGCTCACAGCCTCATACTGTCACACAACTCAGTCAGACACAATGCTACAAATCACAATCACAGTCACAGAAAGAAACCGAATTTACCTCCTACGTCGAAGTCGTGGTTCACTGGTTATGGGCCTTCTGGCGAAGTGTGGCAACTCACGACTAGGGAAGACGCGAAGGTGAAGCTGCGAAGTGCGAAGTCCAAATCCAATTGTCCGAAGTTGTGAAGTCCGAAACGCTGCAGCCTGCAAACGCACCAGAAGCCATCAGTCCGCCCCGCCAATTACTCCAACTCCACGTCTCCAACCAAAGCGAGTTTTTGCACTTCGTGGCTTCGACTTCGCCTGTGTATATCAACTGGATTTCTGAAAATTTGGAAGAGTAGGGTTTGGAGACTTTAGAGAATCTCGATCTTCTCCTCCTCAATCGTTCGTGGTGGCTATGTGGGTGATGGGTTAGTTGTTTCTGGGATTTGGGTTTGGGCGGTTGGGGATGAAATTGGGCCTAGAATGATATGGCCCAATTTTTTTTTCTAAAAACAGGCCCAATCTTGCACCACAGCACCAGCCAGCAGCAGACTTCCATCTCCGGTCGTCTCCCTTATTTCCATCTCCGGCAGAAGCCCAAAATTCCGGCGATTCCCGCTCTAGCTCACGATGAGCTACATCCGCCGTTGTATGGGTGATAGCTTTCATAATATTAACGCTTTCAATATTTATAGATACAGACAAACTCATAAAGTATGTATAAGAGATCTCGTATAAAGTAGGTATAAGACATAAAAAATCTCAAGACTAATCAAAACTGTATCTGGTTAAAAATGAAAGAACATAGCAGAAGACGTTTGAATTTTCACACTCAATATTTTAAGATCAAAGCCAGCTAAAATGGTAAGAATATAACTTTAAGTTCAATTTTCATTTGGAAAAGGTTGAAATTATAAAATAAATTATTAAACTAGGGAAGGCCTTTTAATATATATATATATATATATATATATATATATATATATATGTGTGTGTGTGTGTGTGTGTGTGTGTGTGTGTGTGTGTGTGTGAATCCGAATACATTACACCAAATTATGTAATTCTATAGATACATGGAAAATATAGAAACTGTCGTGGCCCCAAAAGTTAATGATACTTGGTAAGTAATAAACTCGTAAGGAATAATTTCATGTTGTATAGTATTCAACTTGAGGACCAAAATTTTTTGTACGTCATTTATCCTCAATGAGAACCATATCGACTATTAAGTTCATGAGAACCCACTAGGGAGTTTTTGCAAGCTCAACCAACCAAGACTTAATGATAAACTGTCAAATCCAACATTGTTGTCTACAGTTGGGCATATTTAACAAGATCATCTCTATTATAACGAGAAAATATGTGTTATGTGTCACCTTCTTATTGAGCTGGTGTGCCTATATAAATAGTAAGTAGGAGCCAAATATTTCTTAGTGTGGAAAATATTTACAACTCCTCTTAGATGGGCCTCCAAACCCATATCATTATGAGGAAATTAGGCTCCCCACTCTAAAAAGTGATTAAATTAGATCAATACACTCAAACAAATTAAAACCTCTAATGATCATAATAAGTACACCCTAAAATCTCCCCAAACCCTCAGCATTGCTCCCATGGCTTCCACAACCCATTTACCCTCATCTCCCCTTCTTTCTATCTCTAAAAACCTAATTGAAAAATCCCAAATTGCTGTCTCTTTCACCAAAGCTCGACTTCAAATGAAAATTCACGCAACGGGCACAGATTTGGTCGATGATTTTGGAGTCAGGGACCTTTTTCCAGCAGAGATAGAAAGCAATTTTGGTGAGAAAGTGCTTGCAAATGTAGTCAGTGAGCATAAGATTTTGATCTGCAACCCATTTACCCTTCACTTCTCTTCTTTCTATCTCCAAAAACCCAATTAAAAAAATCCCAAATTGTTGTCTCTTCCACCAAACCTCAACTTCAAGTGAAAACTCATGCAATGGGCATGGATTTGGTCGATGATTTTGGAGCCAGGGACCTATTTCCAATAGAGATAGAAAGCAATTTCACCAAACCTCGACTTGAAGTGAAGACTCACGCAATGGGCATTGATTTGGTCAATGATTTTGGAGTCAAGGACCCATTTCCAGCAAAGATAGATAGCAATTTTGGTGAAAAAGTGATCAGAAATGTAGACACTGAGCATAAGATTTTGATTCCAACTGCTACCACTCTGTCTCTTTTGCAACAACAGTGTGCCTCCGCTTCTCATCTTCAGCATACTTAAGGATGAAGCCAAAAAGATGTTGTTCAATTCTTTGTGATAGCTCTCAATTCTCCCTTCCAGATCCCCACTCTACTTTTAAGAGTCATCTTCCACTGATACCAATTTGATCAACTCATATATCAATGGCTGTTTTTCCAACAAAAACAAGAGCAAATAGGAAGGCAGAAACCAAAAACAAAAAAGATTTACATAGGAAAATCAACTGTATTTATGTAAATTGCATTGAAAATGTCCAATGATAGATTATTTGTATAGGATTAACAAGCTCTAAAAAGTGTGTTTATACATTCTTTTTTAATTTGTACTTTGTGACACTTCGATAAAAAAGTGACATAGCATGTTGTGCCACTTTTTTTTTATTAAAATGTCACGCACAATCAAATTCTAATTGAACGATACATTTTTTAACTAAGCTTTTAATTTGTTTATAAGAATTTTTTTTTAGATGTTAATTTCTATCATTTTTGAATGACAAATATAAAAAAAAAAAATAATTAATAAAAGTGACATTGTATGTCATTTTTAATAAAAAAAAAAAAAAAAGTGACATTGAGTGTTTGTAACTTTTTTCTGTCACTTTTTTTTTTGAATTTGTGTCACTTTTTTGAGTTTGTCATTTTTTTTTTTTGAATTTTGTTACTTTTTGAGTATTTGTCACTTTTTTTTTTTTTTTTTTTTTATCACTTTCTTAATCTGTGTAGCTGTTTTTAATTTGTCACTTTTTTGAATTCGTCACTTTTTAAAAAAATTATCACATTTTTTTTAGTGTTTGTCACTTTTTTCCAATCGCCTTTTTAACTTCCATCACTTTTTTCTAGTGATAAATATAAGCTTTTAATAAAAAAAGACATTGCATGTCATTTTTAAATAAAAAAGTGACACTTAGTTTTTAAAAATGACAATTTTTATTAAAAAAAAAGTGATATTGTGTCACTTTTTAATATCACAGGGTATTTTTTTTACTTCCAAAAAACTTTTCATATTTTTTTCAAAAGACTTCTAATTCTAAGGATATTTTTGTAAGTTACCCTGGAGTCAACCCCAGTAAACTTTCAATCAAATTTGCCCAACCCAAATGCAATAATAATCTACCCATATAACTTACCAGATAATCATGTTATAAGTATAGACAATTTCAACAAAAAAATGTTTACAGACAACATCTGACATCCATTCATTGGAAGATGGAAAAAATAAAAAGGAAATAGGCAAATCACATTCCTTAATGTCAGCTTCAATAACAAATCTGTCAAAAAATTTCTATGCTTATGGCTTTTTCCCTTACCCAAGCCCTCTATTCAAAATACACCATTTTTTTTTGTCATTCCTTTTAGTGCTGGTCACTTTTTTCAATCTTCTTTTTGAAATTTCTATCACATTTTTTAGTGACAAATATCACTTTTTAATAAAAGTAACTTTGTATGTAATTTTTTTAATAAAAAAGTGATACTAAACTTTTAAAAGTGATAATTTTTATTAAAAAAAAATGACATTGTGCCACTTTTTAATTTTACACAATATTTTTTACTTGCAAACAACTTTTTTATTATTTTTTTAATTTTTAAATTTTGTCACTTTTTTGAGTTTGTCACATTTTAAGTTTTTGTCACTTTTTATCTTCTTAAAAATGTGACATGATATGTGATATTTTCTTAACATAATCAACATGTGAATTGTCCTGAACGTGTTTATTATGTTAAGAATCGTCACTATGCTCACGTGGATTGTCCATGTTGATTATGCTAAGAACATGATTACTGGTGTTGCACAAATGGATAGTGTTATTTTGATGTTTGTCACTTTTTTTTTTTTTTTTTGAGTTTGTCATTTTTTAAAAATTTTGTCACTTTTGGAGTATTTGTGTCATTTTTTTTTTAAATTTTGTCACTTTTTTGAGTCACTTTTTCTGAATTGTGTTAAAAAAAAGTGAATTTTTTTATAAAAAATGATATTGTGTCATGTTAAGAACATGATTTATTGGTGTTGCACAAATTGATGATGTTATTTTAATGTTTGTCACTTTTATTTTTTGAGTTTTTGTCACCTTTTTTTAAATATTTATTTATTTATTTTCATTTTTGGAGTGTTTGTGTCACTTTTTTTTTTAATTGTCATTTTTTTTGAGTTTGTGTCACTTTTTTTAATTGTGTTAAAAAAAAGTGATATTGTATCACTTTTTTATTTTATACCATATTTTTTACTTTAAAAAATATTTTCATATCATTTTTCAAAATATTCCTAATTTTAAAGGTATTTTTGTAAGGGGTCGTACCATTATAATTTATAGGCTACATATATATCCATAACCAGAAAAAAAAAAAAAGAAAAAAAAAAAGAAGAAACCAAAGTCTAAAAAAAGAAGCGGCGGCTGCTTATCGGTCTCTCGTCCTTATTTCCTTGGGCAAAAGCATTCTCTTATCCATTTATTTATCACTTTCTGTCAACTCATCACTCCTCTCTCTCCCGAGTCTTTCCTCTCACAATTTTCTCTGTTCATATTTTTGTTCTGCTCTAACTCAATTAATTTTGGAAACCTGCTTTATTGCCTCATTTGCACAAGCAGATTGTATTTGTGTACGAATAGCATGCTCACAAGTACATATCTGCTTATGTGTATGTATTTAGACATTTAGCAGAAGGATGTCGTGTCTGCTGCCGCAATTCAGATGCTGGCCGGACACTTTTTCGGTTAACTTCAAATCCCAGAATCATTTTTCCACCCACCCAGGTAATTCCTTCTCTTTATGTATGTGTTTGTCGAAGTAGAGATATAAAAATTTGCATTATTTATGAACTTGGATTGGAGTGTAGAAATTTAAACTTTTAGGTTTTCGACAAGTTTGAGTCTTGTCGGTGCTGCATTGTGTTATAATAATTCTAAAAGTGGGCTTCTCATTTGATTGTGAATTTTACGGGTTAGATATATGGCTCGTAATGATAACGTGATTAGGCCGAATATGTTAAATAATCACCTAGGCTGTTTTACACCTCACAGGTTATAATTTATATTAAATGTGTTAATTTAAGTATGTGAGCCTGAAATATATGTAAACACTAATTAGGATTTAAGTCGTTAATGCGACGATTACATAAATTCCTATGTATAGGCCAGGTCCACTCCATATTATTTTATTGGCTTTCCCCGATTAATACTTTGTAAAAAGCAAGGAGAGAAAGATCAAACTGCTAATATTCATATTCACGATGTCTTTCGTAGGTACAAATTTGAACTATCAATTTATTATTTTGTGATTCTTGTTTCTTGGCATAATTATTATTAAATTCAACAATTGGTATCAGAGCCTAATGCTAAGATCAGAATTCTTCGTAAAACAACACAAACTTTGAATTTTGACTAAAAAATAAAATAAAATTAATACGTTTATTCGGCACCGTGGGATTTCAAAGTTTGGGGATGTCCAACTCAAGTTTGGATTTATAATCATTTTGAGAAGAAATTAGACCCAAAATCTACTCATAATTACTTTATTGGGTACCCATTCATATCAAAAGGATATAAATTCTACTATTCAAATCGTGGCATTTGAATTGTTAAGTCCATTACGGCTAAATTTCTGGAGAATGATTTTGGTGATAGTGGGAGTTCTACATTGAAAGAACTTTTTGTTGAATCAAATCAAGTTGTTCCAGTGAGAGCTGGTTCTCAAACAGTTGAAATTGTTAATGAAGAACCGAGGTACGAAGATGAACTTCCAATTACTCCTCCATCAACTATTGAGTAAGTTGTTTAGCCACAAGTTAAAAGATCGCAAAGGCTGCGTTGCCCAGTGATTACATTACATATTTATTGAAAAGTAATTTTAACATTGGGCATATCGTTGATCCTATTACTTATAGTCGTCCTGAGATAAATGGATAAATACTATGGAAGATGAAATGAATTCTATGGAATAGAATAAAGTTGGGAAACTTGTTGAAATTTCTCCAGGTGCTAAAGTTATAGACAAGAAGTTGATTTTCAAAAGTAAGTTGGATTCGAAAGGGAATGTTGAACGAAAGAAAGCAAGATTGGTTGCAAAAGGATTTTCTCAGCGATAGAGCATTGCTTATAATAAAACTTTCTCACCTGTTTTGTCCAAAGCTTCTTTTCGAATTATTATGGCACTTGTGGCACACTATAATTTGGAGTTTCATCAGATGGATGTTAATACAACATTTCTGAATGGAGATCTTTTTGAAAGGATTTACATGAGACAACCTGAAGGTTTTGTTTTGAAGGGAAAAGAAAATTTGGTATGCAAGTCAAACAAATCCTTATGTGGCCTCAAGTAAGTATTTCGACAGTGGTATTTAAAGTTTGACGAGGTTGTAACTTCCATTAGTTTTGTTGAAAATACAATTGATCAATGCATTTACCTCAAAACCAGTGAGATAAATTTTACTTTTTTACTGTATATCGATGACATTTTATTTGCTAGCAGTGACTTGGGGTTGTTTCATGGGACAAAGAAAATGTTATCTGCTAATCCTGAGATGAAAATTTTTGGAGAAGCTTCATATGTACTTGGCATTGAAATATATCGTGATATAAATCAAGGCTCGTTGGGATTTTCTCAAAAGGCTTATATACGATGTATTCTAGAAAGGTTCAATATGTAGAACTGTGCACCTGGTGATGTACCTATCATAAAAGAGAATAAGTTTAATAAAGCTCAATGTCCAAGGAATGAACTAGAAAGAGAATCTATGAAGATGATAACATATGCTAGTGCTGTGAGGAATTTGATGTATGTTCAAGTTTGCACTAGACTGGATATAGTCTATGCAGTTAGTGTTCTTAGTAGGTTTCAGTCGAATCCAGGGCAAGAGCATTGGAAAGCAACCAAGAAAGTTATGTGATACTTGAAGAAAACTGAAGGTTATATGCTTACATTCCAGCGTTCAAATCACTTTGAGTGGTAGCCTTCTCCGATTCTGATTTTACTGAATGTCAAGATGATTTGAAATCAACCTCGGGTTATATTTTCATGTTAGCTGGTGGTGCTATCTCTTGGAAAAGTATTAAACAGACTGTAATGGCATCTTCTACTGTGCAGGCTAAATTTGTAGCATGGTATGGGGCTACTGTCCACAAGCCGTTTGGTTAAGAAATTTCATTTCTAGGTTAAAAGTTGTTTCCATCTCGAGGCCAATAACTATTTATTGTGATAATAGCGCAGCAGCGCTCTTTGCAAAGAATAATAAAAGTTCTGGTGGATCAAAGTACATTAACATCAAATATTTGGTGGTTAGAGATAGAGTTAAGGAAGGGCAGGCGAAAATAGAGCATATCAATACAGAGGCGATGATTGCATATCCTTTGACTAAGAGATTCGATCCAAAAGACTTTAAGTCACATGTTGCTAATATAAGCATTGTGGAAACTTTTAATATTTTTGGTTAATGATAGTCATTAATGTAAAAAAACTACGTTTTGGTTTGATCCCTTTACAAGGTACGTAGACAACCCATATGTTCTTCGGGTACATCCCCTTCCTATAATAATATATATTTTTCCTCTATTCATAAATTATTTTGAGCATGCGTTTAGTTTATGTCTTCTTATTGTGATATTATTATGATCTCGAGATATACTGGATAAAGACATAAGACGGGTCTTTTTAGATACATATGGCTTCATTTTGATTTGAAGTATTATGAAGACCGATATAAATTAACACAGTTTTTTTATCACATTTGGTGCTAAATTCATACCACATACTACAATGTTGGTTGGAGGATGGGGATCCATGTTGATAAGGATGTTGACATTTGTAGTTGTGGAGTGGTCTTACATTGTTTAATTGGTGTAACGACTTCCATGTTTGGTGTTGACATTTTTGTTGGACCAGATCATGTTGTGTAAGGTGTCATCATTTGAGCTATACTTGTGTGGTCACCTATGTAGTCTAACTCGGAAGTCAAAAGTTTCGTTGTAGCAATCAAATGTTTGCCTAAGTGAGAGAATGTTAAAATAATTCTAAAAGTGGGCTTCCCATTTGATTGTAAATTTTACAGGTTAAATGTATGGCTCATAATGATACTATGATTAGGCCTAATATGTTAAGTGATCAATTGGGCCGTTTTACACCTTACGGGTTATAATTTATATAAATGTGGTAATTTAAGTATGTGTATAGGAAATATATGTAAACCCTAATTAGGGTTTAAGTCGTTAATGAGACGGTTACATAAATTTCTATATAAAGTTTAGGTTCCCTCTCTTCTCCATATTGTTTTATTAGCTTGCTTCATTGACGGTTAATACTTTGTAAGGAGCAAGAAGGGGAAGATCTAGTTGCTAATATTCATATCCACGATGTCTTTCGCGTGTATGAATTTGAACTATCAATTTATTATTATGTGATTCTTGTTTCTTTGCATGATTATCATTAAATTCAACACATTGTTCATGATTGTATGCATTCTAGCGTGTTTCCGCGGTGGGGTAGGGAAACTTAATTGCAAAAAAAGACAATAAACAAGTAAAAACATAATCACAACCTTCTCACCTCCTTTCACCTATGGCTAATGCACAGTAACACCAAAGTGCAATGACTAAACAAGCTAAATAAAGATCTCGTTACACCAAATGGAGAATCTGGATTGAAATTTCTTTGATCATTTAGATCCACATTTGTTCATCTCAATAATATTTATATTAAGGGTTGTGCTTGGGGAGTGGACCCCACCTCCATGTGAGTGTGTGGACACCATTATGTACAAAAAAATATGTACAAATAGATTTATCCTTATATTAATTGTTAACTCTTTCTTGGTACAAGTATAGTTTCCTGACAAACATTACAGGTTCCTGCCATCATTTTGCATTATAGAGGCTATATGTTTTACCTTTACGTTTGTCTGATTTGCCAATATCCATCTCTAGCTTCACTTTTGTATGTCTCCATGTACTAATATTTTTTATCAATTGGTTTCGTGACTCTGTGTAGACACTGTTTTAAACCAAATCCATCTTTATCTGTACGAGCTTCCTTTTTATGTGGATGTGGTCTAACACTACAAAATATTATGAATGGTCTTTCTATTCATTATCACAATCAATATCAAAAAGCACTTAATTATGATCTGCAATTAAATTATTTCTAATTGTGGATCTGTCCAACATTAGAACATCCTAGTGGTCAGGGGAATTTTCTAATAAAATACAGTGTCCCAGGTGCAAGTAGAATTTGGATCTAATTTTTATCATTGGACTAAAATGCAGCAAAAAGTAGAGATCCTATTTATTTCCGGACACAATGTATCTTATCTACGGCAACAACTACAGTCCTCGAGTTAGAGAAGCTACAATTATCATCATTAGAAGCCATTTCAAATTCAGTTCCTGCTGACAGATCCTCGAAACCAACAAGATCTGCAGTTCTTGACTTGGAAAAGCTAAAATTACCCTCTTTAGATGTTCATTCCAACTCTATAGCTGCAAACAGACCATGGACGTATATTGAAGCAGTTTGTCCACCCACTGAGGTGAGAATTCAAATATGTACACGCTACCAAATTGAACGCTAGAAAGTCATTGCATAGGGCTTGTATTGATATAACAGAAAGTTTTCAGTTAACTATCTCAAAGTCTAGTAAAAGATTCAAATACATCACATTTCAGAAGAAAATTTTAGCGCTCGTCTTTCACGGTATTCTTTAAAGTGAATTCTGTAGTCCATATTGCAAAAGTATGCTTATTTAATCAACTCATTCAATTTCCATACACACCCCTTTTGATCCAAATCTTGCCTTAAGAAAAGAGAAGAAATATAATAGTTTTTCTTGTGTTTCTAAAAAATAAAAAATCTTGGCACTAGCTTTAGTCATTTGATGCTTTCATCTATTGTAATTAACTTTAGTGCGCATCCAGGCAAATCTTCAAGCAACTTTAGCTACAGAAACTCTTATTACAAGTGAGGAGGCTGCTGTAGCAGCTGCTGCAGCTGAAGCACTTGCTTTAGCAAAGGCAGCAGTTAAGGTTGCAAAAGATGCAGCCATGATGGTCAGTAATCGTACTGCCACGATGTCAGATTGCGAAACTACAGATATCTTACCTGAAGTGGACAATTCATTGTTGGAGAGGAATCAGCTTGCTCATTTTGCAGAAAGAGTGAATGGCGGAGAGTCTAAGGTTACTGAAGGGTTGGGTGAAAATCATTCAGCTTCTGACCTCCTTACAGAATCTGATGTGGAGCCTAGTCATGAAGAACTCGAACTTCTTAAGGCTCAATTGTCCAGGAGTATAGCTGTGAGATCAAAACGTCAAATAGAACGAAAAGCCAGAAGAACTAGAGCAGCACAGAAGGCGGCAGCTAATGTTGTGTCTGTGAAGTCTGGTTCTACATCCCGGAAAAGGGGTTTTGCAGGATATAGATTATTCTGACCCATTGCATTACTTAAGAGGAACTACTAGTAGTTCCAGGCTACTTACAGCAGCTGAAGAACAGAAGTTGTCAGTAGGAATACAGGTACTTCGAGAAAAAAAAAAATGCTTTATCCTTCCTTTAATTCTCTTTATGTTTACTATACATTCCACTTTTTACTTCTCATTGAGCAATCCATTGTTCGATCAGTTCAAGAGGGACCAAATCGAGCTTTTCCTTCTATCTTTTCCAATCCCATCCTATTTTTGTACTCTTATGCAATTTTATTTTTCACCTCCTGTGTCAGGGGGTAGGGCTCGTGACAAAAATTAAAGAGATTGTTAATTTGGTAAATGATTTTTTTGGGTGAATAAAGAATGTGTACTACATTTGGCTAGCTTTTAGTACCATCATTATCAATTTTCCAGATTAATTTAATGTCGATCAATAATTTGTTGTCCTTATAACTTGCAAAGTTTGGCACCTTACTGTCCTCTGTCATGTGAGGATTTCCAATTAGTGCTAGACATCTAGTTGGTTGCATCTTTATATTTTGTGAAGTCTGGCACCTGATTATCTAGTTTTGCATTTTCTTAGTTGTAGTAGTTAGTCTTAATTTCTGCAGAGGGAGAGGACTGAGTAAAGGATATTTTCATCTAGAAATAGTTTTCTTTAAGTTCTTTATTGGGGGTCAGGGACAGCTGTTGAAGTCCATTAATCAAGAGTGTTATTGGGAAGCGACTGCCAATTTATTTAAATGACTAATTTGGGTGTGAATAAAAACGTGTTCAGGATTTGGCATGAGTTTATATTCAAAGTTAACATTCAACTTTTTTGTAGTTTTCCTGATCAAGTTAGTGTATCAACAATTTCTCTATCTTGATAGCTTTTTCGAAAATTTTGGCTCCTTGCTATTCTTTTTGGATGTGATTTTCTTAGTCATAGCTAGAATCTTAATTTCCTTTCCAAATAATTAAAAAAGTAACTGAGTAAATGGTACATTCATCAATTCAAAGCTTTCCTGTTATAACATGGAAACATAATATTTCAGTATTTCTTTTTCCATCTTAGGAAAATTACAAATTTCAACACTGCTTCAGAGGATTTTTATTTGAAAATTTTTGGTTCACTGTTTAAATATGCTTCCGAATTGATGGAACTCAATTCCCATACAGCATTCATGTTATATGGCCTAGTATTACTTCAGTACTGGGAGAAACTATTCTTACTTGTCACTGGCAAATATTAGAAGTCTTGTGCGTTCTCCTTATGTCCTTCTCCCTCGTTTTGACACTTTTCGAATCTTCTCGTGTCTAATTTGTCCTCTAATATATACCCATCATGAATGCAGGACCTACTAAAATTGGAAAGGCTCCAGAAGGAGCTCACAGAACGTTATGGGGACCAGCTTACTTCTGCTCAATGGGCTGCTGCAGCTGGCGTTGATCAGAAAACCTTGAAGGAGCGTTTAAATTATGGTATTCTTTGCAAAGATAAAATGATAAAGAGCAATATACGTCTTGTTATTTCTATTGCAAAAAATTATCAGGGAGTTGGGATGAACCTTCAAGATTTGGTTCAGGTAATCATTTTCTTTGTTGCTTGTGATTATCTAACTTAAGGGGTTTCCTGCAAGAAAAACTGTAAAACTGATAGTATAATGTTTGATTCCTCTCTAACACTATATTTTTAACAAATTTTCATCAGGAAGGATGCCGAGGCCTTGTGAGAGGTGCAGAGAAATTCGATGCTTCAAAAGGGTTTAAATTCTCCACCTATGCTCACTGGTGGATAAAGCAGGCAGTTCGGAAGTCTCTTTCTGACCAATCCAGGACAATTAGATTACCGGTAAAATGCCTGTAAAATTAATTTCTTTACAAGTAGACCTCATATTCCATTTTTCTTGTGCTGCAAAGGACGATGTTACACAATTATACATTCTTGAAAAAAATCACCTGTTGTGTCATTTGGATGTAGTACAATTTAATTTGTAATTTTGTCTGCACATAACAGTTTCACATGGTCGAGGCAACTTATAAAGTGAAGGAAGCAAGAAAGCAACTGTTTAATGAAAACGGTAGACAACCTGATAACGAAGAAGTTGCAGAGGCAACTGGGCTCTCAATGAAGAGGCTCAATGCAGTGCTGTTGACCCCTAAAGCTCCGAGATCGCTTGATCAGAAAATTGGGATAAACCAGAATCTCAAACTTTCTGTAAGTCCAAGTTACATTTTTTACCCACAAGTTCACTTTCTCTTGCTACTACTCGTTTCCAATCTTCCTCTTCTGGTTTGTCAATTTCAGGAAATCATTGCAGATCCTGAAGCAGAAACATCCGAAGACTTGCTTATCAAGGAGTTTATGAAACAGGACTTAGCCAAGGTTTTGGATGCTCTAAACCCAAGGGAAAAGCAGGTGATTAGATGGAGGTTTGGCCTAGAAGATGGTAGGATGAAGACATTGCAAGAAATTGGGGAGCTTATGGGTGTCAGCCGAGAAAGAGTCCGACAAATTGAATCCTGTGCATTCCGTAAGTTGAAGAATAAGAAAAGAACAAAGCATTTGCAGCAATATGTGATGCCATAACACCATTCTCCGTTTTAGATCATTTAGTTTATAATAGAATTAACTTCCTTCTCGAGGCTCATTCATTATCTGGTTGCATTGAGAATTCCGAAAATCTCTCCTTTTTTTTTTTTTTTTTTCTTCTCTATTTTCAGCTATAATATCACATCATGCTGAGCTACAAGTAGTTTATGAATTGTACATTTTTGTGTTATGGTAATAAAAGATTTCTTTGGGAGAACCAATTTCTTATCAATTTGTTGTATCTCAGCTCTTATGCTTTAGAAAATGGGTCTTCGATTGTTCAAGTTGGCTGAACCGACCCAGCCACATGTTGTTTCGTTAATCGGGTTGATTGGATAAATTCAAATTCTAAGAATTGGTTGTATCCATGAATGTGTTTCCAGTTTTCTAGCTTTTCAGGCAACAGACTGGAATTCTAACACGAGAAATTTAAGGTGGTTTTGATGATGAATGCACCTACGTCCATGGGAGTACGATGGTTTGGATTTAAAAACATGTTCTTCGAAGAAGCATGTTAGGTTGTTCTTCTGTTACTAAAAATGTAGCTTTCCGGGAGGATCACACTTCATACTATTATGGAGAAAATCTTTGCTTCATTTGTGTGCTTCTATCCTAAGACAAACATGTTAAGCTCGAACACCACTTAATAATGTCCTTGAATGTTTATTATCTATCAAATCCAGTCTCTAGACGTGATTGTACTTTTTTTTGGCTGTGGGTGTACAAGTTGTCGAGATTTCACAATTTATCAATCATAAGATTGTTATCTAGTATCATTGATGTGACAACATCATCAGTGTAGATGTCATTATGTGACATGTTCAACTAATAGTACAATTATGTAATTCAATTAATTGTTCATTTTACTTGATGCCACTTAGTAGCACCTTTACTGTGTTTTAACACCAGCATTAGTTGTCATCAATCATCATCGTGTTGCTTGGGATCTTGGATTTGCCCAACAGTCTCGTGACATCTGCTAATTTCTCTTTGTTTTAGTAAAATATATCGGTTGACTGGAACATAATCCTTGTCAAAGTATTAATTTGGCATAGAATTAAGCTGTGAACATAAGTATAAATTGTGGAAAGCGTAGAACAGTAAAACACCATTTTTTTTTTGTATAGGGGTGTGTGTGTGTGTGTGTGTGTGTGTGTGTGTATATATATATATGTATGTATAATTATATATTTAAAATTTTTATTATTATGTTATGTTAAGTTAAGTTAAGTTAAGGGACACAATATTTACGAAAATAGAGTAAAATAATTATTTTACGTTAATATATTTTTTAAATTCAACATATTATAGAAAAAAATATTTTAAATTATCTATTTTACCTGCTCAATCCCAAATGCTAAATTAGCTTCATTAATCAATTACATACCCAATAAAACAACAAGCAGCCTAAATTCCAAATGATTAAAGTGAAAAGTGAAAAGCACTCCCAAATTTCTCTATGTTATTTCCCTCTCCCACCCTTTTACTAACGAAGAACGGTGAAATAGAGAAGGAAAAAAAATTCTACTGTCGGTCTTTATTACTTGCTCTACAATAGTACAATTTTATGTGTCAATTGTCCACTCGTTAATTGCTATTTGTGATTTTTTTTTATTCTAGAAGGTTAAATTTTTGTTGAACGATAACTGATAAGTGATTACATTCAAATTTTCCCCTTTTGAGTTTTGTATCTTTTGGATGAGTCATGTGTCATCTGTGATAAGAAAAATAGACAAATTATGACTCATATTTAACATTGTTGTATTTCTTATTCCTAATTCTTCTACATTTTAGTTTGATTGATAGTACACATGTTTGATATCTATTAAACAAGATTTGCTGGAACATATTTATTACAAAAGTTTAATTAGTGAGTTTGCTTCTAAAAATGCGAGAAGATATAGTTTTACATGATTTGCTACATTTCAAGTTTTACATGTGGTATTTGCTACTTTTGATGTCAAGGTTTGCTCATATAAAATTGTACGAGGTTACTAGTTTTGATGTTTCTTTCTTGATGACATATGAATTTTGATGAAGTTCGAGAAATAATTTTGAGCTTTACTTATGCTTTTCTTATCCATGACTTGTAACCAAAAAAATAATAAAAAAATAATATTTAAATATCATATTTTTACAAGGAAATATATTATTGGAATATATTTTTTAATTACATGAACGGGCAACATTTTAGAATGTCACATAGGATAACCCAAACTCTCAGGGCCAGCCATGATTGAAGTCCATACATATTTCTGAAAATTCAATTAGACTCCAAGTAACAACAAATTTTAAAGAGTAATAGTATTTAACACAAATTTAGGTGACAATACTCACGAAATTAAACTACATATTTAATTAAATATAAGGAATTATAGCTCATTTAATAGAACTTTTAATATGACGACACCAATACTGGTGTTCAACATCACTGATGGTAGGTAACATTATTCAATTTTAAATAATAAGTACATATCATTTTTAATATTTTCAACTTTTAGCTGAAGTGATTTACAATATACAACAACCCAAGTTAATGGCTGAACCCGAGTTAACAAATGAACTTTTAACCATGGGGTTCGCACTAGTGGGCATTTCAAGCTTCTCTAGCCATTCACCGTTGCATATCTAACAAGCTGAGAATTCCTTCAAGAACACAACTATATAAGCATAACACAATTGGAGAGTGTTTACAACTGTGAAGGAGCATAAACTTTATGCTAAACTGTCAAAGTTGTGCTAGACACTACCAATTATCCACGCCTGGGCATTGATGGCATTTCGTGTTCAAGAGCTAGTAGGATTTGGTCAAGTACTGCTAAATGAAGATAAACTTCAACCCTCTGGTTTCTAACATTCATGATGGAGGATCGAGAAAGGAATGGATTTTCACGAGGGATATACCTGAGTTAGGATCTATTGTTCCGAACTCGTTCCCCTAATACATTTTTGACATCTGGACATATTATTTCTTAGCAAATGGGAAGATGTCTACTCATTTTCTGATACCTATGCACATTACACCTTAGCTTCTTCCCATTTGCTAAGAATAGATGATTTGCCGAGGACTTAAAATTGTATTGGGGTCAGGGTGCAAATCCTTAAAAAGAAGTTAGCTAGACTTCAAAAAATAGCTTCAACTTTTGTTTATACGGGGGAGAGTGAAATCTCTGAAAAACAACCCCAAGCAGAAGGAGTCGAAAGTAGCAAGACTACTAGAGATAAAAAGACTGAGCATAGTCAAGCTCAATATTCGCAAGAACACAAGGACGATATTCAAAGTCCAAAAACAGAGCCAAAAGCTCAAGGGCCAAAAACCCATATACATACAGGAGAGCATATTATGCCTCAGTGTTCTAACGAACAAATGGGTATTCCAAGCCCAAAAGGAAAGCTTACAACGCAAGAAATTGGGTTTAAAGCCCACGACATTATAGAAAATCCGCCATTGGTGGGTATTAATACATCTCTTGCAGGTACAAAATTCTATGTGATTTTTGATGGTCCAGTCAGGGGATTTTATACAAACTGGTCACAAGTAGAACCACTTGTGAAAAACAAACCTTACAAACACAAAAAGTTTCAAAACTTATAATGAAGCCCAAAAAGCTTTTTCTGAACAGTGTGAGACCAAAGGTATAAGCCCAATAACCCATAAACCACTGTTTGATGAAACTAGTTTACGCCCAAACTATTGTCACGGAGGGAGATCAAGGCCCAGAATGCCTCATACATTTTTCAGGCCACCATCCAGTCCAAATAACCAAAAGATCAGACTCATCTCTTATAAAGATGCAGCCCAATCAACTCCAGACCCAGAATCCATCCCAAATAGATTCAAAAATATTGGGAAAATTCCAAAAGAACCTGAACCCTTTACAATAAGTGGAATCAGTTTTAAAGAATTCATCCAATATGAAGAAGAAGCCAGAACAGTAGAAAAGAAATATGGACAGTTTATCTTTCTTGAAGGAGCTGATCCGATAATGGTAAAGACAGCTTTCCATTGTGGAATAACCAAGACCATAATTCCCAGCAGAAGCTTGGAAGAGATAAAATTACTTGATAAAAATTTATTTAAATCACTAAAGGATTTTTATAAATATGTAATCAAGGACCAAGAAGTGCACATGATTTTGAAAATCAACAGCACAATTCCTTTCTGGAATGAAGACGGAGATCTTGTAAAAGGTTACCACCATATCCAAATCAAGACAGTCCCAGAATTGGTTCTAGCTAAACCCATTGAAGGAAAGATAGAATGTGTGAACGAACTTATGATCCAAGATTGGAGAAGTCTTTCGTATCAAAGGATCCTTTCCGGATTAAGGACATTCGACAGAAACTCTAAGATCAAAATAAATTATTCTTCAAAATTTATTTTGGTTACCAGCAAGATGAGTTCTCAAATCAGTACTGAAGATATCAAAACTCTGTGTAGTTTTGAAAAAACCTTCTATGAACAGCCTAATGTGCCGGCAAGATACAGTGGACATCTATGCAAAGCCTTAAAAGCTAGTCTTGGCAAAGATCATGAGTGCCAGTGGTGCGCACAGCAAAAAGACAAAGAAAAATCGGTGGAAATCTCTGAAGGAGATAAAGAGGAATCCAGCAACAGTAGCAGCCAGACAGATTAGGACTCGCAACAGTTGATGGAATGACAACCACCTACCACACTAATGCTTTTGTCAAAAAGGCAGAACGCATTTGTCAAAAGAGGATACACCTTTTTCAAAAGGTGAACAGAAGACATTTGTCTCATCCCTTTATCATTACTTTTCCTTTTGGAAAAGAAAAACTGAGGATGGACAGATGGACGGAGGAAGATGAAAAGGAATCTTCTCACCCATCTATAAAAGGAGACAGAACTCAACAACAAAGGGGAGGAAAAAAAAAATTTCGAAGAAAATTTTTTACTAGAAAAATTCAAAAATACTCAATGTATACAGTTCGAGGCTAAACCCTCAAAGACAGTGAATCCTTACTAGGATTCATACTTGTACAAAAATAAGTTTAAGAGTTTTCTCTTAAACCTTCTTTATCAATAAAACTTTATGTTTTATAAATCTTCTTATTTTTTCTGTAAAGACACAATATCTTGTACGGATCTATACAGATTTTGGACCAGTGATCACAAGGCAGGGGGCCGTAAAGATCCACGTTCCAATAGATCAACATAGTGAGGCAAGGACTCAATCTGAAGCAAAAACGAAAGGAGATACAAACCAATTCTACATACAGTAAGAAGGTTTAAATTTGAAATACTTTTAAAATTGTTTGAGTACTTGTATGCTAGTATGAGATTCTCTGTCTACCATACCATACACCAACACAAGTATACACATAAATATACAAATTGACATCTCCAATTTTATTAAATGATAAGACTTCCGCATCACCCTGATGTTTCCTCAAAATAAAGTATCAGCTAAAGAATTGTCTGTTCCTTTTATGATTTCCACTTGAAAATCATAGTGGTTAAACCACATTTGCCATCTGACAAGTCTTCCTTGCTTGTAGTCTGGATGTACCTGATTTTTCAAAAAAAGATTTACAAGTACTAGAATCTGTTCTAACAAGAAATTTGTCAGAAATAACATAAAGTTTGAATTTTGTAATAGCTTTTTTCATAGCTAATATTTCTTTTTCATTTATGTGGTAATTCTTTTCTGCTCCTTGGAAGGTTCCTGAAGCATATCCACATAATTTTTCTTCTTGTTCTTGGCAGTCACATGCCTTGAGTACTGCTCCCCAATATTCTTGAGAGGCATCTGTTTCTATTATCATTTTATCTCCTGTTTTAGGATGATATAATGAAGGTAAATTTTTTATTTTTGATTTTATCTTCTGGATATAAAGAGTCTCTTCTTTATTCCATTCCCATTTAAAATCTTTTTTCAATTTCTTTTGAATTGGTGCTCTCATTTTTGCTAACTCTTTTATAAAAGTTTCAGCATATATGAGACATCCAAGAAATCTCATTAATTGCTTTTTATCCATAATTTCATTAGGAAATTCTTGAATATGTGTCAAAATATGAGGTTTGAGTTGTTTATAATCATAAGCTATATCTAACCCAAGATACCCAATTTTTTCTTTAAATAGTTCAGCTTTCTTTTTAGAGAGCACTATTCCAGTTTCTTCTATCTCTGTTAAGATAGCTAAGACATGTTTCTCATGTTCTTCTTCAGAATCTGAGAAAACTAGAATGTCATCAATATATACACAACAAAAAGTAATATATTTATTGAAAACATTGTCCATATGTCTTTGAAAAATACCTGGAGCCTGCTTTAGACCAAAAGGCACTACTTTCCATTGATAATGTCCTTGTGGGCAACTAAATGCCGTGAGGTGTCTAGCATCTTGGTCAAGTATAACTTGCCAAAATCCTGATTTGCAATCAAAAGATGAAAAAATCATTTTTCCTTTGATTAATTGCAAAAGGCTTTGCATATTTGGAATTAAATATCCATCTGCCTTAGTAATCTTATTAAGCTGTGAATAGTCTACTACCATTCTGGCTTTTCCTCTTCTGATTTCAGCTTCTTTTCTTACCATAAAAGCTGGTGAAGAGAATTGAGATTTACTTGGTTCTATTAACTGTAACTCAAGTAACTCTTTAATTTGCTTAGCAAATTCTTCTCTATCTTTTGGACTATAAGCCATTGCTTTTGCCCTGACGATTTTAGTCTTGAATTCATCAAGTAATTCAATAGTAGCTTTCATTTTCATTTTATTTTTATTTATGTCTAAAGGATTTTCTGAACAACATTTGTCAAGAAGTTTTAAGATATCTTCTCTTTGAGAGTTTATCTTAAACTTAGTTTCTTCTTCAGTTGTTATGAGAATATTTTGTGTTTTTGTAATATTCTCTCCCTGAAAATGTGTAAAAGTTTTTCTTTTACAGTCTAGCTTAATATTTTCAAGAAATTTATCTCTGAAAATATTCATAGCTATTGCTTTTCTTTTCTTTGGAATCCATAATCTCTTATTTTTAAGAGTAAAACTTATAGATTCGATTTCTTCTATGAATGGATGGTATAACTGGCAAAAGTTATTTCCAATCATAAAATCTATACTAGTTTCTAATTGGTATATTGTTGGTATTCTGAAGTAAAAGGTTGTCCACTGGTTTTTGTGATAACCATTTATTTCAATATCCAAGTTTTTTACTACTCTGGATGTTTTGATTTCAGATTTATCTGCAATCTTTAATTTTATTATTCTTTCAGATTGTACCCAAAATTGATTTGGTATAATCCATTTACTTGCTGTACATACTGAAGCTCCAGTATCTACATAAGCATGAATTATGTATTTTCTATGTCCTTCAAAACTTAGTTTGATTGGAATATAGATTGAATTAGGATTAGTAATATTTTTATTACTCATCTGAGGTATCAGTTTCTGTAAAATCAGAATCTGATTCTGTTGTACTTTTTAAGTAATACAATGATTCCGTATCACTTGGATCTTCTACTGGGTAGAAACCCCATTCTTGAAAATTATTGAGAAGGTTTACCCTTTCTTCATTTCCAAGTCTTGCTGGGCATTCATTTGCATAATGTCCAGATTCATTACAGAGCCAGCACCTGCAATTCTTTTTCTTCTGAGGACAGTATTTATTCTTGTCCTTAAAGTCTTTCTTATTACTCTTCTTCTTAGGAAATTTCTTTCCTGGAGAGTTCTTTTTGAAATATTTTCTTTTCTTAAAATATTTCTGTTTATATGGCTTTTTATACTTCTTGAAAGTATATTTTTTCTTTTTGAAAGATCTTTTCTTTCGTGGTTTTTTATTTGTTAAGCATCCATATTGTCCTGGAATTCTGTTTAGATATTTATCACAACAGAGTTTAGGATTTTTTATGAGTGCTTGATTGCTATCTCTTATCAAGATTCTTTCTTTGCATTTATCTGCAAGAAGAGTTCTTGTAAGTGTAGTAGCAAGCCCTATTGAATGTCCAATTTGAACATTTAATCTAGGATCAATCTTATCTTGTTGTTTTTTTATAGATTGGTCAAACATTTCCATAACCTCATGATTAAAAGGTTCAGGAAGTTTTCTTATAAATTTTTCTGTAAGATTTTCCCATTGATTAGATGGGCAAATATAGAAATATTTTGAAAATTCACATGCGTAATTCTCAAAATAACACATATCACATATAGAAATTTTTTCTAAATGATTCATGGCGTCTGCTATTGCAATTGTACTTCTTTCACTTTTGAAAACCTCATAGGTTTGTCCAGTGAATTGTTTGTAGAGTTGTTCCACAATTCTTTTTACAAAATTTGGTATAGAGTACTCTGAGTCTTTCCAAATTGCACACTTAACTGCAAGGTCAAATGTTTCCAAGAAAGCTCTTGCATTTCCTCTAGTACTTGCGAGAACATAATTCCAAGAATTTGTTTCGCTTCTAATGATTTTTTTATTGACTATCATAGCTACCATTATATGGCTATACCATGCATCAATAAGTTTTTCTGGTTCAAAAGTACAATCTAAATCTAGAATTGTAACCATTTGATTTTGTTTCTTAGGAATGAAATCTGATGATATCAGATTTGTTTCTTCCTCTTTTATTAAAGGTTTTATTTTATGATCACCATCAGTATTATATCCTACTGGTGTCTTGTCTTCCCTTAACATACTAGATGAAGGTTCATCTTCTATGTTATTTTCTCTTATCTGAATATTAGTGTTAAATCTCTCATGGATTATAACATCTTCTTCAGAGCTACTAGTGTCATAGTTATCTTTTGTAAGTTCATCTACTTCAGATTCTAAGGTCATTATGGTTTCATCGTTTCCTATGTTAATTTTCTTAACAATGGATATTATCTTATCCAGTTCTGAGTCTTCAAAGGCAAGTAGAACGTTTAAAAGTCCTAATTCTTGGCTTTTCTCATAACTGTCTTCTAAGCTTTTTCTAAGGTTGCTCATTAACCTATGTCCTTTATGTCAAACTTCCCTTCAGGTTTAAGTTTTTCATTTTCTAATTTTTCTGAGGATACCTCCCCGTTTCTTTCAAAAATTCCTATAATAGTTTTGGAATTTTTCTGTAGAGGAGTATATTGGGTTTTTACTCCTGCTATGATAACAGCAGAGTGTCTTTCCATAGCTTGTTCTGTTTTTTCTTGAAGAACACTTATATTGTGTTTGATTTCTTCAATACTTTCTCTCAGAGTCTTTAACTCTCTTAATATGTCTGGTAATGACATATTTATTCTTTTCCATAAAGGTCTTTAGCCATTTGGTTAACAGTTTCACTTAATTGTTTTAACTGTTTAGTTTGGCTTGATTCTGCAATTTTATCTTCCTTCCATTTTATGTTTGGAAGAGACTTTCTACTGGAAGATAAACTCCTAGTAAGAAGTGGTTTTTGTTCTTTTATTAATTTTCTTTGGTCAAGAAATTCTATGTCCAAAGATTTTCTGTATGGTTGTATTAACCATTCGAATTCAGTTTCCTTATGCTCAAGGTATTCTGAAAACAAAGGATCAATTTTTATCCCTTTTGATTCTTTTACAATTGTCATATTATGCTGATTATGTATAGCATAACTAACAAGATATGATATTGAAAAAGGTACATTATTTTCTTTGACTAAATCTGTTCTTCCATATTTATGTATGAAAGAAAGAATTCCATCAAAATTTTGGTCATGCAGACTTACTGAAAGTCTTGGATAAACTGTAAATTGCAGTTTTCCACATGCCAGGTTCCCTTCAAGGGCTCCTAAGCATCCTTCAGCAGGATTCTGTATTCTTTCATCAATCAACATCATAGATATTGGTTGATCTATTTTATCTGAAAGGGTACTTCGAAGCTGGATTCTTATAGCTCCTATTGTAACCCAAAATAGATTCTTGCTATTGTCAATATCTACCTTCTGTTTAGCTTTGTTTATGTCTTGTTTAGTAAGTAAAGAAATTCCTATCTTACCATAAGTATGTTGGATATGTATGGCAAATTCCTTATGGGAAATTCCATAATATATATGTCTACTTCTTTTAGTAAACCTGTCTATAATGTTTGGAAGAGCAAAAATTTCTTTTGGCTCTATCTCAAGCTTTGTCTTACATATCTTTGCTAACTTCTTGTCAGAAATTAAAATTTCTTTTGAGAAGTTACCTTGTGACTCAATCTGTTCACAGATCTCTTCATCACAGTCATTTATTTGTTCATTATATTTTTCTACATCCATTTCTAATGATGACATGTAACATAATGTAAAATAAAATTTTTTACTGTCTTTTGATAGTTGTCTAATGCAACTATCTGATTATGTTTGTACATGTTTAAAGAGTTTCTATGTACTCCTGCAAAACATGCATGATGATATCTTTCTGTATAATACTCATAGATCTGGTATTCTGATGTGAGTACAAGTATGTGCTCATTACAGTTTTGACAGTCTATTTTTGTCATACTCATACAAATATATAAGATAAAAATCTTAATCTCTGTATTAAGGTATTATTTTCTTCATGATATTCTATTAGCATATTATGAAGTTGTTTTTTCTCAATTTCATTTATATTACATGTAAGTAAATGTTTTATCTGAGAAATTGTTTCTAAATTTATCAGAATGATTTTGTTTAACATTTTTACTTCTTTTTGAATTTTATTTGGACCACTTTTAATCCAATTATTCATGTCTAAATGGATATATAAGATAGATATCTCATTACACCTTAGCTTCTTCCCATTTGCTAAGAATAGATGATTTGCCGAGGACTTAAAATTGTATTGGGGTCAGGAAGTTCAGGACAGCAGATTTAGGCTCAGATACACCTTTGCTGAAAAGTTGCAATATAATTTGAAAGCCTCGATCATTCCAGAAATTTTTTGGAAGCCTCACCGCCCTGGTTGCTAGAGCCAATTGAGAGCACCTTTTTCAGTATGCCACCACCCGGTTACTAAGATCGTCCTAGATCATTATTAAGTTCATTCCACCATACACAATTTCAGAGCACGTGACTAATTCTTCCTAATATGACATGCAAGATTACATTTCATGCTGCATAGTAACCTTATCACTTTGCTATTTGAACCAGTTTCTCAGTGATATTGCTCCTAGAAGATTATTTAAATCAAAACTACCAATTCCATGGATTAATCACATCTCAAATGAGCATAAGACATATAAAGGTGTACTAACTACGGGCACAGCATCTGAAAATTTGATATGCCGCTCATACAAATAAATTACATGGTCTTTTAAATGTCAAAACAGCCTAGTTCTTTGGTATATTTACCCCAACAATCTTTGCCGGAGTAATGCGTAGTAGATTACCAGGCTTACCAGGAACAGCACCTTTGATCATCACAGCGTTAAGTTCATTGTCAATCTTGACAATCTTCAGCTTCCGAATCTTACTCTTAGTGCCTCCCATTCTTCCAGGCATTTTCTTACCCTTATACACACGCCCAGGGGTTGTGCCAGCACCAATAGACCCAAGTTGTCTATGACTCTTCGACCCGTGAGACATAGGACCTCTTTTGAAGTGATGTCTCTTGATTCCACCTGGTACCAGAATCCAATAAGCTTCAAATTAATTTCCAACTCCATAGACTATAAGAAACAAAACACATAAAACACTAAGTACCCTCTGTTCATACGTGTTTATGTATAAGCTACAAAAAGGAACAGAATTACAGGATTATGCTTTTTCGATACCAGGTAACCATCAAATAGCACTTGCTTAGGAGAAAAAGAAATGGTAGACATTGTTAAGCCTAATGCGAAATCATCATTCTATCACTGCATAAGCGTTACTTACTTTTAAGCGCAAGCGAACTTTAAAATTCAACCGAATAATCACCATACTTTCAACATTGTTTCAATCTGTCACTCCATTCTCATTCCATTTGAAAATTAACGATTTGGACAATGTGGCAAACTGAATCTTTAAATTTTCAAAAATATCAAAAGTACACTGATGCTTGGAAAAAAATTTCAGAGCACATATTCGAGAAAAATTGAAAGTTCAGTCATTGTTAGGAAACAACTTTAACTATTTCATTTACATTGCGGTACTCTAGAAAATTTTCAATTACACAGACAGTTAAAAACATATATAGAAGTTGATACCTTGAAATCCCTTCCCAATGGTGGTACCAGAAACATCAACCAAATCCCCTTCCTTAAACAATTCCTCAACCGAAAGTTTCTGATTGGGCTCAAACCCATCAATTGTCTGGAGCCTAAATTCCTGCAAGTGGCGCAACGGGATAATTCCGGATTTCTCCAGATGCCCCATCTCCGGTTTCGTCAATTTTCGGTCTCGGACTCTCCTATACCCGACCTGAACCGCATTGTAACCATCAGTGAGCTCGGTCTTGACCTGAGTAACAATGTTGCCCTCTCGGAATCCGACTACGGTTACAGGGATTACAGCCCCGGAATCTTCGAAGAATGACATCATGCCTAGCTTCGTGCCCATTACACCAATTCCAGCTTCCATTGATGCAGAGATGAGTGGGGTTTTCTTTGAAGTGGTGGCAGAAAGCGAGAGGTTGGAGAGGCGCTTAATGGGGAGGCGGAGGAGGAGCGAGGAGCGGAAGGAGAGGGAGGAGGACGAGGAGGCATTGGTGGCGGAGGCCGTGGAGATTGTGGGGGAGATTGAAGAAATTGACATGGCGAGAGTTGGATGATAGAGAGAGCGGAGAGGGAGGGAGGCTCTTCTTATCCACTGCTGCACAGTTGGAGCTGGGATCTGTTGCGGTCGGGTGTATGAGCCATTGCATATATATTTTGCTTTAATTCTCGATTAAAAAAATTTCTCCACATTATTATATACAAAGCAAAATTTGTCCATTATTTGGCATTCCAAACATGACAAATTTTCCATGCACCTCTCTTCAGTAAAATTAATGGCATTTTTAGCAAGTGCTTCAGCTACTTTATTTGTTTCACGTAAAATAATTGTTCGTGTTCTAACTTCGTGCGATCGATCCTCTTTAGAATATTTTCATAAAAAACAATTGTTAGAAATCAAGCTTTACTTATTTACTTTTGGGGAGAGTAATTATTTTGCTGTGTGTCTACTTGTTTGCATCTCTTCCAAGTCCTAACATCTACCAACTCCATATAAAGTTAATTGTTCCAACGGTCACCAAACTTATATCTATGTTTTCAATTGCTCATTGAAGGTTAATATAACGAATTTTGATTACTAAACTTTGAAAAACATTAGAAGTTACTCATTGATAAATATCCGTATAAAATCTCTAATGAAATTGATGACATATTGACGTAGAGATGATAATTTAGCTTGTCAGCTTGGACTATCTGTAGCTCGTCTCAAAAAAAGTCCAAGTCGACTTGTGACTTATATAAAAAAAAAAATTAAAATGTCACAGGCAGCAACACGCTACTTATAACAGGCAGCTACACCAGCTGCCTGTTAGTTTTACAATTTTTATTTTATTTTTAAAAAAGCAAGTCAACTTTGCTGGAGCCTAAATTTTTTTATCGAGCAATAGCTCGGCTCGAGCCCGAAAAAACCCGTACAATTTTACTAGAGCCGAGCCTAAGCCTCGAGTTTTGTCTCATGAGTTGGCTCATTGACATCCCTAGGTTGACAGAATGCACATGTAGCACCTCATTACATCATTAAATTTAGAGATTATTGAATTTTGACTACTAAATTTTGGAAAGGTCTTTGATTGCCCACTAGACTATGAAAAACGTCTTTTATTGCTCTCTAAACTTTGAGATGGACGAATTTTAGGCACTAAACTTTGAAAAATATCTTTGGTTGCTCAATAAATTTTGAAAAACGTCTTTTATTCCTCACTAAATTTTGAGGTGGTCGAATTTTGGCCACTAAACTTTGAGATGTTCGAATTTTGACTACTAAATTTTGAAAAACATACTATATTCCTCACAATATTTTTGGATTTAATTAAAATTTGTTATTAAAATTAAATTAAATTTAATACTAACTATTGTGTGTTTGTTGTAAAATTCAAATATTAAAGTTTGGATTTGATTTAATTTAATTTTAATAACAAATTTATTGTGGATTTCATTGCAATTAGTAATCACTTTCCTTTGCAAGCGTTGTCTATCATAATATTTGAATTTTGTAACGAAATATACAATAAATTTGTTGTTAAAATTAAATTAAATCTAAATTTTGATATTTGAATATTACAACGAAAAACACAATAAACATTTGTTTGATGGGATTAAATAAGATTTTTAACAGATTTTGATGATGAAATATGTGGTTGAAAAGTTATGAGTCTCATGAAACATTTGATTAAAACTAATTGGACTTTGAGTTTGATAAAAATCTAAATTTTAATTTTTACCAAACATGGCTAAATTTGTTGTTGAAATTAAATTAAATTCAAAATTAACCCCCTTTATTTGAAATTTTAATAGTTGAAATATTATTATTATTTTTTAAATGTGGTTAAAATTTTTTTTTTTTTTAGAATTACGTATAATATTATTTTTATTGAAGAATGTGTGATTAATAAGAAAAGAGAAAAAAATGAATTATAATTTTATTGGGGTCCAAACAGGGGCTTAATCCAAATTTTAATAATGAATTTTAATTAAAATCCAAATTTATTGTGAGTAATAAAAAACTTTTTCAAAAAGTAGTGATCAAAATTCTACCATCTCAAAGTTTAGTGTCAAAAGTCTACCACCCAAAAGTTCAGTGAGCAATATAAAACGTTTTTCAAAGTTTAGTAAACAATTGAAGACTTTTTTCAAAATTTAGTGGCCAAAATTGAACAATCTTAAAGATTAGTAAGAAATAAAAGATATTTTTTTATTGTTTAGTGAACAATTGAAGACTTTCCAAAATTTAGTAACCAAAATTCGACTATCTCAAAGTTTAATGGCGTGACGAAACACCACATGTGCATTCCATTAGCCACATCATCAATTCCGTTAAAAGTTTTAAACGGATGTTATATCAGTGAGTTACGTCCAACGTTTTTCAAAATTTAGTGACCAAAACTTTACATTTTAAACTTTAGTGAGCAATTGAAGATAGAGACATAAGTTCAATGACCATTAGAACAATTACCTCCTCCATACATGTTCTTTGCAGTTTTTGGTTTTCTCCATGTTCTTGCCTCCTTTGCAACCAAATGTGTTCCTAATCCGTCACTAAACCGCATTGCCTGATATTCTGTAGAAACTCTTGCTATCAAATTTGTTAGGTTTCAGAAAATCCATTATTCGTTTTATTGTAACTAACACATAATTTTGGCGATCGTATTAAATTATTTTATGTAAGGAAGCAACAGACATACTGTAATCTCATAGAATATGAGAGCTTCACCATTTTCAATCAATCATCAGTTATAGAAAGCATACACAGCTTAAACCAACAAGTTTGCTAATCCAATACTCATCAGGCACTGATATGTCTAACCCTCAATAAGAGAAGATTAATTTAACAAGGCCAACAATTTATTTCTTATAATTCTAACTGGTATTTTTCTTTTTTTTTTCTTTGGATTTTTCATGGCTGAGGATCTGTTGTATATAACTTAGTTATCTAGAAAAATTAAAGAACAAAATTCAATAAAATAAACTCCCTTCTGCATCAATTCAAGAAGCTATAAAGGTCCCCCTCCAATGTCTCCTTGGCTTGTAATAATCTGAGATGTATAAATGTCATTAAAGATCTAAACTATTAAATGCAGTTGCCGTGAACTATAAAATTGCTAGCCATGGTCTAGTTTCTGGTTTCGTACCTTATTTTCAACTGCCGTATCATCAGGAATTACTATTTTCATTCCTGGTCTGGCTTGTATAATGACCTTTCCCTGAAAACAGCACACCAACATACATAAGAGAAGAATCTCAAACTAACGGGAAAAAAATGTCTACATTTTACGCTAGGCCCCTGTGCTGAAAGTAAAATTGTTCTGGTTTCATGTTGAGCACATAAAATAGCCTTCCAATCTCTATATCATCATCCTTTCCTGTGGGAGGCAATGCTAGATTGCGTGGCAAATTATTGGGCCGAGCTGGATTTGAACCAAGGTAAACATATTGCCAATTAATTTTACAGTCTGTCTCCATTAACAAATGGGTCTTATTGGTAATCCATGATCAATGTCCTTTCAGTAAGGGAATATGATTCTCCCTGCTGCCTCCTTGAAAGAGAGACGTCGCAAACAGCTAGATGATGGGGACTGACTTGGCCAACTGCCCTCATAATACGATCATGGTATGAACAATTTAAGAGAATCACATCTTATTTGATGAACTGCACATAAATCTGAAAGGCTATGGGCATTTCGCTAGAGGGCAATGAATAATTAAAACTAGTAATTTTTTTTCATTAACAAATACTACTCTAGCCCTTGTTTGAGCCCCATTTTTCTAAAAAAATCATTTTTCAAAACTCATTTTCAACCACATATTCTCCAATAAAATAATATTACACGCAAACCTAAATTTTTTCCTTATTTTTTAATATCACACTCTTCATCAATCTACTACTTCAAAATGCTTTCTTTCATCAAATGGGGCTCCAACAAGGGCCTAATTTATAGCCAAGTAATGTTACAAAAATTCCTAGTTGTATGATGTAGTCATAAGGGATTATGGGTAAATTGGTCACTTTCACCCTAAATTATGGATTTCTGATCGCCATAACATGTTAGATCCGTTGATCTTAAAACATAGCTCTCAATTCAGCCTCTTAGGCTTGATTATATAAACTCCATTAACTATACATACTTCAAGAGTGCAGTTTCAGGAATTCAGGAAAGTTGCTCAGGATCAATGATCGAAACCCGAAAGGTCAAGGGTTAACTGAACTTATTTTTAGGTCATTGGAGTTCGGTTCATATAGGTCCATTAGGCAGCTATATAATTAGTAGGTTGCACATTATCAGCAATGGAGACTGGATTGGGGGAATCAGGGAAAGTGGGGAAAGACTATGTAAAATCATCTTACACGTTCATGTGTCTAGCCTAAATCTTGGTTCGAGGAAAGGTGCCCATACACATGTACAAACCCCCTAAGGAGAATACTCGTTAAAACTGAAGGTTTGAAGTGGTAAATGCATCACACAGTTCATGCTTTCGAAAAAAATACGAGGAATCTCAAGGCAAGTGTTGTATCTCTCTTTACACTAGTGATTTGGACGTTGCAAGTTGAGCATTTTCTAGGTTCATTTGTTTTTTATTGAAAAGCAGTTTTGTTTTTTGTTTTAAATATTGCCACTTGTTCTCTATTTTCAGTTTTGAAAAACGGTATACCACAACTTAAATGATAGCCCAGTCATATGCAATTTAAAAAACACTAATTTATTTTTAAAATTTCTAATACCAAAATCATGAATAAGGGTGATGGTGTAAATGCACTAAAAAAAAAAGCACAATGCCCCAAATGGAGCTAAAGAAATAATGTAAAGGTATACAATACGTGCATACACAAATGCATTCCATGATCCTGGCCATTTCAATATTTTTATGGATGAGGAAGAGCATGATGAGCATCTTAACGCTGCCAATCATGGTTTCATAGCAATTTGCTTAAGTTGGCCATACTACTTGGTCATGGAGTAGATGAACCGGATTGCCATAGTTATAAACTAGTTAATTTATTCAGTATTTATCTAAGTTGGCCAAGAAAGAGAATTATTGCGTTAAATATAAGATTTTAACAAATGTCATTAACTATATGAATTCTACTCGAGGAGAAAATTTGCTACCTTGAGAGTTGAACCAATTCCAAACCACACATCCCCAGTCACCTTCAAGCTGACAAGTCCAACAATACTAGGAATGGACTTGATGCGAGTCCGGAAATCATTAATCTGAGAATGGGAAAAAAGAAAAATTGTAAAACTCTTATGGAAAATGAAGCAGGGATATTGAACATCATCACAAAAGTAAGACACCAAGTTCCAAAAGCTTTTACATTTTCAAATTCTGGTCCTAATTCAATTATAGGATCGGCAAGATTTTCTCTGGCTGTATTTCGAGTCAGAATGCCATCAGTAAAGGTGTATAAATCTGACTGCACAAGCACACAATGGTTACAAATATATGATCGGAAAAGCATATGCAAAAATGATAATATTAAAGCTGAAACCATTATAACCTGTAGCAGAAGTAGATCAGATGTTGCTTCAACTGGAAGATATCTCGATTTAGGAACATTTATAGCAAATGACTGATCAAAGAGCTGAACAAATGGAGACATTAATAAGGAAAAAGAATACTGTTACAGAGAGACCACTCGAGAATGGAATCACATAATAAACACAGAAAATTAAGATACCAAGATGCCACACTAAAGAAGACTGTCATCGACTACTTCATAATAGATCAACTATGAATTTATACATGCATTGTGCATGCATGTAACAGATAAAACCATTTTACCTTTGAAATAGTCAAAGACTCTTTTGCTGCACGTCTTTGCACAAGGGTTTCAATAAAGTTCATATTCATCCACCTATGCAAGATTTAGATAGACAAGGAATGAACAAAATAACTTCTTTTTTCTGGAAAAAGAAAAGAACAAGGCACAAAATTTTGCTAGAGCAATAACTTACATTGTATGGGTGAATTTCAGATTCTTCTTTGGCATTAGGTTCTAAGAGAATAACACAAATCACAATAAAAATAAATATAAATTATATAGTGCAAATTTAGATTTATTAAAATATAAAGAAAATATTTACAGAAGCATTTTCCACAAATATGGATATAATCAGCAACATAATTTCCATGTCAAAGCTTGCAGTTCCAAGAGAAAATAAATACTACAAATTTCAAGTATACCATATTGTCAAACAATGGAAAGCACAAATAAAGATCATTTCATGATACAAATATGTCAATATGTCAATTCTTAACATTTTCAAGATATAAAAATATATTGAAGCTGAATAGTTGATATTTAATATATATATATATATATATATATTGCTATCTAGCACCATTGATGATAGAATACTAGTCTAAGTGGACACACTTGATAGGTTTATTTAAATGAATCATGTGACATTACAATTGAATCGATCATTTAATATCATGCAATTGCCACCTAGACTAGTGCTTTACACTAGTGGTGCTGAATAACATTTTATCACTTTAAACTTTTTAAAGACGTTTTAAATGCCAATTATTAATAGTTATTAGAAAGTTGAATTTTATTTTGAAAAGTATAATTGTTCAATACAGACATATCAATTCAGTATGCATTGTATCCCTGCTATATCCAAAATTTCCAGACAGCTCTTTTATCCTTTTCTGGGCATATGCTTGAGTTGCAAATCCAGGCGTATAGACATTATAGAGGGGGATTTTAAGTAGGAGTTAAATATTTATAAAGGAATCCTTAAAAAGTACCCCATAAGTGTAAACATACCGAGCCGAAATGGCCCAACTTTAGGTACAAAGCATTAATAAAATATTACTAGGCACCATTTGCCAACTTTTCTGTTACTCTAAAACAGAAAAAAATATTGATATATTCCTACAATTGCCCTTTAACCAGATGTTGGGAAAATCATTTCGGAGAAAATCTTTTATATCGGTATTAGTGCTTATCCATAGATCTTATAATGATGGATTCAAGTTCCTAGACAAGTACTTCTGTAATAGTCTAAGCTTTAGGTCTTCATTTCAACATATTTGGTTGTTTAACTATCTAAACAAATTTCTACTAAGTTACAAAAAAGAACTCTCATGCAGCCTCAGAATAATTAAATAAATAAATAACTTTTGAATGGAGATGAGACTTCTAAGAAAGCATAATAAATGTAAATCATAACCAACCTCAAACTCTTCTTTAATAGACGAAAGGTTACTTTCTTCTGATTCAGAGGATTTAGGCATCACCTGAAAACTATGACAACTTAGTAACAGTTATCAATTAAAGACCAAATAAAATGAAGCGTTTTGTGCTTACCTCCACACAATACTCAATATTGTTCTGAATCAAATGATTTAAGATTTCTACAATATGCATTAAGAAGCTCAATTATCAGTAGTCCAGATTGATTAATATACAAGAGATATATGACAATGTCATATATGATCAATGAAAATTGAATATAAGGAAATGAGAATAATTGGAAGCACATAATGAGGATACTTGGATCAACAATATGACCAACATTGTCTGAATTCAACACCAGGATATACTCTTTGCCCTGCCCAAAAAAAAGCTCATCACATGTTACATGTTTATGCCATAAACAAAGAGCATAAAAGGTATTTCAAACTTTTTAAACAAATAATGTACAAAGACACAGGACAGAAAAATTCCTACCTGAGACAACAGTACATCTATTTTTCCATCATTCATCAGTGAGGAGAAAACCTCAGCAAGGTTTATAGAATCCCTTCATAAGAAAATGAGTAAAATAATTAAAATGGGGAATCTCTGAATATACCCAGTTGATGATTACACTAGTAAAGTCATAAAAGGTGAATTGTAAACAAGATTTCAGCACAAAAGTACTAATATTTTAAGAGAGAATTACATCAAGAATCTTTCAATTAATTCGCAATATACTATTCCCAGGGTCCACACATAAACACATTACTTAAAAATTCAAACATGTTCACAATAACATAAGGGTTTTTCTTTTGAATAGGTTGGAAAATAACATACATTCCATCTTGGTCATCCAGTATTCCAGCTGACACTGGTGGAAGATCACTGAAGTTTCCTTGGTGGTGTTGGCTCTGGAAAAAGAAGGTATCAGCTTTCCAAACATCAAATCATAAATAAAGTTCATTAACAAAAGCCAGTTACAAATGCTGAATGCGTCAAACACACATCCACACAAGAGCATCAATATACAGAACCTGGACAAGAGCATGAATGTTCTTATTAGAGTGCCTTTCCAGGACCTACCATATAACAAGAAGCAAAAATCAGCTCCCAATAAATTAAATTCCTATGACGAATACATATATAACTTGATACATATGTATTGTGAGTATAAAGTTACCTTCAATACACCATCATGTGTATTGGGTGCATTCACCAAAAGCAGGGGAATGCCACATCCATACTTGGAATTGAGAGACTAAAAAACAGTAGACAATTTTTAAGTACAATAAAAAGTATTGAACATTAGATTGCACAAAATACATGCCAAAGAAAGGAGAGAAATATCACCTCAATTTGATTGAGAATCAAATCCAGACATGTCAATCCATCACAAACTTCCATAACAGACCTGCACAATACATTATACGGGAAGCTAATAAGGCATGCTGACAGAGAAGGGTCATACACGGAGCATGTAAAGTCACAATTAGACATTTGGTATTTAAAGTTTCATAAACACAATTAGACATTCAGTATTTAAAGTTTCATAAACCTATCTTTCGATACGAAAAGAAGAACATGAGCTAAAAGAACTCCGTTGAAAATGAAATTATTCGTGCAAACTACTAATAATTTTTTTCAGTGCTTCAATGCTTTGATAAAATACACAAATCCCACAAGATATTTAAATACAATAAAGATACTCAATCACATAGTTGGGGAAATGATGTAGTACATCACAACTACAATTAATAGTTTCCTACTACAATTATGATTCACATTATCTAGTAGTTTATCTTTTTAATTATGTTTATCTATTTACTTTTTTTTTTTTGTATAGTTGTAATGTGATAGGACTTTAACTTTTATTTGATTAGGATTATAGTTTCAATTAGTTTTAATTTCCTAATACCATTAGAAGTATAGAGGTATTATACACATTTCAACAACAATAAATTATTATTCAATTTTTTTTTTTTATGACAGTGGATGTTCGGGTCAACTTACGCGCACCTCGACTAATTCCACGGAGCCCTGAAGTTTATATCCGGATACTCACCTCAATGACCCTGAGGGGACTCGAACTGATGACCATTGGGGAGCAACTCAAGGCCTGACCAATTGAGCTACCCCCTTAGGATTAATTATTATTCAATATATACATGACATGATTGTTCAAATATTATTTTTATTTATTACATAATTCTTATTACAAGAATTTTATAACGTTTCCGCACCAAAATTGGTATCACAGCAAGGAGGTTGCCTTAATCTGATGGCTAATGATGATCCTAGGGCAATCGAATCACTGACGACAATCGAAGGCTCGACAAACTCGAACAACGAATCGACGAAACCCTTCACGACATACGTAGATGCTGACTGCATCAAGTCATGAAAAGAATCGTGAACTCATGGAGAAGCAAGTTGACAAGAATTTGCAAACTTTAACAACTATGAATGTTAGTTGTTTCAACAAGCATAGAACATGACAACATGTGGCTAGAGAATTTCCTCGAGTTCCAACTAAGTTTGAAAACACACAAGTTGTTAAGGATTCTTCAACAAAACTCGAGGACAAATTTTTTTTCAAGTGGGAGAGATTGATGTAGTACATCATAACTACAATTAATAGTTTTCTCCTACAATTATGATTCACATTATCTAGTAGTTTATCTTTTTAATTATGTTTAAAAAGATAATGTTCTTATATAGCTGTAATAGGACTTTATCTTTTATTTGATTAGGATTATAATTTCAATTTGTTTCAATTTCCTGATACTATTAAAAGTAGGGAATAATATTGCCCATAAATATAGAGGTATTGTACACTTTTCAATGACAATCAATTATTATTCAATATATACATGACATGATTGTTCAAATATTGTTTTTATCTATTACATAATTCTTATTACAAGAATTTAATAACACTTCCGCATAAGGAAAATAACATATTTTGGTGTGGTCAAATATTAGTGATTTTCTTATGAAGCCAATAATTGGGCTCATAAATTAGATTGCATATGAATAAAAAACATGTTTCCAAAAGCTTTATGTAGATATTTACGGTTGTTTCGTGCACATTAATTTATTGTTAGGTTTCCTGCACATTAATCTATTGTTAGGTTTCCTGCATATTAATCTATTGTCAGGAGCTAAATATGTAGATATTTTTATTAAGCATGTGGATAAAGCGTGTACATGTTGGGGTAAAGAAACAAAGAGGTATAGAGATGTCTAGATGTTTCTGCACACATGTATGTATATGTGTAGATCGGATTACTAGCGAATGCTAAAGGATGCAAGATAACGAAAAATAAGAGTTTCTATTGCACTTATAACCATGAACCATGTACAAAATGCAAATGAAAGTTAGCCTATGTTAGGGCTCCATTTTTTCCAAAGGTTTCAAAACTCATTTTTCAACCACATATTCTCCTATAAAATAATTTTACACGTAAACCAAAAAAATTTCCTTATTTTTTAGCCACATATTCTCCTAAAAATCACTATTCCAAAAAAATATTTCCCCAACAAATAGGGCTCAAATTGGGGGTTAAAAAAGTAAATGAAGAATGAGTACAATATATGCACAGATCGTGTCTAAAGCCATTTTACAAATTGGAAACCCTGCTTCAAAACAACAAAAGTGCAGCACAATTATATTGATGCACGGAATATCAATTGCTTTTTTTTTTTTTTAATTTTATAAATAGAAATTTCAATTGTTTCTGATTTCACTTGCCAGTGAATACCAAAAGAAGTAAGAAAAATGAGACAGAACATGAGAGGGAGATGAATGTTTCAGAAAGACGGGAGAGAAATATTCATTATTTTCGGTCAGGGATAGTTTGATGAAAGAATGAAAGAACGTAGGAGAAAGTCTGAAAGTAGATATATATAGTAGTAATACATGTGTTTGCATGTAAACAATAGTCTTCATTCAATAACTAAAGTTGCAACCAGAAAATTGCAACTTATCTTCATTCAAAATATTGTTTGTCCATCTAAAGTGCAAGAAAATCCTGATCCATTTTAACAATATACAATATAATTTATCCTTGACAGCTTAATTTATATAAAGAATATTTTGAATGAACAACAAAATAGCGAGTATAAAAAATGAAAGGTCCAGCACTTCACCTTTCATCACATCTAAAAAGGGCTGTGAACAATGAAGATAACATTTTTCCCTGGATACTAGAACAAACAAAGATTATCGTGTTGTAGCTTCATTTTTTTTTTCCTCAGCATGTCCAAATTTTATTTTTCTCAGCAAGTCCATTTTAATTTCAACAGTTATCTAATTGTAGTTTGTTAATTTAATTTTTCCCTATTTTGGCTAATAAAGTTAGATTAGTATCTGAAATACATGCACAAGTCTTTTTGTAAGACTAATTTATCTTCAATATTGTAGTAGTACTGGAGAAATTAATTGATATTTACTCAACTTCATTAAGACTTCCTGCAGTTTCTAAAGATGGTTGAAAACTGAACTTCATTAAGACTTGCTGCAGTTTCTAAACACGGTCGAATCTATATCATAGTATCGGTTTTTCTACTCCAAAATGAATGTGAACTCTGCTTCAGTGAAGCATGCACCTGACTGTGCATTATGTACTCACAACCCAAGAGGCTCGGCACCGGTGACTCACTTCTACTTCAGTGTTTAGTCAAATAACTATAAGCCAATTGTGATATCGGTGCCAACCAGATAGCACCATCAACAAAGGGATTCTGAAGCCTTCCTCATATTAGCATAGATAAGTGTTCGGAGTAACAGTTTATTCAGGAACACAGAAAAGAGGAAATTGATTAAAGAAGACATTTGGACATTGCTTCAGTATAGATGAATTCATAATTGATTTCAAAAATGGAAAACTAAACTTCATTTTCAAAAGTATATTGTATACCTAATTAAGCCAAGAGTACAAGTGTCAGACAGTAGATTTACTCTCTTCTAAAGTCATAAGGTCCAAATCTAGTTGTATTAAGCATCCAGTATTGTCTAACAATGAAGCCAAGTGGATGTGCCACCATGTCAGTTCAACAAGTTTTGTCCTATGAGCTATTAACCATTCTGGGTACATACCAATATAAATTTGTGTCGCATATATACTTACTTGGGGCCATTAAAGCCCATCTGTGTCCCCAGGCTTCTATTAAACTTCAATACAACAAGTTTGTCCAAAAGCTGCTTAGTTTCCAAGATATCTGCAGAAATTGAAGAACTAATAATGACAAGTATATGAAAAAGGAACGAAAATGGGTAGAGATATAAACAGCATATATCATGGTTGTAAAGAAATTACTAATTTCTTAAAGATTAACTAGTAAGATTAAGAAAAAACAACTTCATTAGAACTTAAAAGAATAATGTAATATTGGGCACTGAAGGACTAACAGCAGAGGAAGACCCACACAAGAGGTAAGTGTGCAACATATCATCTGATAATTCTTCAAGTACAAAAATTAGTTAAAAATAGGGCAATACGGACAAATTTGTTGCGACATTTAGAAAAAGTAATCTAATAACATAAACTTTTGTTAACAGCATTACCGAATGAAAGTTTGTTAAGCTTATATTAAAAGAACGAGATATTACACAAGAAAAAAAATACTCATAGCAGCTCCAAAACAATCCCAACTACAACATATTTTTGTCTACATTCAAAACAAAAGGAAAAAAAAGGATGTTTTGTTTAGGCTCGGGGAGGACAAACATTACTTTCATCGAACTATTACCTTCAGGAGCGGGTAACAATTTCTCATAAGGAAGAACTGAGATTTTGTCCTTTGTAGCAGTCTTTTCAATGTGTTGAACATCATCTCTTCCACGTGCAATTTCCATCAGAACAAAAATGTAAGTAAAAGTCATTGTAAGTAAATGAAAACATTAAATTGGTGGTAAGATTAACTAAAATAGGGGACATCAAATATCAAACTAACTTACTCTTGATGAATAGAAAATGAATCACTTGGATTTAAAAAATACAAGATACGGTGAGGTGAATGGACAACTATAATCAGCAGTGACTAAAGAATATAAATAATCTCTGCAATCATACTAACACAACTTGTCACCGCATTCTCCACAAAAAAAACATGAAAGAGAATAGAAATCATTGTAATTCACAGTTACGTAAATGTAACTGCAATGTGATGAGCTCATCCACGAAATCAGAGTATTGACGAAATAGTCAAAAACATACCAGTCTACTGGATTGCTATCAAAAGAATATTCATATTCTGAAGCCATAATTACTCAATAAATTTTATAGAAAAATCAATGTAGTAGTAGTATAATAAAGTTTAACTACTATTGTTCAGTCATGAATGGATGAAACCAAAAACACACGTGTACAATTTACAAACTCACATGAGTTACCCAATGAACTGATAATCAATAATGTTGAACCAATCCGAAATCAGTCCTCCTAACCTACCAACCTCAACAATTTCTACAGTATATAACTCGAAAATTTAGCATCCAGCAAAGCAAATAAAATTACTATTAAGGTGATAATTCTCATACCGTGATCTGTATTTATCCTCCTTCTCCGCCAATGCAGCCTGAGACCTCTTCTGTTCGTACAAAATAGTCTTGGTGATCAAATTACAGAACAAGTACACAAACTGAACAGAATCATTAGCCGGTACAGGGTATGTAATCTTCTCATATGTATCGGATGGCATACTCGAATCCACCAGCCCAACAATGGGAATCTGCAGCCTAGACGCCTCCTGAATCACTGAGCTTTTCCTCTCAGTGTCAAAAATCACAATACAATCCGGCGCCTGAATTGCACCAAGGTTCAACTTCTTATTTCTGCCACGAAACTTTTTTGGGCTCGAACTGTTTGTTAAAAAGCCTCCAAGACGCCATGTGGTGTCGTTCTTGATCCCAACGGTCTGGGTCATCTGGGCAACGATTTCATCGAAGAGAGCGTTGGTGTTGACAAAAAGGAACCGCGCATTGTCACGGGCTAAGTGACCGATGAAATTGCAGGCACTTCGGAGGCAAATGAGGGTCTTGTCAGAGTCAATAATGGACATGCCATTGCGAGTGCCCTCAGAGAAGATCTTGAAGTGGTGGGCTGTCACACGTTTGCCTAGATGGGCGTTTGTGCTCAGCAGTTTTTGGATTACTACTGAATGGATTGTCATTTTGGGAATTGAAATGAGGATTTTTTTTTTTTTTTTTTTTGGGTTTATGATTATGACAATATTGGGGGTATAAAAGGGAGGAGGGAGGTGGAGGGTTTAAGCAGCGGCGAGGTCACTGAGAAACGATATACCGGAGAAGGTCATTTACAAGGTACAGGTGATGATGCATGAGTTACAATGAGCAGATTAGCAGAATAGGTCCCCAATCCTTTACAACTAATATACTTAGATCCTCTAACTTCAACCCGGAGCATTTATATCCTGATATTTCATTTTTTTAACACTAGAACGATTTTATCCTTGCTTAAAATTAAAAAACCCAAACTAGCATGCTTGGGAATATTTAAATTTTGTATGTGTTTATAATTTGTATGAGCATCTCCAAAATGCTATTTAAACATGAAATATTTCTATTTTAAAAAGTTAGTATGTAAAATCACATTTAAAGAAATTTAAATTAACATTTTAATTTAAAGAGTGTGTTTGGCTCTCCAAACTAACTCTCTATAATTAAATGTATTCAAAGTATTTCAATTTTTAATGTAGAAAAATAATAAAATAATCAAAAGAAAAACTAGTTCAATGTTTTCTAAATAAAATAATATGCTCTTTAAAAATAGAGAATTTCTTGTAGATGCTTTAAATCCTGGAAAATGTACATAGAATAAAAATTGAATAGTTAGTTATGAATTCTACAAAATATTTGAATAAAAAAACTAGCTTAAATTAAAATTTAGGGAAAAATAAGTGTGGACTCTCCAAACTTTTACTTGGCATGGTATAAGTTCTCAACTTTCAAAATTGAAGTTTTGGATCTCCAACCTATTTAAATTCTTTAAAACTTTTTTTTTTCAAACTCAATTTAAATTACTCGTTGTCTCCATAAAATAGTTTTACACGTAGATCAATAATTTTTCACTAGTTTTTAATTAAATTTTCTAAAAAATATTTTTCGTAAAATTTATTCTTAAAAAATTCAATGTTCTAAAAAGCGTAAAGCGTGGTTAGGCGTGGAGTCGAAATTTCAAGCTTTACAAATTTAAGCGAGCCTCTGCAAGGTTTAGGCGTAAAAAAAGTTTTCTTATTTTTAATATTATTTTTAATTTTTAATCGTTTAAAAAATTATTTAATAATTAAATAATACATATTAAACATTTAGAAATTATAAAATACAATATTTACTTGATAACTCCTACTATTAGTTAATTATACAATTTTCAAGTTTTGAAAATGCAAAAATTAGAATATTTTTCAGAGTTTCAATTTTCAACTATACAAGTCCTACTTAATAGATTTATAGGAATTTCATACATACTTTTAAAGTTTATATTAAAATGAATCTCAATATTATAATTACATAATGTATCTAATACTAGAACTTAAATCTTATTTAACTATTTAGAGAAAGTCATTTTTAACTTTTGTACAGATAAAATCTTTTAAAAACTTGAAATTAAAGGCAAATGAAAAGTTTTTTTTTTTTTTAATAATAATAGGCTAAAGTTAAATAATTATTTTTTTAAAAAAACTAATAAAGTACGTCTACGGAAGACCAAAAAAATGAAGGAAAAAATTCAGTCATTTAGAAATTGGAAAAAAAGCGTCTAGGCGCGAAGCGAGGCGTTTTGCTCGAGTTTCAAGTCTAGGCGATGCCTAGGTGTCGCCTATGCGAGTTTTTTAGAACACTGAAAAAATCTAAGCAAAGGCTTCATGGATTTCTTTTTTCGTGTTAGGGAGGGTCCACTGACGTGATTATCGCATACGCCTTTATGAATTTCTTTCATTATGTATGAGACTTCATCTTCACTTATTCATCTGAGTAGAGGGAGTGTGTTCCCTTTCTTGAACGAGATATCGTCTTGCAGTGTGTACTTAGTAGCTATTATTCGCAATTTTTGTGCTACCATTTCATCCCTCAAATGGGAGACAATATATTGCACCTATGAGTCGTCTTATATCCATAAGATTTTCTCTTTTTTGGCCTACTGATGGTTTCCGAAGCAATTTACGGAAAATGATTTTAAACAAACTTGCAAATTTTGATAAAGCATTTGCATGTTTGTTTTCTTCTCCAGGAATTTGGATAAGTTCAAATTTGTCAAAGTATTGAAGTAATTTTGTGGCTTCTATGAGGTATGCAATCATTGTTTTATATTTGGTTGCACACGTAACATTTTCATTACCAGCTGCGAGTCACTTTTATTTCAACGCTTTGTGTTACATTTCTTTCGCTAACCGAAGGCTTGCCAATAATGTCTCGTACTCAGCCACATTATTGGTTTGAATCTTGGGGGACGCGACAGAGAGCAGTGAGAGGGTAAGTGAGTTCTGCCTACCCCAAAGCGGACAGTACGTATGATATAAATTGGTATCAGGATTCAAATTAAATCTCTCTTAAGCAGAGGTTTTGTGTTCGAATCTTGGGGGATGCAACAGAGAGCCGTGAGAAGGTAAGTGGGCTCTGCCCACCATAAAGCTGACAGTATGTAGTACTAGGATTCAACTTAAATCTGTCTCAAGCAAAAGTTTTGGGTTCAAATTCTGGGGGACGCGCCAGAGAGCCGTCAAGGGGTAAGTGAACTCTGCCCACCCTAAAGCAGACAGTACATATGATATAATGGTTTCAGCGTAGAGGTCGAGTTGTTACAAAAAAAATGCGCATTTTTTTTTTGTAATGACCCGTGTCTCTATACCAAACCGTTAGCTTACATACGTCCACTTTGGAGTGGGCAGAATCCATTTATCCCTTCACGACTTTCTATCATGTCTCGAACCCAAGACCTCTATCATATGAGAGACTTAAGTTGAATCTTGGTACCAATTAGAATGCAACAGAAAGCCATGAAGAGGTAAGTGGACTCTATCCATCCTAAAGCGGATATTACGTATGATATAACGGATTCGACGTAGATGTCGGGTTGTTATAAAAAATGCGCATTTTTTTTGTAATGACCCGGGTCTCTATACCCAAACTACTAGCTTACGTACTGTCCGCTTTGGGATGTACAAAACTCACTTTTCCCTCACGACTTTCTGTCGCGTCCCACATGATTCGAACCCAAGACCTCTATCATATGAGAGACTTAAGTTGAATCTTAGTACCAATTGGAATACGACAGAACGAGATGAGTGGGCTCTGCCAACCCAAAACGGACAATACGTATGATATAACAATTTCGGCGTAGAGGCTGGGTCATTACAAAAAAATGTGCATTTTTTTGTAACGACCCAACTTTGTACCCAAACCGCTAGCTTTCGTACTGTCCGCTTTGGGGTGGATATGTGTCTACTTATCCCTTCACGACTTTCTACTTGCTCAATTGGTACCAGGATTCAACTTAAATCTCTCATATGATAGAGATTTTGGGTTCGAATCATGGGGGACGAGACAGAAAGTCGTGAGGGGCTAAGTGGGCACAGACCCACCCCAAAGCTGACAGTACGAAAGCTAGCTGTTTGGGTAAGAATCGGGTCGTTACATTCCATATTTTCGTACGTAGAGTAGCACATTTCATCATTAATACTTTTAGATCTTAGGCCAATTTCCAGATGTTTCTGCAATTGGATTTTCTTGTGTAATAGCCTAAACATTGTTATTTGTTGAGTTTTTGTTATTCGGTGCTACAGTTGATGGCTGATCTCTTCTTGCTCATTTCATTTTCGTTCACTTCATGTAATTCTTAGCTAGAACATAAAACTTGTGATTTACTTTGTTCAAGTTTCCCATAGATGGTGCCAATTTGTTGTTGGTAAAAATTGAATCAAAATATAACTAGAGTATATATAGTAAAAAGGAGTTTGGGGTTCTTTAGAACTCAAAAAGTTGTTTAAATCGCGAAACAAATTTTTCTTGGACAACACTGTCGTTCGAGCGACAGGCTAGTGACAAAGGTCTTGTTGATTTATCCAAGGTGGCGCTCGAGTTTGAAGGGACGGCCAACTAGTATTATTCCAGCTACTTTTTCTCCTTGTTCCATACCCGAAACCAAATATTCGTAATTGACTTATATAACCTCCCAAATAACTCTTACACTTTTACTTTTATAACTTTAATTTTGTCCTAAGAATAGCCAATTGGAATAAAACTTAACAAGATGTGCAAATAGATATAATGTTGATGATAAGAATGAGAAGAAATAAAGTTGGAGATATAAGTGTATAATGTGCAATAGTTGGGAACCTTCATTGTAATTAAAATGTGGTGCAGTTAAAAAAGTCCTATAGTGAATATTATTACCTAAATCTGAAATTTTATTGTATTTGCAAGATCATTATTGTCAAAATGTTTTTCATGATTATAGATTATAATACTATGCAAAACATGCATTATTGATTATTAACTCGGTATCAAATTCTTAAAGGTTGCTAGCTTCTGCTATACAGATAATCTGAAAATTTGAGTACCAATATTGCCTTTTTTATTTGACACAAACAAGTAGTTCAAAACAGTTATCATTAGACCTACAAATGTTTTGCAATGACTAACAGAATATCTATTAGTCCCTGTGCTGTTTGACTGGCTTGATTGATCTGCGGAGGTTCTTTACCAACATTTTTATAACTGTTATCACAGATGCCAACATCCGTCAAAGCACCCAAAGCATAGGTAAATTGCGTATGGTAAATTTGTCGGAACTTTTAAGAAGAGGCCGGCAATTTTTGAGGATATCGAGTGCCAATTGAATGACTTGTATACATGTACTAGCTGCTGGTCCCTTACCAATTGATATAACCACTTGTAGGGCTGCCTTGGTCCCCTCGAGGGCTTTATCGAGTGCTATTGGACCTAAATCACGAGGAATTTTTGCCCCTCGGGAACGAGGATCCGACCTCAAAACCTGATTACGTAGATATGGATTACTAGTGGCGGAGCAAATGTCGTTAACTAACTCAGCTTGGCAACCACATAGGAGTATAAACGCAAGAGAAACCAAAAGAAAGGATTTGGATGCCATTTCTTGGGGTTTTGGAGAAAAAGTGATGGAACAAGTCCTTGTATACTACTAATTATAGACCGCAAAATATATGGAACGAAATCTGATTCATGCAATTTGGAAAATATGAACAATCTAATAACAAGAATCTGATGCTAAATTGATGTAATTTGGTAGGTCAAATGCCCAAGATTACAGAGTTATTAACAAAAATATCTGCGAATTGTCTTTCATTTACGTATCATTTCAGAATTTGAATATTGAATGGACTAATCCTATTCATCATTAATTGTGATTATCAACATACTAGATGACAATCAGCCATAATTAATGGTGAATATCATTAATCTTTGAATTTTGCTGCTCTGCTAGGCTTGTAAAAAGCCTGACAAAGCAAATGTGAGAGCATGATACTGGGCCCACCTCTTTAAAAAATTACCCCATAAAATACCTACCCCCTTGTATGTGTGTGGCCTGTAAAAGGTCTGTGAGCCTTATCCTGATAGAGCAGCAGGGTTCTTAATCTTTTGAATGACCATGTATCATTGTACGAAATTTAAGGATTAAATTAATTCGAGGTGCACAAGATCTAGAAAAAGGAATAAAATGGATACTCTTGTGTCATTTGAGTTGTCCAGGATCACAAGTTGTTCTCCACTCGAGTGGGATACTGCATGGAAAAGGATAACTTACTTTTTCTTACATTTTAATGAAAATTTTACTCTTTATCTTATTGACAAAGTGAGTAACTTATTTCATTTTTTCATCGATCAAACTTTTATATATTTCCAGTATGAAAAAAAAAATAATAATAAATTCACCTTTGTGATAGTTTGATTAAGAAAAATGTAAATTACTTATAAGTACGCTCTTTAAGCTTAGCCAAGCATAACAAAGTGAAAATTACTTCATAACTGACACAACACCTACGATCGCCCTCATAGTCATACAGAAGCAACTTGGTAGATGCTTGACCAAGTTTTGTTGGAAATTTTATAAGAGTGGTGACTTTATATACCAAATACAACTTATCAACCTTACCATACTTTGGACAGGGTAACGGTAGGGAAATAAGGAAAAAATATATCAAAAAGATAACGTGAAATATGTTGCAGAGATCACGCCAAATGAAATGGATGCAAAAGTCGTTGCAAATGTTGAATACTTTGTCCTTAAGTCGATTTTGTCCCGCAACAGTACCTACAGATTTATGACAATCAACTACCAAAATACAACGATTATCCTCTTGTATTAATAGCACTCCAAAACACAAGATCAACGAATCAAAACTAGATTATGTACTCCTTTATGAATGAACAAAAGAAAACTAGAATTTATGCAAGGTTTATGCAGAATTTTGGTTGAGAAAGAAGAGAATAATGTTATGCTATGATTGCAAATCATTGAGATGAAGAAATGGACGTCCCAAGGGTCTTATTTTATAGAGGGGAAAATGTTGTGAGTGAAAAGACACGGCCCAAAACTCAGTAACCTTTGTCAAGGGTCGCAGCATTTGAAATCGCTCACTTGTCACATAAATCTCGCTCGAATGTCAAAAACAGTGAGCCCGTCACTCAAGCGTTAGGCTAGCACTAGACGAGTGACGAAATTGGTTGATTTTCAGCCAGTTTTCCTTCTTTTCTTCCCAACTTTGGACTGTAATGTCTCATTCATCCAATTTGTTTTGAGATTCCAAAAATACCATGACAATCTACTCGATGAGTAGAACAAGTTAGTCTGTTTATTTTCATAATTTGACTATCATATCAAGTCCGAATATTTGATCGAAATTGACACGAAAGTCATTTTCACATTTCTTGGTTTTCACACTTAACCAAATTTTAAATATCTTTCAACTAAATTCCATCAATTCGAATAGTACAATAATCAAAATTTGTGATAGTAATTTACATGTGGTCATTTCCTCATAAAATTATAAGAGAAAGTTAGATGAGGTCAGAGGTCGGTGGACAAGATAGAGTTAAAAACGTCCAACATTTTTAACTTTCATTGAGATGATTAAATTTTATGAAAATATATATTCCTATAATACCCACCTTCTTGCATTCCTCCATCGGATTCAACACTATTTTTCAGCTTTTGACACTCATGGTGGAGCTTTATATAAATTCCAGGTTGAACTGAAAATTCTTAAAACAATGAAGGTCTATGGACAAGAACGATAGTGGAATTACTTTCAATTGTAACTGCACATTACATAGAAGACTGTCAATTGGCATGAGACTTTGAAAGGAAGTTGGCTGCAAATTGAAGTATATTAACAGAAATTGGATGACTAGTTTAGGTGAAGCGTCAATACAGGATTGTAACAAGTTCAATGTCAATTGAAGTAGGTAAAGCCCCTTCTGCCTTGCTTTAGGACGAAACATGCACGGTTTCTTCAGAAGTATCCGAATTCTTACCATACCGAGGTTGATGCTAAGCTAGAAGCGATCCTAATTAGAGACAGGGAGAGGAAATCGAGAGAAGCAAATGAGTGCAAAGGGTTCTTTAGCTAGTTCTTTCGTATCTTCTTGCAGGGACGGACCCAAACTATTTGTCTCGTGGGGTCAAAAATGAGAGTTCCAAAATATTGAGGTGAAGAGGAAGGGCACGGGGGCTGCCCCCGAAATTTTTTTTGGATACCTTATTAAAAAAATAAAATAAAAAAATAAAATAAAAAAATAAACGTATAAAAGAAAGTACTTATTGAGTACCAATATTTAATTTAGGGTACCAATATTATTGAGTACCAAATTATATTGGGATTGTTCCAAAAAAAAAAAAAAAAAAAAAAAACTCTATCAAGCAATTAAGTTGGATTGTTGTTTTTTTTTTTTTGCTTTCCGAGAGATTATTAATTCAGTCATTGTTTCTGTTTAAATATCCATTTATTTGTTTACTAAAGAGGATTTTCTTTCATATGATTAATCATGTTATTCACTGATTAAATCAAATAAGAATTTATGTAGTCCACATTTTTTTGAGAATATAAAGTTTAGATAATGTATGTTCGGTTTGATTCCAATTAGATAGTCTACATGTCACATATTTGGAAAAATTAAAACTCCAGGAGAGAAAAAAAAAAAAATGTGGTGTCATCTGACACCACATGACGCCACCTGGGTCCGTCACTGTCTTTTTGTACATTTAGCAATAATCAAACAGAGCAATAGTAGAAAATGATTTGTGTAGTCGATCTCTGACTTATTAAGAGAGAAAAACTTAAAAGGTGAATCCAAGTGTGATTTAAAAGGGATCACTTGGGGATTGTAGTTGCGAAGCAGTCTTGGAGCAATTTAGAGATGCTGAAAAGTTTTCCCTCTTAACTGGAACACCTGGAAAGTTAACTCCTCACCAACCTTTTTATGTGATGAGATGGTCATTCTGGTTATTATTATGAATTGAAAACCCGTTTTCCTAATTTTATTTATTTTTTTCTTTTGAGGAAACCTTGTGAAAATAAAAATATGAAAAAAAATAATAAATACATATTAAAAGTAGTAAAATTAAGTGCTAAAAATAAAGAGTTTATTGGACCATTTTAAAATTTTTACTCTCCAAATTTATAGATATTAATTAAATTGCAAAATATGTTCTTTAAAATTAGAGAGTTTATTGGAAATGTCTTAATCTTTAAAATGTTATTTTTGAATACGTCAACTTAACAATGTATGTATGGCTATTTGGGAAGGAGATATTTGAATTTGCATAGTTTTCTCCTCTTAGGCGGGAGTATTTAATTGATTTCTTTGGACGATTTTGGGTTATTCTAGAAAATGACAGATGACGATCGTTTAGTGGTGGATTGGTAACTGATTTTGTTATGTATTCAAATATTATTCATCGGTTTTAAAAGTCATGTTTTTTAGAGTTACTCACTTGTGTTTAAATAACAATTTTGGCGGCTGTAAAGGGGGATGGTTTACCCCGTTTTCTTAGTAAGCCTTCTATGTTTTAGGTGTCTTCGCACTCTTAGACTTCCCCTAAGGCGAGTTGAGTTCAAAAGATCGATTTCTCGATTCAATAAATAGTCCCAAAAATCGATTTTATTATTGATATTAAATTTAGGACTTGTTATGTTTATATTATCAAACAACAAATTTAGAGATGACATTATTTGAACATATTTCTCTTTGTTTTGTTGTGGTTGATGTGTGCAATGTTGAGGGGACACGATACAATTATAGCAATTTTATTATTATTATTTTTTGCGTGTGCTACTGGATATATTTGCGTGTTTCTAGGTTAGTGACCTATTGTGCATTTAATGCACGTGTTGACTATGTGCAATTTTGCCCGTTGATTTTGAATTTTAATCAGGTATCTCTTAATATTCAATGGTTGGGATTATTTAGAATAATTTGGACGGTCATGATTATTACTGATATAATATAACGATTGATGGCTTTCATCAGAACCTATAAATATGTCATTCTCTTTCGTGTGCACCTTCTCATTTCTCCTTAGCTGTTTTAGCCTTTTGTACTTAGGGTCCGTTTGATTGCAAATGTGGAATTTGGGTGGAAAGGAATTGAATTCCAGAGAATTGAATTGTCTGGAACTTGTTATCCGGGAATTGACAATTATTTGTGTTTGATTGACAATATTTTCCAAGTGGAAAATAAAGACATTTTCCAACTTTTGTTGTTTGATAGACTTCATTTTTCATGAAAAATTTCAAGCTTTTCCATCTTTTGGTGTTTGATGGGATATAAATTCCATGGAAATTATTATTTTTCATTATTTAATTTTTTTTATTATGTTAATAATTGCCCTTATTTTTATATTTTAATAATTTAATTTTTTTTTCAATATTTAATTTTTATTTCCTTTTGTTTTAAAATTTTTCCCTTTGATTTTTTTTTTCATTTCACCCTGGTTTTTCAAGTATGCCAAAAATTTCTTCTCCAATAAAAATATGTCATTTATGTGATGCACTCTATGTCTCTTGAAGTATATTCTGTAAATTTTAGTTAAAATTGTTAACATAATTGTGACATAATTTGGATATTTAAATATTCATATAAACCGTTTATGAATATGAAATATCGAGGTTTATGTTGAAAAATAAATTTGCACAAACAACCATGAGTAGAAGAACATTTGTTACAAAATAATATTTATATCAAATATAGTTTTTTTGACCATACGGTGAGAATACAAAACATGGTCGCTATTCCATCTATATAGTTGGTATCATGCACACATTTTGCCATATTTTACAAAACCAACACCATTACCGTATGCTACCAAAATACTGCACACAAACCTTCATACGGTAATTTACAAAAAACTGCAAAATAACAACTACGTTTGTGCAAATACAAAAATGAAGCACATGACGTTCTGCCCCTGTACTAGGTGTTACCAAAACATACACATTCATACAAACAAAAACCAATATAGCATACGCGGTCTACGACAATGGAGGCTGATTACGACCAAGCTTGTCAAAAATCAAGGCACGCATGTATTTCGCACTCGTCAAATTCTGAAATACCTTAGCCAAAACTTCATCAGATTGAAAAGCTTTCATGATGTCCATGATGTCCTTCATATCTAGGCTCATAGCCTCTAACTTCTCCAGAATCAACTGTAAGTTCACAAAATTATTTGTATCAATGGTAGCTTGCATTTCCATAGCTTTAGCAATTTTCGTTGACGAATCAGCAATCCTCAGTAGGGCAATAGTACTCTCATCGACCGGGTTAGCACGACGACGCTTCTTATTGGGTACTTCTTCATTGGTACACTTTTGAAAATTAACTGGGATGTTATCGATATCCACATTTTCGGTCATGAACTCATTCACACTATCATCAGTGACTACAAATTTAATATAACAATTTGTTAGACCAAAACAGACATACGATAACAATTAATTACGTTTCAACATACAATATATATAATACATTAGATTCGACAAAATATAACTGGCACTGCATACCATTGATAGGCGAGAAATGGTCGAATCCCAACACCGCGCGCTCCCCTGTGGCAGCATCATTGCCAAAAATGATTTCCATCTCATCAAATCTTGGATAAGTTTTGCTCCTCCACTTCCCAAATTCTGGCTTTCCCTGCGAGTTACACACGTAATAAGAAGCCAAACGCATTTAATAATATACAATAGCATATATAACTTGAAACATTTGTAGACGATGAATCCAAAATTTTACCTTTATAAACTCGTCCCAAACAACGTCATCAACTACAATGCGGCTTGTATCTAGATCTAACCCAAACCCACTCATGCCTAACAACTGCCGCACTTCAGAGTGCTCATTCTTTAGCGTCTTCAACCTTGCCCTCACATTCTTATCTGAAATCTTAACTCCGCATCCCTGAACAACCCTTTCCATTGCCTTCGAAACTTGGAACGCAGTAAATCCATTGTCACTTCTTTTGTGTCCACCCAACACTTGTTCAACCATTGAAGTGATCATTAAACTGTCCATGCCATCGTTCCAACGAACATGCCGGGTCCTCGCCAACCGATCCGCTTGCAACTTTTGACTTCCACTATTATTCCCGTCCGAGGCGGTAGCCGGTCGGGGAACAGGGAACGGACCAGTAAAGTTTCCTCGATTCTGTGCCATCTAATCTGTCAAGTACATAAATAAAATGTTGTCTTGGTGAAAGTAGGAAGCGTAACACCAAATCTTTTCAACACATTTACATACCAAACAACAATACATCAATGCAATTTAACATTAACATGCAATCAATTTTACAATAGTTCCGAAATTTTCATTAACACACAACATTAGCAAGTTTGTAACCGAATATTGCATTAACACACAATTAAGCTTATCCCTAAATACATTCAATCGAAATCGATTCCAGCATAATGCAAGGATGGTACTCAATCCACATTTTGTCAGCCATTTGTTCCCTTTTAGTAGCCCATGCAGATTCTGCGGTGAACGATATATGAGCATTTGGTGTGTCATCTTCGGGTGCATCAACATGTGCAGGGTTAAACTCATCATCGCTATTATAGTACTCCTCGTCGCATAGGTCCTTTGAGTTATCGAGTCGTAAAAAGTTGTGAATTGCACAACATGCAAGAACAATCCTTGATTGTGTATCAATGTCGTGGAACGGTTGATGCCTCAGATAAGCAAATCTTTTTTTTAGAAGACCAATAATCCCCTTCACTACATTCCTCAAACTGGAATGCCGAAAATTAAACAGCTCTTTCTTGCTTTCAGGCTGTTGTCCTTCAATGTCTCGACGATATTATCGTGTCCGACGGTAGGGTGATAGGAATCCGTTCACCAATGAAAATCCAGCGTCGACAAGATAATATTTACCTATTCAAATGCATGGTTGTTAATTTCACATTTGTTATAGTACAAAATGGCAGAAAGAACACTTATTGGAGAAGATGTATAGTTCTTACCGAATGAAATTGTTAGCATATGCCCTTGTCGTAATGTTGCACTCCTTAACAACCGACCGTCATGTGCGGATCCCTCCCAACCAGCTAGTACAAACGTAAACTTCATATCAAATGTTCATGCGACCAAAACATTCTGGGTTATCATCTGCTTCCTATTGCGATACCTCGCTTGGTCCTCAACGGAGACATTTGCAGGAAAATGAGTACCGTCATGGCCCCTACGGAATCCTAAAATGAGATATAAATTATTTTAGTAGCTTATCTATTTGAAATAAAACTCATATTTAGATATCAAAATATATAGTTGCACCTCACCTTAAAGTACTCGAACTATGGCTGTATTTTTGCCTTCTCATATGGTGAGTTTTGGGTAGTAGCATTGATCAGAACATCTCGATACAGTCCTAGACAAGCTTGTAGGACTGTATGGAAGTAATAACTAACGGTTTGACCAGATCTGAAGAACGTAAAACTCCCAGTTCGGTTACGTTGGTCGTGTCCAACGGTGTCGAGAAATATAGCCACTTGTTCCTCAACTTTTACGGATTTGTTGTCAACCAAATCATATGTTCTTAAACGAGCACAGAATCTTTCAAACGGAGCTCTCTTCATCCTGAGTAAATCATGACAAATTTTGTCACTATCACCGAACATTCTTCTAAGGAGTAGTTCTCTTTCGGAGTCCCAATTTCTACGTGGGCCTCTAGGGAGTCGTCGTTGTCGACGCCTAATTGTATTGTAATGTACAATGGCTTGTATGACCAGCATCCAAAATAAATGCAGTTGTTGTTTTTGGCGACGACGTTGGTTCGTATTGAAAGCCATGTGACTTGGCGAAACTACTAAAAAGTAAAATCACGTTAAATATTATTCCCATTTAACAGAAAATGATGAAAATCGAAATGAACATTTATATGAGCAATATATAACGTTAATATACAATGTCGGCATTTACCTACAATGTCGGCATTTACCTACACAACGCTTCGGTGAATTACATTTCGTGCCAATTTTATTTTTATTCAATCCTACAAAGTACATATTTCTCAATTGTAGATAATTCATACCGTCTTTATTTAGTTCCTTCTACGCGTGTACCGAAATATAATAGGCAGTTGGTTAATGGATATACACTAAACAAACGGTGCAATTATGTCAACTAATAATCCAATTGTCCACATTCAATTTGTTTGTGTTGTGTTCCCTAAACCTCCAAGCTCGACACCAAGATTCACGATTTACGAATATACAAATCTCACTAGAAACTACAAATTGGATTCTGATCCATACCATATTCCTAATTTTTTTATTTTTATGTTTCACACGTTTAAATTAATGGAATTAATCTAATCCACAGTTAACTGTTTTGGGATGAAAAGACATCAACTAGCGTAACACCAATTTATTTCACCAGTTAAACGATTAAATGCATGTACAAAAATATTAATTTCATTACGAAAGCATTGGTGCATAAATAATGTACATCTTAATACAAAAGACAATGCCACTTTGAAATACATTCAACCTAGCATAACTGAACATCAAATTCTATTGTACAATTGCTAATTACAAAATGATAGCTCATTGCTCATTAAACGAAAAACAGACAAGTTATTCAAAATGCTTTCAGGCCTATCGACCAAAATAAGCACAGTTGGTTGCAGTAAATGTAGAAATTCCAATATGTGAACGCCAGCAGCTAAGGCAATGTTGCAGGTATGAATGTGAAGTAGAAATGGCAGCATTTTAGTAGTCAGTCAGCCCCAACAAAAAAGCACAGTGGGTTGAGTTCAAGTATAAATTCCAGCTTCAAAAAAGGGCAGCAAACTTAATGTTGCAGGTATGAAATTGAAGCAGAAATGGCAGTATTTTTGTAGTTTTAGTCAGCCCCAACAAAGAAGCTCAGTGGCTTCAGGACATGAAAAAAAAATTCCAGATTCGAAACATGGCAGCAAACTCAATGTTGCAAGTATGCATTTGAATCAGAAATTGCAGCATTTAGGTTGTTTCAGTCAGCCCCAACAAATAAGCACATTGGCATGTTGCTCAATGTATAAATTCCAGATTCGAAAACAAGCAGCTAACTCAATGTATTCGGTATGAATTTGAATTAGCAAATGGAGCAGTTTAGTAGTTTCAGTCAGCCCCAACAAAGAAGCACAGTGGGTTGACTCAAACAACGAATTCCAGATTCGAAAACAAACAGGAAACTCAATGAACCAAGTAACATTTGAATCATAAATAGCAGCAGATTAGTTGTTTCAGTCAGCCCCAACAAATAAACACAATGGGTTGAGGTCAAAGTAGGATTTCCAGATTCAAAAACAAGCAGGAAACTCAATGTTGCAGGTATGAAAATTGAATCATAAAGTGCAGCAGTTTAGTCCTTTCAGTCAGCCCCAACAAATAAGCACATTGGGTTGAGCTAAAACTACCATTTCAGATACAAACACAGGTAACAAACTCATAGGTGTAGGTATGAGAATGAATCAAAATAAGAAGCGATTCACTTCTTTCAGTCGGCCCCAACAAATATGCAAAGTCAGTTGAGTGAATCTATCATTCCAGAATAGAAAAACAAGTGGGATAACAACATATTTGCATTTTAAGATTCGAAAAACTCTGGTTTTCTGAACAGAAGAAGAAAATAATATACTTTAAAATCCCGTATAGTAGAAATAGATGTAGAAAATTGGACCTATGTGATTATCGAATTGTTGGAGGATCAGATTTATGGGTCAATCGAGAAGAGGACGGCAGCCACGCCATGGCTGCAAAGCACCGGTTGCAATGGGATAGAGAGTACAAAATCCCTCAAATCACACGCCATCCGGGTTGCCCTGCCAAGGTACGGGTCGGATTGTCCCATTGCCCGATTCAAAGACATAGAAGGTCGAACAAATTCATCATATCCCCCATAAGCACACTACGGCCAACCATTACCAGTCACTCAAACAAAGAAGGGTAAGCGATTGTAAAGGATAAGTCATAGGGTTGAGCAGAGAACGCCAGCCCCGCCATGACTGCAAAACATCGGCTGCAGGTGCGATAGAGTACTAAAACCCTCCAATCACACGCCTTCCGGTTTGCCATGCCAAGAAACGGGTCGACTTTTCCCCTTTGCCTCAGATGACGAGCAACAAAGGTCGAAAAATATCATCACATCCTCACAAAAACCACTGAACCATTTTTACAGACAAATGCATAGAAACAAGGGTTGTTGTGATTTTCACCGGGAAATCATTGGGTACAGAGGAAGGGGTAACCACCCTTAGAAATTCTCAACCTTCCTCTCCCCTCATCCTTTCAAGATCCAGTCGATGTGAAATCAAAGCACAGGCTCGAAGAAAATATACCTGAACCGAGAGCAAAGTTGGAGTTCAAATCTTTCCAGAGACGGGAGGTCGGCGTGAGCGAGAGAGTGAAAAGGAAAAGGGGAAAACGGGGAAGATTTTTCCAAGAAACGAATGACCTGCTCAACCCTAAGAATTCAATTCCTCATTTGTGTGGAAAAAATGGTCACGTGCAGCGTTAAACGGGAATTGAATTCCCTGGAAAAAAAGCCGCATCAAACACGCCTTAAAATGGAAAACTGGGCCGTCTTTTCCATTTTACTAGGAAAATAGGGCCTATCAAACAGGCCCTTAGTTTTCGATGATTCTCTCTCCTGCTTCCTTTTGCTTTTCTTTGAAAACTTTCTTGAGGTAAGTGTTCTAATTTTATCTTGCATTTGTAATCTTTTTATCACGGTGTCTATTCAAAGTGATTTCCAAAATATATTTCATGACTATGAGGTCGAAATCTCCAGACTCAAGGTTATTAATTTTTTATTCGGTATCATTTTAACATTCTTGATGATATAAGACTAGAAACTTGGGAATTGGTTGAGATGCCTCCTCGAGCAGTTTTACGTAAGTGAGCCACATCAACACTTAGCCGGCCTACTACCCCTTCTTGTAATCCTTGCACAATAGGTGCTGTAGGAGGCTTACGCTTTATTTTCCTTACTAGTTTAAGGTGAGATTTCACATAAAAGGAGATCATTATGATTTATAATCAATGTCCACTTTAGCCTCCGTGTGGCAAATTTATAAATTATTTATAAGGAGAGAAATAGTAAGGATCTAATGAAATAAGTTGTGATCAATAAAATTTATAATTTATGATTTAGAAATAGAGTGTAACCTATTAATTTGATAATTTGCGATCGATAAGCAAATTGTGATCTATAAAATTTGTGATTTGTGATCGAAAAATAATGCTTGATTAATTAATTTGATAATTTGTGATCGATAATTAAGTTGTGACTTATAAAATTTATGATTTATAATAATGACATTTTGTGGTTGTGACTAATATGTAACTGTGCTCATAAATTGTATAATATTGTGTCCTTAAAATATTTAATTGTATTGTTCCCATAAACATATTATTTACTAAAAAAATTCAACAAATGAACATAAGTGGAAATTAAATGGGCCAAAAGGCCCAAAACGCTTCTGTAACTTGTTATAGATACTTGCCCTATATACAAACCCAATTATCTGAACACCTTACTACTCATTTTTTCATATCAAAACATAGTAGATCGTTAAAATCTTGTTCGCACGGGACGCCTTGTCTTCTCTAACCTCTCTTAATTTTTTCTTTCAAAATGAACCATGAAAATTGTAATCGATTTGATATACACTAGTTTTTTCTCATCCAGTTTTACCCATGTGATCGGATCAAATTTCAATCCAATTCCTGGTGTTTTCAGTTGAGCCGATCGGTCTAGTTCGATTTTCTAAATATCCTATTCAGATCTATCAAAATACTTAGATAAATTTACTTACTCTAAAAATTTGTATCTTTATCAGTTGGTAACTCTAATTATATATGTTTCCTTTTATTTTTTAATTGCCCATTAACAAAACTAAGTATCAATTTATATATAATTAGACCGTATTTTCCAACTAATCTAAAATTAGGCCGTAATTTCAATTTGGTCTATTTTTAGTATATTTGTCAAATCATACCAATAAAAATTTATACCAAACAAGACCAAGTGGACCGATCTGAATTTGATAACATGCCCAATATTGAGAAGAATTACCTATTGTGTGTGACTTTTTAATTAAAAGAAAAGGGTATCGTTATTTTCATAGGCGGACCCAAGAGGTTAGAGTTGAGGGGTCCTAAAATGAAAGATATTGAGATGAAGTAGGGGGGAGTACGGGGGTTCCCCCGATTTTTTTTTTTGGAGTTTAGGGTAGCACAAACATTCATAATGATTAAAGAACCTGTACAATTAAAATAAACTCAGTGCAATTCAAATATAAGAATCGAAACAGTAAGAGAACTCAATATATGAATGTCTTAGACTTGCCAAAAAAATTAAAACAAGAGATATTTTATTACAATCGTTCTCTACGTGTTCTCATACTTTGATAACGCTTCAGAATTACATCATTTTTTATCTTGGCAAAAACATATTTCTCAATATATGCAATCAAACTATCATTCAACCATTTTCGATCATTTTAACCCGATTGACATTTTAGGATGAAATTTCAAAATTCAATAACCTTTAAAGTAGAAATTCTAAGACTTATAATAAACATATTTGGGAGTATATTTTCAAGTTTATGAGCTAGTCAATATCATTTTTATCCACACAATCTACTCACAATTTTTATCCACACATTAAATAAGATTATGATCGACAAAAAGCTTTACCAAATATAACATAATAATAATAATAATAATAATTACGAGATTTTAAAATTTGTAATTAAGAGCTTGCATATAGAGAAAGATGTTTTAAAATGGGTGGGGGGTTTTACAAAAAAAAAAAAAGAGGAAAAATGGGGGGTCCCAGGACCCTGCGGGACCCCCTAGGTCCACCTATGGTTATTTTTATCCATACTTTTTATATATACATTACACTCTAAGTTCATCCCTATTAAATTTTTAAAAATATTATTTACATCCATGTCAGATTTCAATAATGTCCTAATTAAATTCATTCATTTAAATACTATACATCCAAATGAATTTTATATATTCATTCTACTTTAAATACATCTCTAACACTATAGATCCACACAAAACCTAAAATCATAAACTCTTTTAAACCAAATAAACGAAATAAGAACAAAGTTGAACTGATAGAACATTAAATAAACATATATTATTCACTTAACCATGTTAGATTAGAAGTTTTATCGTTCTTATTCATAAAACTCAATCCATCAAAGCAAACCACCATAAATTAACATCCAAATTAGGAGGAGGGTTGTCTTTAGAGAAAGTACACCGAGTAACATTTGGAACTCATCGTGTTTGGACAATGATTGGTTTGCATCAATCATATCTTCATGGTACGCTTAAATCCCAAATTGCAAGTAGAAAAACATCATATATATTTAGATAAAAAAAAATATGCTTAACATGCCTGAATTTCTTATTTTTTTAATTAGACAAAAAGGCTTAACATTAATAGCAAGTTGAAAACATCACACATTAGATATAATTTATAAATAATTCATCAATGTGAATCAAAATTAGGCCCCAGATCCATGTAGATAAACATAATATGATCAGGTAATTATATAGTAGCGAACAAATCAATTAAATGTTCAAACAATAATATTAGTGTTATCGTTAACTATTCTTATGGTTTATCCAAATTAGTTACCATTGATACAGTTACATCTTCTTCTACTAGCTAGAGATCTAAAAAATTGGGTCCTAGCATGATAAGGTGTTGCCCAGTCCTCTGCACATGGATGATGGTACTTGTATCAATTACAAGCAATAGGTGGCATTGGTCCATTAGTATGCCAATTTACCTGCACAAAATTACATAGAAAAAACATAAGTAGAAATATCATTTAGCTAATTAAGAATTTAATTAATTTAATAATTATTTATTGAGACAAAATGGTAGCCATTGACAAATCCAATTGCAACAATCTTACGAGATGCAATTGCAAGTTGGTCATTCCAAAGTGGAAAAAATATAAGACATTGTTGTTGACTCAAGTGAACAAGAATAACCTTATATCTTGAAGCATTAACTTGACCCATATTTGACATGATCATCCAATACTCACGACTCGTAGGACCACCAAAATGAGAAAGTGAATGAATAAACTCATGGACCATATCATCATTTCCATAGAACATATTCATCTAATTTTCTTTAATCTAATAGAATTCTAGTTAAACACAAATTCTAAAAGATATAAAAAGATTTAGGATAATTTAATGAAAATAAAAATAAGTAGATGAATTTAGAGTTATGTACTTTTATTTAATTTTATTTATGTAAATTTATATAGGATTTAAAATATAATAAATTTTATTTTTAAAAGTGGATGTATATATGAAAAGTGTGAATGGAAATAATAGTATCCAAAATCACCTTTTTAATGCAGAACAAATAGCACAATAAAGTAGAATCTTAAAATAAGCTAACAATTAAAATTCTTAGCCAAAGAATCTCAAAATAAATTCAAAAAATTGCATATTCTTCAGTGTTCAACCTCAAAAACAATACTCTATTACAGATTTTAAATAGTTGAGCAACTTAACACCCAAATCTGTAAACTTACAGTAACAGGGAAAAGTCCGGAATTTCTTTACAATAACATGGAAGAAATCAAATTCTACTATGAATTTGCAGATTTTGATACCAATTTTTAATTTTTCAGTTTTGTCACATTAACATTTTGAGTTTGAGAATCGAGGATTGTTGTCCTGTTTATGGTGTGATTTGCTTTCTTTTAACCGTGAATAATACGATTTTAAAGGTATTTCTCCAAAGTTCGTTATGTATATTGTAGACAAAAATATGTCTAAAAAATATTGAAAGCCTATGAATCGACCTAATTCGGCTTGAGCCAGTCTTACGGGTCTTGGGCAAAAACATGCCAGTGAAATTTCGGGTTTGTAACAAGACAGCTCGACCGATCTATTTATCAATTCACATTAAAAGTTGAATTAAACCTACTGTACAGAGCAAATACACCCACTCCATCTAATGTTTCTGTCCTGTACAGAGTCTAGTCAGGATCCTTAAAAGTTACATTACAAGTAATGTTCTAAACTATAACCGTCTAGAAAATGACGTTACATGACGTGTTGTTCGTAGTTTCTTAGTATTTGGGTTAGTGATGCTTTATGAGGTGGGTGATTTTGTCATGGATTAGCTGTCTGCGTTTAAAAATCACTGATCAATTATTATAAGGAAAATTATAAAAGCAAATGGTACAGCCAGTCAGTCTCTATCATTCTTTAATCAATATTATAAGATAACAAAAGCATCTTCTTGTTCTGGACCACAAGCAAAAAGTTAGATTACTTTTAACTATACGTAGTGCTTAACAACCAACTAATTATAGTCCCGTTTGATTCTTATTTTGGGGAAGAAAATGTATTTTAAATAATTGATTGATGAAGAATGTGTGATTGAAAATTAAAAAAAATTTTTGGATTTACGTGTAATATTATTTTATTGAAGAATGTGTGGTTGAAAATTAAAGAAAAAAAGAAGGGAGAGAAAAATGAATTTTGAGAAAATGGAAATCAAACAAGGGCTATGTTTTGTGCACAATTTTTTTTTTTTATTACGTTTCATTACTGGCGCTCTCACCTATTCTATCATGGACCTTGGTGAAGGAGATAAATCGCAAGTTATATTTTCAAGGATACAGGATAAAAGATTGCTTGTACACTTGCATTTATCCAAAAGTCAAATCCATATTTCAGGATTCGAACTCTTGATGCGACAATCTCAAACAAAATTGAATTTCTCCACCTTCCTCTTTGTGCACATTATTTTTGGTACATAAAAGTATACTCACATGAAAAGAGGTCCAAGCAAAAAGTTAGATTACTTTTAACTATATGTAGTGCTTAACAACCAAAATGTTATATTTGGTGTACATAATTTTTGTTATATAAGGGTGTCCATACATTCACATGGGAGTGGAGCCCGCTTGCAGTGGACCCCCTCCATGTGAGTGTATAGACACCCTTATATACCAAAAATAATGTACACCGAGATTTATCCCTTTAAAAATCTATTCCAAAAGTCCGTCATTATGCACTATTTTTCTATTACAAACCTTTAAAATAGTGACGTCAAAATGGACGACGATTCAAGTCCGAGGTGATCGAACTGCTTAAAATAGTTGATCAAAATCAACCCAACTAGCTTATGGACAATTTACGGGTGGTTCTGCAAATTATGGCAGGTTGTGCATATTTAGACTTTTCAGTCCAATGACCCGTGAAGATTAATTCGATCATCTCGATTTATTAATGAAATTGAATTAATACTAGTAAGTTTTTCTTGTACATTACACATTTATAATGTACGAGCAATTTAATGATACATCAACGAGATTTAGTATGCTTTTTGGCAATTATAAATTTATTTATAAAGAGAAATAGTAGTAGGTCCAACGAAATGAACATATAATAATAAACAGTAATTATAAATGTGATTGAAATTAATATTTGATCTTAACTGTATTTACAAATTGTATCCAAACATAATTTTGTTTTTTCTTCTCAGTATTAGCAAGTTGGTGAGTCAGTCCAATCCATATTTAATAACGGTTTGGATTAGGACTAGACATTGTTTATAAATGAGTTGTCATAGGCCCATTGTAAGTTGAAGTTGTACCTACATACATGTTTGTCGTTCTATGCTAGCCCGTTCATTTTGACACTCCTAAGCTCAAATTATATGCACATTGAGGAAAATGGGGGAACAAACACCATTGGTCACCATTTAAGTCATTTTTCATGCTTTGTTGGGGCACTCTCCCAAAGTGGGTCAAATAAACTCCATCATTCATTTCATATGAGGGGCTAAGTACAAAAAATAAAAATAAAAATAATAATGTGTGGATGTGCTACACACATTGTAGGTGAAACACGCAAATCCATACACGATGCTTTGTCTAGATTCAAGTACTAAAAACAAGTAACTTTAAATAGATTTGTCCTTTTATAGGACAAAATTTGTTGAAGTATGTATCCCATTAAAATGTTTAAATTGGTGAACATCAAAACATGCATATAAAACTAGTTTGAAATTGCTCTCATGGAGTGACCGTGTTGGTAGAGTAGGTGAACGCAGAGATTTTTGATCACAAGTTCGATTCCCACTACCAACACTTTTTCGGTCAAATCTGTCGCACCGAATTTGTCTAATATGGTTAACATGACTATTGTAGTTTGCAGGCTATTGCGTTAGCATGATGGTTTACCCAGTGTGCAGCCGAAAGGTAGCTAGTTGTTGCGGTTCTCCCGTTAAAAAAAAAAAAAAAATTCTAGTTTGAAATTTAAATATTTTGTGGTTTGTTTGATAAGTCACATTATATAACATGTAATAACATTATGAAAAAAAAAAAGATAACATTTAAAATTTTTGATAATTTAGTTTTGTCTGATACTGCATACTAACTACACTAGGTATATTTCATAGTTTATTTCAGTTTTCGTAACAACCTATGTTTAGGCTATACTAGGAACTCTACTGCAATATACAGAATCATGCATAACTTACCATTTCATAATCAGAAAATAATTCGAGCGCAATTGAATTCAGGGGCGGACCCATAGCAGGCCCAGTACTGCAATCTGCAGGCGGATGCCTGCACTGAACTTTGGGCCGAATCCCAGGCCCAATTGAAAATATATATATATATATATATATATATATATATTTTTTTTTTTTTTTTTTGAAATGGCCCAATTTTTTTTTATACCCATTACCCATAATGGAGAAGGCTACTGCTGTTGTTCAAAATAACAAAATATCATTTTTAAAACTGACCTATAAGAGAAAGTGCGGCAAATTGGTTATTGAAGTCTTCGACAGATCAACATTTTGGTTTTAAGAGAAACTGATCAACATGCACTAATCAACATTTTGGTTTTAAGAGAAATTGACCTACTACAACGCGCTGCTGGCTATTAATGTTTGTGTATTGTATTATAATGCTATTATTTTTTTGTACATTTTTTGATTTCGTCCGCACTGAACAAAGTAGCTGGGTCCGCCCCTGATTGAATTCATGGTATGTCCTCATGGCAATTTTCCTATTGTTGGCTATCTAAGTTCAACTGAACATATTTTCCTTCATATAAAAGTATCACCTCAATCATATAGAACTGGCTTTAGGGTTGAACTCTAACATTAACGTGAAACCCTGGTATATAAAAGTCGTCATGTAATAACGAGATGTTAGTTATGTTGTCAAGCAAACTTTAATGGTGCTAAATATGAAATGACATACCACTAATAATTTGATTTCATTAAAATTTGATTTTAATGTGTGATATTTATTCGAGGAAAATCAACTTTAGGAGTTTTGATGTCAAAATGGATCAGGTTGTCTAAGATGACCCACCTCGTTAAAAAATCGGATCGAAAGCTAGTCTGACTCTGTTCAATTCGTCGGGCTTTATTGTCTAGCCCAACGACCATAAAAATTGACTTAATTGACTTGATTATTAAATAAATTAAAAGCTACAAGTAAATTAAGAGAGTTGTCGAGCTCTCTTTTAGTTGTCAACCTAACAATTTTCCATTCTAAATTTTCCATTACATATATATATATATATATATATATATATATATATTTTTTTTTTTTTGTTTTTATGCCGTACGAATCACTTTCCTAGTTATAAATATTACTCCATTTTCTATATTTTTCACACAATTTCCCTTTGCTCAGAAGATATTCATTTTTTTTTTTTTCAATTACGACTTAATTTAAATTAGATTAAATTCTCAAAATTTTAAAAACAAAATGGTGGGTGTGTACAATATTGACAATTTCATGGGCTAGTTTAGTTCACAAATTTGGAAGAAAGTCTGAGCCGAGCACAAACTATAGTTTTAAATAAGCCAGTTCAAACTCGAAAACTCGTCATATGCTAGTCGATTCAAGTTGGCCCATCTTAATCACATAAGATTTCATAATTTTACTCACAGAGTGATCAAATTAGAATATTTAGTGACTTGTATCGTTTGGGAGTTGTTTATATACCGTTTAAATTATTAATAATAGAAATAAGTGGTGAGTAGTTGTGAAATACTTGTGAATTCCATGAAATATATGGATAAAAAATGTTTGATCAATTATAAACCATAAATGGTAGCCAAACAAGGGCTTATTTGGAATAAAATAAACGTTAAGAAATTCCACTATAACTTTAAGGACCAAAGTGTATTTAACCCAAACATGATATGCCGTCACACCAGTGCCTTTGAAACGCTTCAAGTGGTAAAAAAGGGGGTTGGAAAAATCCAATTTTATTTGAGATTGTCGCGTCAAAGGTTCGAATCCTGAAATATGGATTTGGCTCTTGGGTAAGTGCAAGTGTACAAGCAATTTTTCACCCTATTCCCTTAAAGAAATAATCTGCGATTTACCTCCCTCGCGATGCTCTGAGACAGCGGCGTGTGGGAGGTTGGGTTCAACCTTTTGACAAAGAACCCAACTGTTACAAACAACAAAGAGTGGAGAGAAACTGCTCTTGTCCTTCATCTCATCGCACTCTTTTGCATTCTATAAATTTCCAATTCTGCCATCTCAACCTCCTTCACGAGTTAAATAGAAAACGCGTCGGCAGACTTTCTTGGATTTTTCTATAATCAAAGTCCCATTTCAAAAAACCTTGCTAAATTACACATGCTAAGCGCTATATTTAGGATAAGCAACTGAGTGAACCCAAAGTGTTCAATTCTTCAACTCATGATTTGAAGCTATGGCCCTTCAGTTGAGCTGTCTTGCAATGAAGATAAATGCATTTTTTTGCTTCGTGTTTGTGATAATGGTGCCTTTATATGGCAGCGCAGCCAGATTGAGCATGGAGAATCTTGAAGTTAAGAAGCACTTGAACAGTCTGAACAAGCCTCCTCTCAAGTCCATCAAGGTCATCTGATATTAGAATTTTCGTGTACTTGTATAATAATTGCTTACTTATTGTGGTTTCATTCTTTGTGTTTGTGGATAATCAGAGCCCAGATGGTGATATCATTGACTGTGTTCATATGTCTAACCAACCAGCATTTGGTCACCCTTTACTTAAAAATCATACAATTCAGGTCAGAATTTTCCTTCCTTTTATGTTTCTGTTGATTTGTTTATTTATTTTTTATTCATTATAAGTATTTATTTGGTGTAGATGAGGCCTAATTATCACCCAGAAGGCCTCTTGAGAGACAAAAAAGTCGGAAAAAAATGTTGAAGGGCCAAAGCAAATTACTCAGTTGTGGCACATGAATGGGAGATGCCCTGAGGGAACAATTCCAATTAGAAGAACAAAGAAAGAGGATTTGTTGAGAGCAAGTTCAATTAAGAGCTATGGCAAGAAAAATCACAGCAGCATCCATAAACCAAAGTCTGCTAATCCTGAACCTGACCTTATCAACCAAAGTGGTCATCAGGTACTGCTTCCATCTTGGTCGGCTACATGAATCTTTTTTCACGACCCTTTCTACTCATTCTTATTTTGACATTAGTCTTTGTCAGTATCCATATACACACATTTGAATTGGAACATATAAGGAAGAACAAAAGGCAAAAGAAAAAGGAACCCTTTTTCACTAAGTAGATTCTCAACTTTCTTGCTTTCTCTATTTGCAAAAAATTGTTTAAATGATATTTTTTGATGGGGTATTTTGTTATTTTTGGAGTTTTTTAGCATGCTATAGCCTATGTTGAGGGAGACAACTATTATGGAGCAAAGGCCACCATAAATGTTTGGGATCCTAAAATTCAACAACCAAATGAATTCAGCTTGTCCCAGATTTGGATTTTGGGAGGTTCATTTGCCTCGGATTTGAACAGTATTGAGGCAGGTTGGCAGGTACTTTTCACCTTGATTAATTCCTTGAGAAAAGCTGTTCGTACATTTACAGCCCCTCACAACAGTGGGTCCACGCTCAATTAAAAAGGTGCCCCTGTTGTGAGGGGGCTGTGTGCCTTGTTGTACACAAAAGTGTACAGCAAGTGAAGTCCTAATTCCTTTTTAGCATTAATTTATTACAGTCTTCATTTAATAATATCACTGGTGTGTACCAATTCTCTGTATAACAGGTTAGTCCAGATTTATATGGAGATAAGAACCCAAGGCTTTTCACCTATTGGACAGTAAGCCCTCAATTTTTCTTAGTTGACTTACTTTTTGTGCATAGAATTACAATTATTCTACTTGTACAAAGAAATTGTACCAAAATGGTTGACAAAGGCCAAGTGGTGGCCGGTACACATAGCATCTCTCCATATCAAACTCTGACTTCTCGAATCCCATTGAATCATATTTTGATATATTTACAGCTGACATACATAATTGTTAGAGTTTACTGGTGTTATCTGTGTGCTGAAATTTGGGAAAAAATGACAGGGTGATTCTTATCAAGCCACGGGCTGCTACAACTTGCTGTGTTCAGGCTTTATTCAAATCAATAATGAAATAGCAATGGGGGCAAGCATCTACCCTATTTCTGGCTACCACAGTTCCCAATATGATATCAGCATTCTTGTCTGGAAGGTAATTTATTAGTAATATACATTGAACTGCTTGTCCCACTTTATATGATTAGTGCTTTGAAATTCAAATCTCTTAGCTGTTCTTCAATAATAGAGCTGTTCTTCAATAATATAACTATGTAACAGACAAATGAGTGTTTCTTAGCCTCCTTTTAGACAGTAAATTTTTGAAGGATTTATAAATTCAGTCAAAGTTACATATTAGTTTAGAGTAATGCTATTCATCTTGGTGTTAAGTACGAGTGTAGATGGAATTGCATGTGATTAAATGATAGATTCATTTAAATGAAAAGTTATATGATTCATTTAATTGAACTTATAAAGTGTAGCCATCTAAACTGGTGTTTTAACACCATTGGTGTTAGATAGTATTATTCTTAATTTTAATCACATTTAGCGAATATTCCACATTATTCAAGGAATCACATACATGCACTACACATATGGTAGGATTGATCATTTAAATCATGACATTTTGAATCTCGAACCTTTCAAATCATGACACATCGATATCTGAAAATGATAATAGAGAATATATCGCAAATGTCGATGTGTCATGATTTGAATGGTTCGGAGTTCGATGTGCTATGATAAATGATGGTCATACAACATGTACATCCAATACCGTTCTACCAAAACTTTTCTCCTAGCTAGCGAAGGAATGATGACCACTTTGTAATACTCAGTATTCTAACCCAAAAATAGCCTCCCTCGGGCATCATCACATGCATAACTTTTGGTATTACAAAGATCGTTATACCTCTGTACTGGATTATACGGTTAGCAGTGTCATTTTTTCTAATGCATAGGATCTCAAAGAGATACTACTTTAGTCTTGTTCTTAATGCTTATCTTAATGTTATCACAATTTTTTTAAAACTAAAGAAGAACGAGAGAAAAATTCAGAAATTCATGGAGATAAGAAACACATACTTGTTATTTAGATATGGAGCTGGTTACATTCTTCCCTAAGCGAATGAGGGAAGCTCCTTATATAGATGATGAGACACTTCACATCATATTGACTTACCACTACTTTAATAAAATAGGGTAATAAAACAACCTACTTTAAAACTTTTACAGACAGACTAAGACAATTATTAAATACGACGATTAACGACTTAAAAACTTTCACAGACACAAGTGCAATCATTTAGGCAAAAATGACAAATTTAAAAAAACAGGAATTTGCATTTTTAAAGGTGTAATTATTACAGACGATAAAAACTTTTATGCAAATCTTCTTTTTCAAATGGACTGATTTATCACATCTATCTTATTAAGGTGCTTCAAGATTTTCTACTAGTCCCATTACGTCTGAATTATTTGAATTAGAATGTAGTCTTTATTGTTTCCATCACGGCCAATTGTGAGGGTCAAGCTTTTCTTCCAATTTTTCAAGATTATCTGAATTTTTGGGATCAAAATCATATGATTGTATTTCATAGTCATAGATCTTGAGAGTGTTGATAAAAACTGTCATTTTAATTTGCAATTTCGATAATCCGGGACCAAGTAATCTGAACACCCAAATTGTAAATTACAATGACAACGTTTATCAACATTCCTAAGATCATTATGACTATGAAACACAATCATATGATTTTGATCTAAAAAATTCAGATAATTTGAAAACTTGGAAGAAATGTTTTTTTGAAGAAAAACTTGACACTGACAATTGGCTTTAGTTGAAACAACAAGGATTACCTTTCGATTCAGATTATTTAGACATACCGGGACTAGCAGCAAATCTTGATAAGACAGATGTGATAAATCAGCCAATGTGAAAAAACATCTTTACATTAAGTTTTTATCGTTTGTAATAATTTAATCTTTAAAAAAACAATTTGTTTGCTTTTTTAATTGTCTCTTTTTTAAGTTTGTCATTTTGTCTAAATAGTTGTCTTTGTGTCTGTAAAAGTCTTTAGTTGTCTGTCGTCTTGTTTAATAATTGTCCTTGAGTTTGTAAAAGTTGTAAAGTCGGTTGTTTATTGTCTTACTTTATTAAAGTAGTGGTAAGTCAATGTAGTGTCAATAATCTCCTTATCTATGTAAGGAACTTCTCTCATTTGTTAAGGGTAGAATTTAAGCAGCTCTATCTTTAAATAACAAGTGTCTGTTTCTCATGTCTACGAATTTCGATGATTTTCTCTCGTACTTCTTTAGTTTTAGACAATTGTGATAACCTTAAAATGAGTAGTAAGAGCAAAAATTGAGTAGTATAATAAGTATGTTCTGCAGTTGCCTCTTTGAGGATCCTCTGCTTCAGAAAAAATGGTACTACTAATAGTATGATCTAGTACGGAGGTATGACAATCTTTGTAATACCGAAAGTCAGTCCCATGATGATGCCCAAGAAAGGCAAATTTGGGGCTAAAATACTGAGTAATGGTCATCACTCATTCAATATCTTGGTATCTGATGGTGTATATTCATGTAGTATTAGTATTGTGGTATCTAGACCATGGTTTTTGGACTACTGAAATAATTGGAACCGGCCTTTAATAGTTGATATATTTGACGTATATGCTTCCTCAGTCACCAGAAGACACAATGTCTAGTTTTCAATTCCATTTAATCCCCACTCTCACTTGCAGGACTAGAGTTGCCTTAGGTTCAAATAAATTTTGTTTATTATGTAGTCCAAATTACCTTTTATTGACTAGATATTTTACAATTTTGGCAGGACCCCAAAGAGGGAAACTGGTGGATGCAATTTGGGAATGAGTATGTACTGGGATACTGGCCAGGATATTTATTTTCGTACTTAACAGATAGTGCAACAATGATAGAATGGGGAGGAGAAGTAGTGAACTCAGAATCAGATGGACAGCACACCACAACACAAATGGGGAGTGGCCATTTCCCTGAAGAAGGATTTGGTAAAGCCAGTTATTTCAAGAATATTCAAGTAGTAGACGACTCAAACAACTTAAGGCCTCCAAAAGACCTTGACACTTTCACCGAGCAGTCAAATTGCTACAATGTACAACTTGGCAAGAATAATGATTGGGGCAATTATTTCTACTATGGAGGCCCTGGTAGAAATCATAATTGTCCATGACCCTATATTAGAAAACATTTTGAATTTCTATGTAAAACCCAGTGTAGAAATGAGGTTTCGTTGTTGGTTTTGTTCCTCCAAAACCGTTAGTAGTAAAAGATGAATATGGTTTTGCTTCTATTAACATCTCCACATTAAGTTTGGAGATGAGTGGTGCTAGGGGTGAAGTTTCCTTTTTATGTAAAGTTATTTGATAATAATTCCAAATTGGAGTGATTTATTAATATTTTCTCTAGTCTCTGTAAGTGAATTACTTGTGGAAAAGCTTATAATTTTTGCATTCAATGATCTATCTTGATCAAAGCAAAAGTAGCAGCAAAATTTACAAAACATTAACTTACTATTTGTTAAACCGCTTCATTACAAAGCTGTTTATCCATGGCCACATGGGTCCTCGACATGTAGCAGGGATCTCATTGGAAAGACCATGACAAACCTCCCCCCGAGATCTATGACTAATGCAAATTCTGCCTTAGTTAAAGAATAAAATTTTTAATATTATGACAATACTGGTAGTGTAGATATCATTATGGGTTAAAGATGCCACTATAATTTTAAAATAGGAAAATTACCAAGAACCTTACAATTAAAGATTAGTTTTCATAAATAGTTAAGTTTAAAATTCAAATTTCAGGTTATAAATAAATTTTTTGTATTTAATAAAAATTTAATTAAATCTACCAATTTCATTTTCAAACCCTACCATTTTACTTATCCCTTGCTCTCTCTCTCTCTCTCTCTCTCTCTCTCTCTCTCTCTCTCGCCTAGCCATGTGCCCCACCTCATACCCTTTCTCTACCACTATCCTCACTCGTCCACTGGTCCATGCGACAACAAACCTCATTCATCTGCCACTCTTCTTTCTCTAGCTTTACCTACCTACATGTCTCATCCCTTACTCATCTCTAGCATCACTAGGCCATGACGAAGCTTCTCATCTAGCTGGTGTTACTGCAGCGCTTGCCGCTTCTCAGAGTGCAACGACGACAAAAAGCTTCGCCGCCACCAACGTTGCTGCAAGCTAAGTTGATTTTTTCATTTCACGAAGATGTTGTTCTAATTTTCTTCATATTCTGGTCTATTTCTTCAGATCGATATTGTTTCACGAGGATATGTTCTGATCTTTTTCAAGAAGTAGCGGCACCCAGTCGTTGTGTGTGTAGGTGGGCTGATGCTGGTTCCTAGAAGGGGTATGTGCAGTGGTAGGTGATAAGTGCATTTTACGCACTTATTTAGATCACAAAATATGGACAATTAATTGTAATTATGTTGAAATATGGCTTAATGCTATGTAAATTGTGTTTGCAGGACAACATTGATGAATATAACGAGAAGTATGTGAAAACGAGCGAAAAATGACCAAAATGGAAGAAAATGAAAGTTCGGAGATCAAAATGAACAACATGAAAACAATCCGTAGATGTGACGGATGATGGAATGAATATTCAAGAGTACTAAGAGTCAATTGGTTGAAAGAAGACATCAAACGGATGAAATATCGTCAAAGTATGATCACACATTAATTTCTAATCGAAAAGTTATGTACCGATTTTTAGTCCCATATTGTGACCCACATTTGACATGATAAACGATCGAATTGGAATATGATATCTGAATAAAAGTTGTAGATATTTGAGTTGTCTTTTCAACGCACTTTGAATCACTTCAATCGGACATCGTTAGAGAAAGTTATGACTAAAATACTGAAAACTGTCCAGCGGAGAAACAATTGAACCATGCGGTCGCATGGTGTTATTTCCATGCGATCGCATGGAAGAAACCTAGAGCTCAAGGTGCCAATTTCAGTTAACCATGCGGTTGCATTGATTGTAACCATGCGGTCGCATAGTACAATCCCTGCATGAAAATTCTGGTTTCCTTATTTGATTCAATCTCTTATGGAAACCAATCTTTGACATCTTTTTAACCCTAAACTCGACCAGAAAAAGGGGGCTACACATATTTTGATATATTCTACACATTGGAGAGCAAGACAGCAAGGAAGGAGAATAAGATTCATCCCAAGATTCAAGATTTAACTCAAGAATTAATAGGGTGATATCATCTCCAACTTATTTATTTTGTTTTCTTACTTCTATCATGTTAGGCTAGTTTTTCATTGTACTAAGTGAACGATGAACCTCACAATGTGATCTTGTAATTTTTATTTTGCAATTTGATATTCAAACACGTTTGATGGATGTTGAATGATTTATATACAATTTATTTTCTCCATAATTAAATGCATGTAATTATGTGAGTTTAAGTTATCTATTTTATGCATTTGAAAGAAGAGAAATAGATTTTACAAGGTATAAATCCTCGTAAGGTTCGATAGGGGATAAAAATATACCGCTATACTTTGCGTGAATCTCTAAGTGTTTACAAAACGTTATGCATTCTTATATATTGCATTTGTCATAGAAATATAGTCAAATGATATGCTAGAATAGGTTCAATTCTACTCGAAAGATATTGTTGGATAAGTTAGAAACATTGATTATTCAATCAATTCATCGTGTCATCAATTTGTGAAATAGGGGTTAAAAGTGAATTTGTTTGGTGATTCGGGATCCTAGTACGCTTTTATAATATTAATCTCATAAAACTTGCATTCAGCTTCCATATTGCATTCTAGGATAATTTGCATTTAGTTTATCAAATTCATTCATAGTAGGATTTATAATTTAGTTTGGTTAGTCTTTAGTATAAAAACACATCAAAAACTCATCTTGTTTCGGTTAAGGTCTAGATAATTAATATTAAGCTACTCAATCTCTGTGAGATCGATAATCCGGACTCTAAAAGTCCACTTTATTACTTGTAACGAACCGTACACTTGCGGTGGTTTTAAATCGAACGGTATTTTCGCGAATAGTAGGTTATTTTATTATTAGAAGGGGCTGTACCCGAAAAATATATGAGTTGCCTACGTACCCCGTGAAGGGATCAAGCCAAAACGTAGTTCTTTACATAAGTAACTCCCACTAACCAAAAATATCAAATGTTTCCACAATACCCATATTAGTAACATGTACTTTAAAAACTTTTGGAACAAGTCCCTTAGTCAAAGGATATGCAATCATCGCCTCAGTATTGATATGCTCTATTTTCGTCTGCCATTTCTTGACTTTGTCTCTAACCACCAAGTATTTGATGTCAATATGCTTTGACCCACCAGAACTTTTATTATTTCTTGAAAAGAATACTGTTGCGCTGTTGTCACAATAAATAATGATTGGTCTCGAGATGGGATCAACAACTTTCAATCCAGAAATGAAGTTTCTCAACCAAATTGCTTGTAATTTCTACGTACTTTTGAATTTTTTATTGTTTCCTAAGTAAAAATGGTTTTATTCGCCTTTTTTTTTGCTCGTTTGTTTTTTTTTTTTTTTTTTAATATTTCTAACACATAGTTAAGCATATAAATTAAGAACAACTATTGTTTCTCAAACTAACAAACATTTTTTTAACTTCTTCACGGGGGCGGGGACTCACGCAGGCCAACCTGTTGGGCGAGGCCTTGCCGATTATTTTGCCATCTCTAAAATTTAGATTCAATTTTTTTTTTAATTTATCTATTTTTTATATTTATAGAATCATGATAAATTGTCAAGACACTTGCTTGATTAATATTGCAACTACACATTCCATTTTTCAAAACAAAAAATATTTTTTGGACTAACATTAACATAAAATAATGTTAATACAATATCAAGTGCATACAAAATTATATATTGACAATGCACTTTATTTTAGCAAATTGAGAAGAAATTTGCTTAGTTTTGAAGTTATCTGCTGTAATGGATATTACATTGAGACGATACAATAAAATAATGTTGAATATCTTTGCATAACTTATTTTCTATCCAGTCAGAAGCAGATAAAAGAAATACTCCATGCATTCCCATCTGACATGTATTATATATTTATAAAAATGGTTGAATCAGATATTGTCACGAACCTGAAGTTCGTTGACCCAATTTTTTTTATACTTTGGCATGATTGACTTGGACATCTAGAAGTTATAATGATGCGTTGACTAATAAACATTTCACATGGACATACTTTAAAGAACCAGAAATGGTTATCCTTGTTTAGTTTGTTCGTAAGACAAGTCAGTCGACTTTCGACTACAAATGTTAATATTGAATTTCTAATTTTTTTGGGAAGAATTTATTGTGATATATGTGGGCTAATACACTCACCATGTGAACTATTTCGTTATTTTATGGTATTACTTGATTCTTCTACTAGATGGTCACATGTTTACCTACTTTTCACTAGGTATGTAGCCTTTGCTAGACTACTTGCTCAAATCGTACAATTACGAACGTAATTCCCCAATCACTCAATCAAGACAATTCGTCTTGACAATGTTGATGAATTTAGATCACAAGCATTCGATGATTATTGTATGTCAATTGGGAATGTTATTGAACATTCAGTTGTGCATGTCCATACACAAAATAGTTTAGCAGAGTCATTTATTAAACGCTTACAACTTATTGTTAGAACATTATTTATGAAAACAAAACTCAAAGTTTCTGTTTGGGGTCATGTCATATTACATGTTGCACGATTGGTTCATATTAGACCAATTGCTTATAATCAATATTCACCTTTGCAATTGACATTTGGTCATAAACCTGATATTTCTCACCTACGGGATTTTTGGTTGTGCCATCTAAGTCTCTATTTCACCCTACAATATACTAAAATGGGTCCCAACAAATACTTGAGATTTATGTGGGTTTTGATTCACCATTCATTATTATATATTTTGAACCTTTAACAAGTAATTTATTTACTGCACGTTTTTCAGATTATCATTTTGATGAAATGACTTTCCCAACTTTGGGAGGAGAAAAATTACATTCTAAAAAAAGGTAAAATTTATTGGAATGAAACGACTCTGAGCAAGATGTTGAAAAAAATCATTCATTTACAAAGAGTTGTAAATTAATTACTTGATATATTTGTTGAAACAAGAAAAGTAACAAAATCATATATTCCAGTAGAAATTATTTCATCAAAAATTAATGTTCATGAAAGACAATCTACTGTAACAAATGAATCTCAAATACATCAGAAGTGTAGTCGACAAGTTGGTTCAAAAGACTCTGTACCTCCAAAAGAAAAGTACAAGAAAAAAACCAATTAAAAACTTTAGAAGAAGTAACATAAGAGAAGAATGATCAATCAAATATCGAAAATATAGTTCATGAAGAACTACAAGTGTTTGAAAATAATGATATTTTAATAAATGATATGTTATCTAATAAATTATGGGAACAAAATAATGTTATTATAGACAAAATTTTCACATTTAACGTGACTCTTGATATTATGAAAAATGAGGATTTTGAACCATAGTCTGTTAAAGATGATCAAAACAGAAATGATAGGCCAAAGTGGAAAGAGGCCATACATGCGTAATTGAATTCTTTAGAGAAACGAAAAGTGTTTAGAGTTATAGTTCGAACACCTGAAAATGTAATTTTCGTACGAAAGAGAAATGAAAATAATGAAATTACAAGATACAAAGCTCGATTTGTAGCTCAAGATTTCTCACTAAGACCTAGAATTGATTATGAGAAAACATATTCTCCCGTAATAAATACCATCAATTTTAGATTCTTAATTAGCTTGACTGTGTCACAAATGTTTAATATGCGCCTTATGGATGTAGTAAATGCTTGTTTGTAAGGTTCACTTGATAGTGGCATATACCTGAAAGACTTAAAAGTATCATGAACAAATGATACATGCCTGAAAACCATGTTCTCAATTAAATTGCAAAGATCATTATATGAATTGAAACAATCCGGATGCATGTGATATAATCACCTTAACGAATATTTATTGAATGAGAATTATAAAAACGACCATGTTTGTCTATGTGTTTTTATAAAGAAAACAAATATTGTATTTGCAAAATTGTGGCAGTTTATGTTGATGATTTAAATTTAATTGAAACTCCTAAGAGCTCAACAAAATTGCTGATTATTTGAAAAATGAATTTTAGATGAAAGATTTGAGAAAAATCAAATTTTGTCTCGAACTATATAATGAACATTTTGCATAAGAGTTATTTGTTCATCAATCTACATATATAGAAAAAGTCTCAAAACGTTTTTATATAGATAATGCAAATCCATTGGCATCACCTATGGTTGTTTTATCACTTGATGTGAAAGATGATCCATTTCGTCCATTTAAAGATGAAGAAAATATTTTTGGTCCTGAAATACCATATCTAAATGCAATTGGAGTATTAACTTATCTTACAAACAGCAGTCAACCCGACATAGCTTTTTGTGTAAATCTCCTTACAAGATATCGTTCTATACCAACTCAAAGACATTGGAATGGTATTAAATATATTTTTCGTTACCTATATGTTAATATTGATTTAAAAAAATTTTATTCTAAAAAGTCAGGATTTGTTTTAGTGGGATATGTAGATGCAAGTTATCTTTTTGACCGACATAAAGTTAAATTACAAACATGATATGTGTTTACACGTAGATAAACAATTATATCACGGAGATTTGTGAAGAATTTTTGACAGCAATATTCTCAAATCATTATGAAATTATTGCAATCCATGAAGCAAGTCGAGAATGTGTATGGTTGAGGAACACGACCCATTATATCCTAACATCATGCAAGTTAACTTCAACAAAAGGTAGTCCAACAATTTTGTATGAAGACAATGCAACTTGTATTGCATAACTCAAATGAAGATGTATCAAATGTGACATGACGAAACATATTTCTCCAAAATTCTTTCATACACATGAGTTTAAAAAGAATGACAACATCGATATGCAACAAATTCGCTCAATTGACAATGTGAACGATTTATTTACAAAAACATTGCCGACATCTACATTCAAGAAACTGGTTTATGAAATTGAAATGCGTCGACTAAAAAATTTTCAACGATCAACATTAGGGGATTAGTTGTACTCTTTTTCTTTCGCTTAAGTTTTATCCCACTAGATTTTTTTAACAAAGTTTTAATGACGTAGAATTTATTTTTAGTACTCCAAAATAACTGTATTTTTTTTTCATTCGTTTGATTTTTTGTCCATTGAGTTTTTATCAAACAAAGTTTTAACGAGACATATATTTTTTAACGTGTCATTAAAAGGGAGTGTTGTAAATAGTAAGTTTATTAGTAAATGACAATTGTACCTATGCAGACCTAAAAGTTATTATCATTGTATCCTTAATTTTTACCTATAAATATAGGGCTTTGGTTCTTATTAAAACACACAAAAAGCTTGTTGACTTATATTTTCTCCTTTTTTTTTTCTCTATTTTCATAACAATGTTAAATATCTTTTTTTTTTTTCAATTAAATAACAAAATTATAAAATAAATTATATATTTTTAAGTGAAATTTCGTCCTTTTTTTTCTTTTCTTTTCAATTCAAAAATAGTATTCTTACGTGTCGTGTCATTTCGTGCAATCTTACTTTATTAACAATTTTTATAAATGAGTGACGAGACTCAAATTTCGAAATGTTATGATTATGTTGCAATGGTTCATTTAATTATTATTTTTTAAATCAAACCACATTACTTGAGTATATTGCAATAGTTCATTTAAATTTTTAATTCAAACAACGTTACTTGAGCATTTTATTACTAACAAAGAAAAAGGAAAGCTATAGCAGGAGGGGAGCAGAGACCAAATTTCCAACAAAATAAGAAAAAATAGTGTTATTCGAAGATGTAAATTACAATGAAACATAGTAAGTAAATCAATGAAATTTATGAGGACATATTCCTGATCTAGTCGTCATAGATCTAGTCTCCATACGTCTTGTGCGATATGTGTCTTGATCATAATGAACCATGCTATAATGCCCACTTGGATGATCACCGGAATGACCACCTCCACATACATTGGGGGAAAAATATTATTTTATTTTCACGGGATCCACACACCCATGTGAGGGTGTGATCATCCGGGTTGTCATCTAAGTGGGCACTATAACATTTTTCTGATCATAATAGTCGATGTACTCAAGATCATAATAGTCGAAAATGTATGCATACGGATTAGTGGATTTTAGCATCCATCGCTATGCTTTTTGTCATTATTCATAAAATTATGCGAAAGAACTCCATGAGGAAGATGAATAATAATTAAAGTAGGGGACTCTTAGTTTAACATGACAGATTTTACCCAAGACTTTTAAGTAAATAAGTAATTAAAGATTGACCCGATGAGATTCATCACCAGTTAACGCCAATTCCACCCATCCAGAAAGATTAACCAAGTTCTATTGAACCTGCGCATGTTTAGTAAATGATTGTAATCAATTTAAATTATATATTAAATAATGATGAATAAGTAGGTAGTATTTGTGAGTAATAAAAAATAAAATTGATCAAAAGTGATTAAAATAATATAAATGTATTCGTCGGACTTTCTCACTATCCAGAGAGATGTCATGGAAGACTTCCCACTATGGTTGACAATGTCGCCGAATGAAATGTTATGAAAAATTTCACGACACGACACGACACGACACGATAGAATGAAAAGCTTTATAGCTTGATGTCTATGTTTTTATACTTTTCACAATGCTATATTATTGATCGTCATAGAATTTATCAGTTCATGATCCTTGGACATCACGGAATGCTATTTTAAATTATAATATCTTTTGTTGTCCTTTTGTTTTACATTTTGTATATATTCAACGTCTTTCAATTGGCATATTAAAGTAGTGTTTGGTAGAAATTAAAATTAAAAGTTTAATCTAAATTTAAAGTCAACAATTAATTTAAATTATACATTTTGTGAAATCCACAACTTTTAACCGCACATTTCATCAACTTTTATCAAAATCTACTAAAAATCTATATTAATCCTCACCAAACTGGAAATAAACACAAAAATACACCACCACCAAGCAAATCCCCCACAACCACCCCACTCCACCACATTGGTCAAACCAATTATACATCCAACACAAAGTATATTGAAAAAACCGATATAATGATAAAAGTCACCCAACCATATTTAAAAGAACAATCATTTTTCTCATAAATTCACCAAACTAAAGTTGGAAAGAAAATCAATTTTCGCCATACCACTCAAAAGACACAAAATTGATACATTCAATTATCAATTATGAAAGATAGACCTATCAATTCCAAATGATACTACAATTATTAAAACTATATATAGTACGTACAACTAAAAAAAATTGCTAACTGAACTATTAGAATATGAAAAGCATGACATTGATCTTCCCAAATCTGCCCTCTTCAGCCCCTCACACTCACATGGTAAACAGCAAATCATCGACAGACACTTCAAATTCAGAATCCCATTTCAAAAGATTTGTTCACGTATGACCTTTTTCTGTGTCCATTATGCTTATAAATATGAAAAATAGTGAGCCAAAAGTGTTCAAATTTTCAACTCATAGTTGAACAATGAATAAATTGAATTAAAAAAATATAATTTTTTTTAAAAGCTACCGTGTCAAAATGAAGGTGAAGGTATTTATTTTCTTTGTGTTTCTGTTGACGCACAAAAATAAAGTCCAATTAAATGGTCCAAAGTTCTAAAGATAAGCCCAAATGAGACCATATACAAACCCAAGACGACGTTGCGTAGTGGGGGGCCCATCATTGCTCAAGCTCGCAGAACTTGGGCGAAAATAATATCTCATAATTATTTAAAGCAAAGGTTATTAGAATCGTTCAAGCTGGAGCAATACGCCCGAAATTTGGGCGAAGATAGCATCTTGTGGTTATTCAAAGCAACAATTATTGAAGCAGTTAAGTTGGCAATCTTATCACATTTCACGATCCAAGAATCTCGATTACAAGCGGTTGAAGGAAGTAGGGGCATCAGTTAAAGGTGGTAGTTTCTTGACAAATCATCCATTATAGAAAAAGTGGGTGGTTATAGGGCGATGAGTAGTCTTCAAGTAATTCTACAAGAAAATCGTCAAAGGAGTATAAAAGAGCAAAGACAACACAGAAGGAAAGATCGAATCTATGACTCTCAAACAGAGAATTATGTAATATACATTCGTTTTTAATTTTTCCTTGTCAGCTTTCAATTACTTTGTGTGCTTGTGCTCCTTGGAGGCATTTCATTTCTTATAAATTTGTAATCTTCATAAATAAAACACCCTTTGTTGAGACTTTGTCTCGAGAGATCGTTGTTCCTTACACAATCGTCTGAACTTTCTTTTAATTGTTAGCGATTTCCACTCGAAACAGTTTCTGAAAATGGTTCCTTTACGTGGCACTGCTGCCAGACCGAGCATGGCGAATCTTGAAGTCGAGAGGAAATGGACTTGTAGAAACGAGCGTCCTCCCCGTAAGTTTATAGAGGTCTGCAACGTGCCCGTTATTTTTGAGATCTGCTATCCAAAATTGGTTGTGTCTGTATCTTCATTCATCGTGATTAAGATTATATAACTGGGTCAAAACATATAGCAGATTATATAACTGGGTCAAAACATATAGCAGCAAATGCATATGACATTATTAGTAATTAATGAGATCACAAAACAGATATATAAAATAGTTTACTTAAAATGTTAACATGCATGAGTTGAAGTTTCAAAACTGGAGAAGATATGTTCTTTCCAACTCCTCAAAACTGGAAAAGATATTATAAAATAATAGAAAAACAAGTATGATCAAAGTATAGAAATGTACAAAATTTGTAGCTTGTCTGTTTGGTTTTTAATCTCATTTCATTTTTTTGGGGAATTTCCTCTTTTTTTTTTTTTTATTCATATTTAAAAATAGATTGTTGATCAAAATATTGTTGCTTGAAGGGCTCAACTAAGGGGAATCAGATCAATGTTTCTTCTGTTTCCATTTCCAGTCCTCTCAAGAAGGAAAATGAGCCTCTTCCAATTGAAACCCCGTTCAATCTTCCTTCTCCACTCCCTCCCTGGCCTCAAGGTACAACATTACACATTTTTCGCCCTATCTATTTTACGCGAACATTGTTAAATTTGAGCTTCTTTTTCTTTTGGATTTAGGTGAAGGTTTTGCAAGTGGAATAATTGATCTAGGAGGATTACAAGTGTGTCAAGTATCGACATTCACTGTGGTGTGGGCTACAAGAGAAGGCGGACCGGATAATCTTGGCGCAACATTTTTTGAACCATGTTCTATACCAGAAGGATTCTTTTTGCGAGGATTCTATAGCCAATCCAACAACAAGCCTTTATCTGGATGGGTTCTTGCAGCAAAAGATGCAACAAATGAAGGTCTTTTGAAGGAACCAGTTGACTACATTCTTGTTTGGAGTAGTGAATCTTTGAACATTAATCAAGATGGTGTTGGCTATATCTGGCTGGCAATACCCCCTGATGGCTACATAGCAATCGGACACGTCGTCACAAGTTCTCCTAAGAAGCCGGCAGTTGACAAAATCTGATGCGTTCGCTCTGATTTCACGGATTCTTTTGAAAGTGATGATTGGATTTGGGGGCCAGACGATGATATTAATACAAATGATATCAATGTTTATAGCACAAGACCATCAGTTAGAGGAATTCAAGCCATGGGGATTCCTACAGGAACATTTATAGCCCAAAAAAATGGGGCTGCTGGATCAACTCGTCTGTTTGAAGAATGCAAAAGCCAGTAAAAATGCTTTGCCTAATTCAGATCAAGTCACGGCATTGATTCAAGCTTACTCTCCTTATATCTATTTTCATCCTGATGAAAACTACTTTCCTTCCTCGTTGACTTGGTTTTTCGAAAACGGGGCACTACTATATACGAAAGGTCAAGAATCGAATCCAGTTGCCATCGATAGCACGGGCTCAAACCTTCCTTAGGGGGGTGGAAATGATGGTTCCTATTGGATAGACCTTCCTATGGATGATATAGAGAAAATGAGAGTCAAGCTAGGAGATATACAAGATGCCTATGCTTATGTTAAACCCATGTTTGGTGCAACATTTACGGACATAGCAATATGGATATTTTACCCTTTCAATGGTCCTAGCAAGGGGAAAGTCGGATTCTTCAATGTTCACTTGGGGAAAATTGGAGAACATGTTGGTGATTGGGAACATGTGACCTTAAGAATCAGCAATTTCAATGGGGAGCTTAAGGCTGTCTATTTTTCTTAACATAGTTGTTGAGATTTAGGCTCAGGAACAGCTTCCATGTTTGTGCAAATCGCCTTCCAAAAGAGAGTGAGAACAAGAACTGGCAAAGAACCCCTCAACCGACCCTATACTCTCGAGAATCACCACCACCACTTAGCCACTATTTCAGGCCTAAGTTACCAAGGTATTCTCAACAAGAATAAGTAGAGAAGAGAGGAAGCCAGAGAGCTCACCCACACACAGGAGCAAAAACGAGAGAGAGAGAGAGAGAGAGAGAGAGAGAGAGAGAGAGAGAGCTAGAGAGGTGAGAGAGAGTCATTTCAAAATGAGAATGGGCTACCTTTAAAACGTGAGAGGCCCTACAACTAGAAATATGGGAAAGCTTCTCTAACAAGCTAAGGTACAAAAATATCTGCCAAGATTTAATCTCAACCATCCATTTAATCCAAGGGTTCAAATAAATCTAGAGTTAAGAGAACCATATTCTCACAATAGTAAAGGAGTGTGAGTGGATGCTTCAGAATTGGAGTTCGAAAATGGTAATAAACCCGTGGTCTATTCATCGTTACATGGCCATGCCTCGTATCCAAAACCCCGCCTAGTTCTTCTAGGGAAAGGGAATATAGGCATAAGAGATGATACTGGGAAGGGGATTTTTTCCATGGACACTGGAGAAAAGTTTTCAGTAGTGAATGGAGATTATATGGGGTCTTTGTATGAAGATCCACCATGGCTCAATTATACAAGAGAATGGGGTCCAAAGATAAGCTATGAAATTGAGGATGAGCTCAAGGAGATTGAGATGTTTTTGCCAGGGAAATTAAAGACTAAATTTGAAAATTTTGTGTCGAGTCTTCCTTTATTCTACTGGCTTGGAGATGAAAATTTTTTATTCTACTTTACAAAATAGATTACGGAATTGATTTTTTTCCAAGTCATTTAACTCCGTCAGTGAGGATTAAAATCACATTTTTAGTAGATTTTGATCAAAACTGATGAAATGTATTGTTGAAATGTTGTGGGGCCCATAAAATATGTAGTTGAAATGAATTGTTAAATTTGACTTAAATTAAAATATAGATTTTAATTGGTACCAAACATTTATTTTTTTCTACTATACCTTTTCCTCTTGATTTGTTATGTTAAGAAGATGCAGCCATTATATCTTCTCCATCAAGACCCTTAATATTACGGGAAACATCAATCAAGGGGTTCGATATAGTATTTAGAGCAAGCAACAATGTATTTGATCTTACTAATTACTCTAATTGATGAATTCTTTAAGGTCAACCTAGAGGTTGAGCAAATCATGCATATCTCAACTTTTGCTGATTCGAAATACATTATTCACTTAGAGTTTGCTCAAGTTAACATATAAAATTTAACAATTATTCTACTTGTACAAAAAAAGTTGTACAGATAGAATGATAGATGAATGCGATTTGAATTTCAAATCCGTGGATCATTCCGTACAGGTAGTAGAGCTCAAAATTTAAACTTAACTATGAGCTTCAGCTTGACTCATTTCAAAACATAATTGGTCAATCAATTAAAATACTAAATATTCAAGCAAAACCTACTATACTTGTAAATTTTCAATATTAACCTCAAAAATAAAAGTATGATAATATTGTATGCTATATACTACCCTTTTTTATTTATCTTGTGTTAATATATTACTTTAGCCATGTAATCTCAATCCTTGTTTATGTATCAAATACTATTTGTATATAAAAAATGTGTCAGCAAAGGTTTGGATTTTTAATAACCTAAAAACTATCATTCAAGCTAGAGTGACTTTTAAAAGAAAAATAATAATAATAACAAAAAACTACTTGTATAAATTTGTTTTACTCATTAATATTACAACTTCAAGTTACTATATATATTTCTGAGTTATGTAATGAGACTCGCATAAATTAAAGCTCAATTAACCACATAGTGTTAACAAGTTGAAAAGCCCTTGAAATGAAAAGCCAAGAACCCATAGACAATATCACCAACATATAATGCTTAAAGTAGTAAAAGTGCAAAAATAAACATGAAGATCAACGAATTTTGCTCGTAGACCCATAGTTCTATCAAGATGGCGATTTCGTGTTCCACCAAGTAGATAATGCTCCAAGCATAGTTATTAAATCCGACCTAGTCATTGACCCGATCAAGGCACCGTGTCTCGAGTTTCTGATCGAACCAGTGTGTTAGTGGTCAAACCGGTGGGTCAATGCTTAATAGTTATAAAATATTTTTTAAAGTTCAAAATTTTTCTTTTAGATAAAATTAAAAAAAAAAAATTATCTGTCATTAATTATTTATATATTATTTTGTTAAATATTCAATTCATTTTAATTAAAATAATTACTATAGTTTTTTAAAAATATTTTAAATAAACTATAAATGATTTAAATATACTTATCTATATATCAATAAGCAATTGATCTCTAGTGGTTAGGTGATACTCACATTACCTAGAGGTCCAAGGTTCTAGTCTTTTGAGCACAAAAAATTTATGGAGAAGCTTTTAAATCTAAGAAACTTCTAAATCTTGGTCAAACAAGTCAATCTGGCCGAGTTAATATAAAAATTGCCTATTATCTCGGTCAACCCGACGAGTCAACTCAACTTTGACTGAGTCAGTTGCATCTCTATGAAAATGTTCTACCCGGCTCGGTCAAGGGCCCGGGTCACCGGTTTTCCGACCCTACTAGCCGGTCCGATCCGAGTTTTATAACAATGGCTCCAAGCACAATATGTTGTTGCCGGACTTGAAATATATGTGGTGAAAATGTTGTTTACGTAAAGAATAAACAGTGACAACGTTTAATCCGCAAGAGCATGATTAAACACAATAACAAAAAGGTAGGAAAGTTGTATGTAAACTTCAAATGACAAGAAAATCAAATATAAAATCAAGAAAGGAAGAAAAATGAAAGAATAATCTGAGGCAATTGAATTTCAGTATTTCCTTAACAACAATATTGCACCGTAATGGTGCTTACGGTTTACGACACTTTGTCTACAAGATACAACAGATTTAACTTGTGGTAGTAGTACTCCAAACCACAAGTTATAACGAACTTTTGACGAAATTTCCTCTCTACAAGGAAAAATGGTTTATGGAATTATTTTGGAGAGATATAGCAAAAGTTTTATGAAATAATTGATGCAAGTATGAGATGGTATGCAAAAAAAGACGTGCAAAATGTCCTATTTATAGAGGGTAGAGAATTGTGGACGAAATGGTGCAAGTCAAACCTTGCAATATTTCGAAAAGAAGTATTAGTTCACTTCGCTAACTTACCGCTAGACTCTCGCTCGAGCGAGAGTGCTAATTTTCGAACAAAACGTTTTTCACTCGCTCGTCGTTAGCTTGTCGCTTGAGCGACTGTGTAAGGTGATTCCACACAGTTTCATTTATTTTTCTTCTAACTTTGGACAACAATTTCTCATTCATTCGAAATTAATTTTGAGATTCTAAATATATCACAATGATCTACTCAATGAGAAGAACATGTTGGTCTATTTACATCCGTAATATGACCATCTAATCAAGTCCAAATATTTGGTAGTTGACAAAAATTGTAGTTTTTCCAACTTTTGGTTTTCATACTTAACCAATTTTATTCATTTTCAAACCAATTTTTAACAATTTTCCACCTGAATGGAAATTCGAACATATATATACAATGCGATGCGGAAATATGATTGTAGAGAGAGAGAGAGAGAGAGAGAGAGAGAGCGGAAAAACACTACATCAGGCAATATAACTTTCAACTTTGAACCTTTTTTAGTGAAATATTATCGAACTTACTTGGCTAATTGGTGAACGTGATGTTTTGAATCATTCGGCCGTTAGTGTAAGCCAAGACAATAATACTCACATAAATGTCTTTCATAATTCGTTCATAGTTCGCATGACTTAATTCATTTTGGCCCTGAACCGCACTTGAGTTTCATAAGTGTATAGAGATTGTAAGCCTCGAACAATTCTTGTTGAAGCGGCCCCATTTCACACTTATATAGGTGATCTCCTATAAAGAGTATTCTGCCCTATTTCACTTGATTTAATTAAGATATAAGAATTATTAAAATAGAATCTTAACCTCTAAGCACTTTAATATCTTAGGAATGAGTTAGAAAAATAATTTCCTAAGTGCTTTATAGAATCCTCATAGATGGTTGCGTGCAAAAAAAAATTTAGGATGCTTTGAAATAAGAAACAAAAATTTTGTCAAATTTTTATTTTTGTTATTACTTTTTGATGTGCATATAAAGTCCTTTGAAACAATATCAGAGACATCCTATAACATTTCTAACAATATTAAAAATATTGCATCACGTTTTAAAAATATCATTATTCTCCCCCATTTCAAGATTTAATTTTTGAGCTATATATCATCTAAAATAACGTTGATATAACAAATTAAATTAAATTTATATTTTTTATAGTTTACATTGAATAAATTAAAATTCTTCTAATCGTAGAAAATTTCATCTTTTGCTTTGCGATGACATTTTAAGTATATGAACCTCATTTTAGATGATATACTATTCAAAAAGTGGTCGAGATGCATGTGATACTCAAATCTAGAAATATAGGAGGTTAGTGGTATTTTTGAAATGTGATTAGTGTTTCTAATGTTTTCAGAAAAGTGCGCGTGTCTCTAATATTGTCTCAAGTCTTTTTATGCCTTCCAAATGAATTTTTTGGAAGGAAACTGCGGGACTACATTGTGTTGAATAATTGAAGATTGAGAATAAGAATGCAAAGAAAAACAATTGAGAACATAATGCAACAACAAACATAGGTTGAGGATATTCACTACAATTAAAATGTGATGCAATAAGTCAAAGGTGATTATGTTCACAAAAGACATTTTTGTAGTTACACCATATTTTAATGAAAAATTCTCCATGTACAGAAAAATTTTGTCAGAATTTGGACAAATTTTTGAAATTCCACTCACATGGGAGTGGGTCCCGTGTATAAAATATTGTAAAATTTTTTTTCCCCCACATGGATGTGTGTGTTTTGTAGTACAGGAATTTTAAATCCATGTACGTATAGCAGCTCTCTATTTTAATGGACTTTGCCATTTGTACATTGAATTTGTACATCATGCTTGACACTTGCATGATTGTCAAAAATTGATTGGATGAGAAAATAATTTTTTTTCTAAACTGTGAAATCACATTTTGTCACGTGGATGAATGTAAACAAGGATGTACACCAAACATGATTCTATTTTAATTGCTCCAAAAGGTCCTCAACATTTTCATTATAGCATTTTATTTTTTCTTTCGAATTTTTGTCTTCAACTTTCCTTTAAATAGTGAATTTGGCCTCTTATATCTAAATAATTGCATTTGTGTGATTTGAAATTAAGGGCAAATAGTTGGCCCAACTTTTGTATGTATTTGTTGTTGTTATTATTATTATTATTATGAAAAGGCAAATAGGTTATTTTATGTCCTTCTAAGGGACATTTTGGACAAAAACTGTTATCCAGACAAGATTTGATAAATAATGATAGATTGAAGATAAGAATATGTCCAATAAAAAGTTAGTGATATAAATTCAATAAAAAATAAAGACTCGAGATCTTTAGTGAAATTAAAATGTTATACATTAATTAAAAAAATTTGTGGCGTCCATATAATTAGCCTAAAAATGCATTTTCTCTCCAAAATGGCTACCGAACAGGGGAAGTGTATGACATTGAGATTTCCAAATCTGCCCTTTTCAGCCCCTCACATGGTAAACAGCTAAACTTGGACAGATTTTCTTGGATTTTTCTGAACTTGGGATCCCGTTTCAAAAGTCTAGCTGAAGGGTGGCTTTATATATATGATAAGCAAAATAGGGTTACAGTGCAATATTGCATTAACGAAGATACGAGTTTTAATGCCATGGCTGTTCACTTTAGCTGTGTGAAAATGAAGGTGAAGGCAGTTTTTAGCGTAGTGTTTCTATTAACGACGCCTTTATGTGGCACTTCTGCCGGATTGAGCCTGGAAAGTCTTGAAGTTGAGAAGCATTTGAGCCGTCTGAACAAGAATCCTCCTCTTAAGTTCATCGAGGTTTGTCTACTCTACATACCTTTTCTCTGTGTGTGTGTGTGAGAGAGAGATTTATGCAAGAATTGTCCATTTATGTGTTTTTGTTATGTTTATATCTTTGGAATTAAATTATTTTTAATTAATAAATTAAGTGCCAAACAGCAGTTAAACACGATTTCTGTAGTTATATATGTCAAAATAAGTGAAAGTTTAGTGTGAAAGCATGTTATCAGAGTCAAAGACATTGTTTCCTTTTGTGGTCATAGCCACTGTTGGTTTGACAAATAAAAAAAGTACAATATTTTTGTGTATCTAGTGATTAATGAGGATACCGGAAATGTCCCTTTAAATGGAGATATTTGGATATTTAAGTTGTGTTGGTTTAAAATTACAAATAATTTTTAGGAGGAATAATCGAGTCTCGTGAAATGTGTGGATATTAAGCTCTTGTTTGGACTCCATTATTTCCAATTATAATGAAAGGAATAGTAATTTTTTTGAATAATATGTAGTTAAAAAAGAAGAAATTTTTTATAGATTTACGTGTAATATTATTTTATTAGAAAATATGTAATTGATAAGAAGAGAGATAAAAATGAATTTTAATTTAATAGGGCCAAACATGAGCTAAATGAATAATAGTTAGGAATGTATGATTGAAAATAATATTTAATTTTGATGGATTAAAGGAAACGTTTAGGAAAGATGAACAAAAGCTTAGAATGTATAAATATCATAGACGGATATACTCGAGAAGATAGAAAATCCGTAGGTCTCTACATAATAAGTATAAAGAATAGAGATTGAGTTAATAGGGGTTTGTACATGTGAAAAAATATTTTATGATTGTAATTAGTTTCGTATAGCCCCTATTTAACCCCATTAACGAAAAATCATTTTTTTTTTTTTTCATTTCAACCATATATTTTTCTAAAATCACTATTATAGGACTTATTTTCAATTTTATAAAAAGGGAAAGAAAGGAGGGGGGGGGGGGGGGGGGGGGGGGGCTCAGACTATAGTGTGTATCCTTCCCATGTCTTGGGGTGGGTCGAGGGTCCCAACATATTGGATAATTAAAAAAATCCATGGTAATTATAAGTGAGGACATTAAATAGGAATTTTGGTTAAAATCCTAAAACTACCGAGTACATTGTCTTTCTTGTGCCGGAATGAAAAGAAAAAAGAAAAAAGTGTGTCCTGGGACTTTTAAATAATGTCTAAATTTTTAAGTCCCTGTTTGGTTCCACTAAAAAAGTGAATTAAAATGCAAGTCAATAATCAATTTTAACCACGCATTTTACGAAATTCATAACTTTCAACTGCATATTCCATCAACTTCTATCAAAATTTACTAAAATCTGATTTTTCATGATCTAAACCAAATAGAGTCCAAATATGTACTAAATTGAGAAGAAAATTGGTACGTGCTCTCAATTCAAATCCAAGTTAGAGAGAAAATCGAAAGCTATAGTGTAGAAACTCGTGCAAGCTGAACACCTTGCACAGTCATCGATCAAGTTTTGATATCTCAGCTTTAATGATACGATCATTATGAAATTTGGACTGCACATTCAAAACTTATTCAAAGATATATAACGGTTAAGATCAAGATCCTACAAATATTTTAGGAGAATTTTCTATTTTAACAGTAGCAAATTTTGGTGTCATTGGTCTGGAACTAATATACAAGATTCTCGACCAAAGGTTTTCTTGCCGGATATCACCAATACACCAAGCTCTAATACCATTCTAGGATCTTTTGGCATAATTTAGGCACAAATCCACATCACACAGTCAGTGGTGGAGCCAACTTATTGGAAATGGAGGGTCCAGATTTGAAAATATATAGGTGAAGGGGTGGGGGTAACAGGGGTTCGGGGGTAGCGCCCCTGATTTTTTTTTTTTTTTTTTTTTTTTTTTTTTTTTTAAGGAAACCACAAAAAGATGAGGAAACAAAAACTCACTAATTGAGTCATTTACCTTCTCTGCAGATAGTGCATCAGTGTAGACATTACTAATAAGGTGAGAATTAATCTAAAATAAGTGGAAAAAATAAGATTAGCTTTTTTCGTAAGTTCATTTGTAATAAAAGAGAAGTTACCATTCTTCAATCCTTCAAATTAAAAAAAAGAAAAAAAAAAAATCTGTCAAAAAAATGGGGGTCCAGGACTCCCCCGAAACCCCCCGCCTCCGCCCCTGCACACAGTGCAAGGATTTTTCACAACTAAAGCTCCGATGTTTAGCTGCTCTAAAGCCTACTCAAAAGTACTGAGCATTTTAACCACGACAGAATATCTCAAACTGAAATGCATCGAAATTAATGGATTTCGGTCCTATTCCAACAAAAAATAAGTATAAAAAAATTGAGGATCAAATGTGTCATAGATGGTTCTTGATTTTCGAATCGGAATCATGGGTACCAATCTGAAATAGAACAATTTTTTTAATAAAATTTTATTTTAGAATTTATTCATTCTAATCCAATTATCCGTTGTGATGAAAAGAAAAGAAAATTATAATATTGATTATTATATTGTTTTCAAATAAATGTGTGAGATAATAAACCACTCTAGAATTGTATAGATGCATGCCAAACCCTACCTCCGATGGTCATGAAACCACCATGTGTCATCATTTCAATGAAGGGTCATAAACGTTTAAGTTGTAAACTCGAGAAACATGTTTACTTCAATAAGTGCATCCGAAAAGTAGCACATCAATAATATGAAATTTATCTATATTTTAAAATTGACTTGTACATCGATCCTACAAAACGAAAGGATCATGAGTCGAATAGAATTGAAACGGTGATTTTTAAAAAATAATTAAATAAATAATTTTACAAAACGATCAAAATATGAATTTTTGAAGAGTTTTCATAAATTTAAATTGATAAAACTGAAAGAAGGTCAACGATTTTCATAAAATTGAAAGGATGAAGGGTTTTGGACGATATTTTAAAAAATGGATTTTTCTGCCTAACCACCACTTCCCAATTTCACCGGTCACACCAGTTCTAATTACATTGAAATTTATTGACTAATAAAATAAAGAATAATAAAATATAATTATTAAGTATTATAATAATCAACTGGTTCAGACCATTCATTAACAGACCGTTTGATTCTCATTCTTTGTAAAATAAGAATGAAAAATATAGTCGTTATGAGCTTCAAACAAGAGATAAAAAGAAAAAATGGTGGCTGGATGTGATGAATAACGATAATATTTTTCATTTTTATGGTGGAAAAATGGGCACCAAATAAGGTATAAATCTATGCATAGACCATCACCATACTCTAATAAAAAATTATTTTTGTTTATATTTTGGACTGCTTATATCCACGGAAACTCTATGCATAGATCATACCCAAAAATGAAAAAAACTAGAAAGAAGGAAAAACGACAAGGCATTAGTTAGTAGTTACATACTTTTTGGAAATTCAAACGTAAACCTAAATGTTGTCAATCTTTAACAATCTAGCTTGAATCACACTCAGCCTTCACTTTTTCTTGTTAACTAACTCTAATAACAATTGATACTTTTCTTGTACATATCTTCTTTCTCATGTCATTGTTGATATTATTGAACGCGCACAAATATTTATATAATATGACGACTTTGTTACATATACATCACAACTTACATATTTATTTATCAACACATGATATGACAAGGTTGATCCGGGTCAAAATTTCGTCAATTAATATATATATATATATATATATATATATATTTTTTTTTTTTTAGATTACGTTTTATTACTGGCGTCCCCATCTGTTCTATCCTGGACCTTGATGGAGGGATAAATCGCAAGTTATGCTTCCAATGGTCTAGGGTAGAAAGATGTCATTTAACTCCCACTTACCAAGGACCTTATCCATATTTCAGGATTCGAATTCTTACCCGACAGTTGCAAGCGAAGCTAGATTTTTTTCAGGGCACATCTCCAAGTGGTGAAAAAAGAAGGTGAAAAAAAATCTAGCCTAGCTTTTGATATTATTGCACGCGCACAAATATGTATATAATATGAAGATTGTTCTACATATACATCACAACTTACATATTTATTTATCAATACATGATATGCTAAAAGTTTATCAAGGTCAAAATTTCGCCCACTCAAATGGGGAAAAAATAGTAGAATAAAGCTATGTGTACACAATCCCCTACATAATGCCCTACACCCCCCTCACATGGAGGGGGGCCCACACATAATAAAATATTTGTGGGCCCCCCTCCATGTGAGGGGAGTGTAAGACATTATGTAAGAAATTGTGTGTACATGTAGTATAGTCCAAAAAAGTAACTATTTTCTTTTTGATACCTCATCAATCTATTTTACAACAAGTATTTTCTATAATATAATTAGAGAACCTACTATTTATCCAAAGCAGAAAAAATAATTACGTGTAGCAAAGGACAATTTTTGGCGGATAAAGCAAGGTCAACGGCAATAATTACAGAAATTTAAATCAAGCAAATCGTTGTAGAATTAACAATTTGATCTTAAAATAGCTGGTGCTAACGATCATGTAAATCCTTCATTGATCAAGATTACAATCAAGGGCGAACCCAGATGACTTGGATTGAAGGGTTACAATCAAAATTTATAGTTATCTTCTACTTAAAAAAATAAATAAAAAAAAAAAAGCTAAGCAAATTTTTATTTTTTATAAAGTGGGGGGTCACTTGACCCTAAAGGACCCCCCTAGGTCCACCCCTGATTACGATTATATAAGTGGGTCAAAATTATATATGACAGCCAATGCCTAAGAAAAATTATTAGAAATTATCTTGAAATGTTAACATGTTGAGTTGAAGTCTCACTGACTCTCATTCATAAATAAATCACAAAAAATTAATCAGGCCGGCCTGTACGTGACGGTTGAGATTTAATAAGAGTTATATCGAAGCAAATAAAGGTCATAGTGTAGAAGATATGTTCACTGCAAATCCTCAAAACTGGAAGAGATTTCTTAAAGAATAGAAAAGCCAATTATAAAAGGGTTTTATATCTTGCACGAAATGTTCAAAAGTTTGTTGCTTGACTGATTGGTTTTTAGTCTCATTCCTTTTTCTATACATATTCCTAACAAGATTGTTGCTCAAAATATATTGTTGCTTGAAGGGTTCAACTATGGGGAATCAGATCACTGTTTCTTCTTTTTCCATTTCCAATCCTTTCAAGGAGAAAAAGAAGCCTCCTCTTCCCATTGAAACTGTGTTCAAGCTTCCTTCTCCACTCCCCTCCTGGCCTAAAGGTACAGTGTCGTTATATATACATTTTCAATTAATTAATCGTGATAAATGTATAATTCGTAATGTGGGTTTCTTTTGTTTTGGATTTAGGTGAAGGTTTTGCTAGTGGAATCATTGATCTAGGAGGATTACAAGTGTGTCAAGTATCCACATTTTCTAAGGTGTGGGCTACAAAAGAAGGCGGACCGGATAATCTTGGAGCAACATTTTATGAACCTTCTTCTATACCAGATGGATTCTTTTTGCTAGGATTCTATAGCCAATCCAACAACAAGCCTCTATCTGGATGGGTTCTTGCAGGGAAGGATGCAAAAAATGAAAGTGCCTTGAAGGAACCAATTGCCTATACTCTTGTTTGGAGTAGTGAGTCTTTGAAAATTAAACAAGATGGTGTTGGCTATATCTGGCTGCCAACACCCCCTGATGGCTATAAAGTTGTTGGGCACGTTGTCACCAGCTCGCCTGAGAAGCCAGCCCTCGACAGAATCCGGTGTGTGCGCTCGGATTTTACGGATTCCTATGAAAACGATGATTGGATATGGGGGCCAGGGAAGGATATTGCTGCAAATACTGTCAATGTGTATAGCACAAGACCATTAGTTAGAGGAATTCAAGCCATGGGGATTCCTACAGGAACATTTATAGCCCAAACCAATGAGGCTGCTGGATCAACTCTTGCCTGTCTGAAGAATGCAAAAGCCAATAAAAATGCCATGCCTAATTCAAATCAGGTCAAGGCACTGATTCAAGCTTACTCTCCTTATATATATTTTCATCCTGATGAGAACTATTTTCCTTCCTCAGTAACATGGTTTTTCGAAAATGGGGCACTACTATATACGAAAGGTCAAGAATCGAAGCCAATCGCCATCAATAACACAGGCTCGAACCTTCCTCGGGGGGGTGGAAATGATGGAGCCTATTGGATAGACCTTCCTATTAGTAATGCAGAAAAGGAGAGAGTCAAGAAAGGAGATTTACGAGATGCATACGCTTATTTACATGTTAAGCCCATGTTTGGTGCGACATTTACAGACATAGCAATATGGATATTTTACCCTTTCAATGGACCTGCAAAGGCGAAAGTCGAATTCTTCAATGTTTCCTTGGGGAAAATTGGAGAACATGTTGGGGATTGGGAACATGTGACCTTAAGAATCAGCAATTTCAATGGGGAGCTTAAGGGTGTCTATTTTTCTCAGCATAGCAAAGGAGTATGGGTGAATGCTTCCGAATTAGAGTTCGAAAATGGTAACAAACCTGTGGCTTATTCATCATTACATGGCCATGCCTCATATCCAAAACCCGGGCTAGTTCTGCAAGGAAATGGAAATATTGGCATAAGAAACGATACCGCCAAGGGGAAAATTTTCATGGACACTGGAGAAAAATTTTCAGTTGTTAATGCAGATTATATGGGGTCTGTTTATGAAGAGCCACCATGGCTGAATTATGCAAGAGAATGGGGTCCAAAAATAAGCTACAATATTGAGGATGAAATCAAGAAGGTGGAGAAAGTATTGCCAGGGAAATTGAAGTCTGCTTTTGACAAGTTTGTTAGGAGTCTTCCTAAGGAGGTATTGGGGGAGGAAGGGCCTACTGGACCCAAGGTTAAAGACAATTGGCTTGGAGATGAGGGAGATTGATTCTGTTTTTACAAAATTGATTTTCTCTAACATGTAATTTTACTACTTTAATGTGACAAAGTTGTGACTTAAACTAATTTAAATCTAAATAATTAATTGTATATTTATATGTTGAATACTTTATGGGATGATGTAGAATGTGAATTTAAGTTGATTAAATGCCAACCAACCTTTCAGATTAAGTGCTTGTTTCATAAAACTTTGCTAAATATTATAACTTTCAATTTTAATGACAAGTTTTAGGGGCCATAACATTTATTAACTTTTTTAACCTCACACTTGTATAAAAAAAAAAAAATTTAAAAAAAAAAAAAGTTAAAAGCTCTCTGAAACAACCCGTAAACAAAGAATTCCAGTTACTAAAATGGGGAAGAGGGGCACTACAACATTCAGAATTAAATGTCAGGAAATGTTGGTGCATAATTATATTCTATTGACATGCAAATTATCGAAAAGAGTTTCGACTTGTCAAAATCAAGATACGTGTAGAGGCAAATTCAGGATTCGAGTTCAGCTAGGGGCCTAGGGCGAATCGCAATTTTTTGAACGCTTACTGTCAACGGTCAACGTCCGTAATAGTGGTGTTGTTTATTAATATTTAATTAAATAGTATTCAAAAAATCGTACGGATTAGATCTAGATACACCACTAGAGCTAGAACTTGATACGAACTTTAATTTCAGATAAAAAAAATCATTCTATAATTTGCAAAATATCTTAATTTATTTTTCAATTAAACAGACAATATATATTAATAAAATGGCAATATTTAGTTTATGTGTTTATAAACAAGAATTATTATATTAACAAATTTTAAATTATTTATGTGTTTATATCAATTTTATGTGCTTGTGTGATCTCACTTTTTCGCAATTAATTTTTTGTGAACAAAAAGTGGAATATTCTATTAATTAAATAAGTTTTGTTGAAAGACTCTTTATGACACTAAAGTCAATTTTCCTACAAACTCATCCATCATTAATTGACCAAACTCTTGAATTAATTGATTAGTGAAAAAAAATTCAAGAAGATAGATCATCAGTTAAAATGGTTCTATTTGTATTAAAATCGGTAAAATTGAATATATATTATTTTGTTTCATTGAGTGTTAGAAATCAATGACTGTCAGGTTCGAATCCCGTTCCTTGTACTTGTTTTGGTAAAAATGGTTGAAATACAAACATTACACAACGTATTGCTATTGAAGAGTTTCGAACCCAGAAAGTCCAATTTAATAGTGGAAGCGTCAACCAACTGAACTACCAAGGATGTTTGTAAATAAAATGAATTATTAGATATATAATATAAATATTTTATCCACTGTCAACAAAAAAAATTATTCCCGACGGATGTAGCACAGGCGGTCACAGGGGTCGTCAAGTGTTGGATCTGCCCTTTCATGCATAAAATATAATTAAATCACAACTTACTAAAATGTAATAAATAGAAGGAGAAAAATGAAGCAAGATATGTGAATACAAACCTCCTTAACACATATTTCTCCCCCTGCACTCATGTTAATAGAATCAAATAGACGTCTGTTTTTCAAAATATAAAACACATTTCAAAATTAATATTGCATGATATTAATTTTTTCGAACAAACCAAAGTATTGACAGCATTCAAGAACGAAATAAATACAAACTAAATTTGCTTGGATGTAATTTTATTTCTAAAAATAATTCTAATGAATGTAATTTCAACAAAATAATAAAGACGGCAGAGATGGGAGAATTAGAAATCAATTTTTTCTTGATTTATTAGGTGTAGAAAATATGGAATTAGGGGACTCTATTTATAAATTTTCAAGTGTTTTTTTTCCCGAATGGTTGCATCTTTTGACATAAATTAATTAGTATGGACTATTACATCACATAGTTTCATATTTAATGGTTTAGATTTCATTCTTTCAAAAAGTCACAAGTTTTCATTATGTACATTTTTTAATAGTGATACCCAATCCGAAACAAATAAGTATTTGATATGGGATAATAGACACATATAGGAGTACTAAATTCATAAACCATACTTGTATTAAAAAGATCAAGAATGGGATAATTAATCGAACGATGAACAAACAAAAAAATTAATTAGGAGAAAAGAAGAAACAAACGTAAAATATTGGCTTGAATTTATTAACCGAATTTAATCGAAAAAGTAGATATATTAACGTAAGATATGCCTTTCCAGTTAACATTAATTGCATCGATTTCATAATTAATTAAAACAAACATATATTCATAAGGAATAAAAACATAATCACCATGCAATTCATGTAAATTTTATTTATCATAAATTGGTATAGTCAAATCGATATAATCAGATTGAATAATTATATATCTCTTTGTTATATAATTTAAAGTTAAGATAATTTTCTTTGAACAAATTAAAAGAGTTTATTTGTAAACTCAATTGGCTAGAACTTCTTGTATTTCATTAATTGAAGGGGTGCCCCGGGGGGGGGGGGGGGGGGGGGGGGGGGGGGGGGGGGGGGGGGGGGGGGGGGGGGGGGGGGGGGGGGGGGGGGGGGGAATATACCTTTACTGGTTAAAGATTTTAAAGTAGAAAGAGAAATAAATTTTGCCAACTTAATTGGTTAGAATTTCGTATTGATAACGCGTTCTAAACTTGAGAGAAAAGAGAAGAAACTAGATAAATCAGTAGAATTGAGTGTATTATATTGAGAGTCAAAGCTCTGTAGGTATAGAGAAGAATTAGGAATACAATAGTAATAAAAAATAGGGCTACAGAATATAATTGTTATTCATTAATAATTATTTTATTTACAACATGAATCAATTACTTTGTCCCACATATATTAAGCATCATATATATAAAATATATATTTCACTTACACCAAAAATATGCCCAATATATCATTATATTACCTACATAATGGCACCAAACAATCAACGCAATCGAACAAAGAAAAGCTTCATACCTTCTTCAATAAAATTTAAATCGACGGTGACAAATTAAACAAGCAAACTAAGGAGGAAAGATCGTTGATTGCAAACATAGGAGAGTTTTTGTTCTTGAGTGGTGATTTTCGCAAATGGTTTTCACCTTTCGATTGAAGGAAGAGAAATAAGGTTTTCTGAGGAAATAACATTTTCAGTTATTTTCAACATGACAATTTTGGTTAAAATAATGAATAATACACATTTTTCAAATCGTCTTAACAAAGTAAATATCGGTTAGAATTTGCTCTTCATTGAATGATTAGTATATAATCTCAAATAATATTCTTCTCGACAAACTCTTTCCTAAGTCAGCTGTTATTCCATTGCTATCAACCTTGTATAATAAAATTTTAAACAACTAACCCAACAATATCAAAAGCCAAATTGATAGTGAAGACAGATAATTTGGTTGGTGAGATCATTCTCAACTAATATTAAATATATGACACCATTTTCGTGCCCCATACTCCAAATTATATATACATACATATGGATTCTTTTCTTAAATTATACTAATTTCATAACTAGTCCTCTAATCTCAGCTGAAACGGCACGAAATTAACTTAAAACAGTGACTTTCTCTTTTATCCTTTTGTGTGCATATATACCAGGGCGTGCCTTGGTTTTCTGTCTTATTAATGTAATCTGTTGAGGCTGCAACTAAAATCAAAAGCCCTATACATCCTACCTAATCATGAAAGAATCTTTTTACAACACTTGACAGAATTCCGCAAGAAATCTCTCGAGTAGAAGAGGAGAAGCTCGAATGGGAGTATAAGGTGTTTTAAGTTCGAAATACGGTACAAGTCCAAGAAAACAACTAGTGGGTCTTCAAGGATAAGAGTAAGACAGAAAATCCATGTAAGATGTTTATCTTTAAGTCATGATTTTATATATGTTTTTGTTTTCAACCATGCTACCTTACCATCATGGTTGACCTCGGCCCCACCACTCCCCTCACATGAGGGCAAAAATATTAAATTTAATGAGGTGGGACCCGACGACCCTCATGTGAGGGGAGTCGTGGGGCCGAGGTCATTCATGAGGTCAACCATGAGGGCCAAGTAGAATAATTCTTTTGTTTTACAATTATGCTACCTTACCCTCAAGCTTGACCTCATGCTTTTTGACCTCGGCCCCCCACCCCTCCCCCTCACATGGGGACCCATGTGAGGGGAGGGGTGGGGCCGAGGTCAAAGCATGAGGTCAAGCTTGAGGCAAAGTAGATTAATCCTTTGTTTTATCTGCATGGCAACCATGAAATTTAATTCTTCGTTTTGTACTATTTTGAAAGAATATTTGCTGCAGTTTTGGCATATCCTTTTTCGAAGAAACTAAACGGTTTGAAAGTAAATGAGATGCTCGCTAGTTGTAACCACGGCATCAGTTTTTTATATCATTATCAGAACTTGTCAGCCTTAATCTTACCGATGGCTTCAAGGCAGGGCTCAACTCCTAGTTACTAACGCCATATGTGTGGTTTTTTCATAAAGTCCTAATGTTTTCGAAAAAATAAAATGGAATAGCAAATACAGATTTTTCGATAAATTATTTTGGCAAATGGCAAGTATGCAGAAAAAAATTGATAACAGCACTTATGCAAACTTCTGGAGAAGGAGAAGAAAATAGAAAGCGTCAACTTTTCTTTGAGTTTCATTATTGTGAAATTACTCTCTCGACCCAATAAAAAATAAATTTTGAATAGAAAGGTTTCTCTTCTAAATTTCTGCTTTGGAATGGAGTCAGTGGAAGAAATGGCTATTGCAAAAGCAAAGGAACGCATGGTGAAAAGGTCCGCCCATTTTTCTTTTGATTTAAGCCTCAATTACAAGCTATTTTTCACAGAATTCATACAGAATGCTGTCATGGCAGCATCCTGTCAACCTGTTTTTCTCTCTTTTTTCCTTCTTCCAATGAAAATTGACCAAATGTTGTCCTTGTAAGTGTTCTGTAAAATTTTCCAGTACTTGTAGCAGGCTTGTTTTCTTTTTGTTGATTACTAAATTTGCAACATGTCTTCATGTTTATTTATTCATGAGCCTACCTATAGAAAAAAAAAATTATCTTAGAAATTTTTGTCGTAAAAGTTAAATTTCTTGTAGTATTTTGATGTAAAAATTTGTTCACATATTTTCACTAATTCATTAACATCTTGGGAAGTCAAAAAAAAAAAAAGAAAAAAAAAAGGCTTGCTTGATGCAAATTAATTAAGTAGTAAAAAGTTTTAATTATTGATTGAATGAGGAATACGGATTAACAAATGTTGGCAGATACATATTACTGGCATAGGATTAGGACAAAAGATGATAATTGGTTTTAAATCCAAAATTGAAACCTATATATCAGGTCAACAAACATAGGATTAATTATATACTCCCAAATGTTAAATGCTTAAACAAATTAATGGATGCGTGTGTCCAAATTAATTGAAGCCTGAAGAATGAAAAATTATTAAGTACAATGAAGCAAAATAAAAAAGTAATCCTTGTCAATAAGTTTTAAAATAAGTAACTTTTTTCTTAATCAAAGTTGAAACTTAAGTATGTAAATTACTTATTTTTGGAATATGATAAAAGTTGCTTTTAAATAAGTAACTTTTTCAACTTAAAAAAGTAAATAAAGTTACATATATCAAAGTAATATTTGAAAATAAAAAGTTAATCAATAGTAACTTATATTTATTTTTAAGGTGAATTTCCCATTTCCATATTAACTTAAGAATAGTTATCAAATTTAAAAATAACACACGAAGTTGGGTGCAATTCTCTTAGCACATGATTGGCAAAGCTTACAGTTACTTATAAGTTGATCAAACTCTATTTTTATCCACACATTTCTTAGGACCCCAACTTTTACTTGCTAGTTATCCACATATTGCATAAAATCCACACCTTATTACCAACATTGGTATTTAATAATTGTTGACCTTATAATGGATATATAATTTATTGTCTATATGTAATGTGCATGGATTTTGCTACTGTGACAGGGCGCCAATTTGACGCCCCCTATTGGAGAGGGTGTCAGTGTGGCCAATAGGGGCATCAAATCGGCGCCCTATTAGATTCTTGTTCGTTTAGCAAAATTCAATGTGCATAGAGGAAAGAAAGAACACAAGCGGAAGACAATAATATAATTTTCTGGGTAAGAACTAAATCTTAAAGAAATATTATGTTAATTTTCCTAGTAGAATATTTTGATGCAAATTGCAATGATGGATCACTATTGTAATTGATGCTTTCTATGTTTCTCTTCCTTATGTTGAAATGACGAGTTGTCTCTTCCCGTCTTAACTTTGACAAAGAGTTTTGCTGTGTCATCCCCTCTTGACCGAAACCCCACAATAGGGGGGTGGGGGCCGCTACCCCCCAATTTTGGGGTTTAGGGGAAAGTCATCCCCTCTAGCCACTTAGCTTTTTCCTAAAACAAATATATAAATAACGTAAAAGCTAAGAAATGAAAAGATGCACTTGGAAAATACCGGAAGCAATTGCCTATATATAGATCTTCACATTAGTGACATGGCATGAGTGCCATTTTCGAGGAATGTGGATCCTTATCCATTCCAAAAATTACAGAGAATATAGAATAGCTTTGTCACTTATATCATAGTCATTATGTCACATAAGCGAAGGATGTTGGTCAAGTACGAACCTCTTTTGAGTGGTCGACCTCACCCAATATCGAACTAGGACCTCCTGGACAATATTAATGATACGTAGCTCAAGTGGTGTTACAATCATCCATCCATGTGGCACTATTTCAGTCGATCGAAAGTTATATTTCGGTTGATCACTCGATCGACCGAAGATAATTCGATCGATCTCTCGATCGACCGAAATATGAAGAAATCCGATATATGCAGTTAGATACCGGATTTGCAAATTAGATACCGTATTTGCAATAGTTTTGAATACAACAGATTCAAATATACATAACAAATAATTTGAGTAGAACTACAAATTTAAATCTGCAGAACAAGTAATAAAATTGTAAAATGTAAATCTGCAAAACAAGTAATAAATCAAATAATTTGCAGAAATGGGCCAATTTTGCTCCTTTCGGAGCAACATTCGTGTACGCAGGTCGCGCTTGCACACAAGTTCAAGGTCCGAAATACATTTTGGTTCGTGATTTGCACACCCCCTGCGCACGCGCACGTGGAGAGAGTCTTTACGCTACACATGATTACACACTTTCAAAGTGTAATCCTATATAAAGTGGTTTTGTTTTTCTTCAACTTCCTAAGTGGGACAATGTCTTATTTTTAGTTTTCCCACCAACATTAAACTCTTTTCATATAGCATAATTTGGGTTTCAATTTCTCATTCACCCGAACTTCATTTTTGACATGTAAATATATGATTTCAATGTACTCACAGAGGAGAATACAAATCAATCTTGATCTTCCAAATTAGCCAAACGGATCCCGCTCAAAATTCGTGCCAAAGTTAGCCACATACTCAATTATTCCAACATTAAGTCAATGATTCTAACACTGTAGCATGGTTGATTAACAAATCCATTACACAATGAATAAGAGTGTATCTGTATCATTCTAAAATCATGAATGCAAATGAATAATTCTTTGGGGGAGATTAAAAGCCTGGTCAAATCATAAAATTTTCAGAAGATTGCGGAACTTCTCGTTTAGCTACAGACTTGCTCTTCTTCAACATTGCAGTTACTCTCTCTCTCTCTCTCTCTATTGCAAAGACAATATAATTTAAGGTAAATCTCTTTATCCAATGATCGTTTTGATTAGTGAGAGCATTTCACAATCTTTTCTAGACAACATAGTTTCCATTAGGCCTGCACATTCTGATGTATTTTATAGCAAAATTTTGATTATAAACCATCCCATTTTACTTTTCAACATCAGGCCGAGGCCGGCATAGAAAAAAGAATTTCATTTGCTAAGACTTTTGTCTCGTTTGAACAATTCGAAAATTTACTTAAAAAGAATAACTTCGTTTTCTTCTTGCTACCATTCTTCCAGAAGATTAATGAAGGCACAAGAAAGTAGTGCAGAGGTAAGGCGACTTCACATTGTCTACTTCCTTAGTCGAAGTGGTGGTAGCGTTGAACACCCTCATCTTATTCGAGTCCATCACCTCTCCAGTGATGGCATACGGTTACGAAGTTAGTACATTAATTTGCTTACATATTCGTATGTTTATTTGACGTCTATATTTTGATACCTAAATCGTAAAAATAGATGTAAAGAAATGGTTGGCAGAATTGCGAGGAAAGGACATGCCAGAATCATTTGCTTGGTCATACAAGAGGTTTGTACATTTTACACACTAGAAAATGCATTCATATTTAGAGTAATTCTAGTTCGACTAGAAAACTAGTTTTTTACTGCACGACAATTTTTTCGCTGGGTTCGGATATAGAGTCACAATTTGTTACTATTGGATAAATTTCTCGTTTCTTTTTCTTTTTCATTTTTATGTTTTTGTCATAACTCCCGTCTAGATGAGTTGAAAGAGGAATTCCTAATTCTTACGTGGATAATTAAATTAAGAGTTAAGCCCCTTGTACAGGGGAGATTGTCAGGGAGACGGATGGTGTCTATGCATTGGTTGGGATAAAACTGTTTTTTGTTTAAGGTCCAATAAATTTGTGCCACATGTCCTCTTGTAATCCAGTCTAACAATTCTCCTTATACATGTAGTAGGATTGTTAAATTAAACTTCTAGTATTCCACTAAACATTCAGAATGACCTTTGGAAAGGAAGTGTAGATAACACATTATCGATGATCTCAACTAAAATCATGATTGTTGGCTACGCCAAAGGTGTTGTCTTCAACGTTTCTTCATTTCAAATTGATTTTTGGTTTTTTTTTTTTTTTTTTTTTTTTTTTTTTTTTTTTTTTTTCTGGGTGCAGGAAGTATAGGACAGGTTATATATGGCAAGATTTGCTGGATGATGATCTCATTACTCCAATTACTGAGAGTGAATATGTTCTCAAAGGATCAGAGATTTCCTCTCCCACTTTTAGTAAAGGTAAATCATATCAAATATCAGTTCAGTTTTATTTAAACATTTTCTATTTGATAAATGATAAGTCAAATCTAATTTAGTTAAAAATCAATAAATAAAAAACCATATCGCAAAAGAATTTCCTTTCCTTTTATTCTTTTTTTAATAATTATTTATTTGACAGACCTTTCATACACTCAAAAGAAAGTTACCATGCAAGAAGAGCCATTATCCCTTGAAGAAATTAAAGGCCACAAGCCCTCTTGCATTCAAATTCATTCAGAAAAATCAATGGATGTCTCAACAAAAACACCATCAGAAATTGAAGAAGAATCGCCAAAATTTGGCTCCGAGACATCCACATTTACCAATGATTCTGGAGAACTCGACCCCGAACCAGAACCAGAGAAGAATTCAGACACTGTCAAACTAGAAAATATGCATGGTAGTACTGATCAAGAACCAAAACTGCCCAGAAAAGAAGTAAGAAATGAGATTCCTATGCCTTTCTTGAATTCAACTTCATCAAATAATCACAAGAAGAATATGAACAACAAAGTTCCAATGGAGAAAAACACTACACCAGCTTCATCAGAGCCTTCATTCACAAAGAGCAAGAGTTTTTCTAATGGTGCATCCCAAATGTTCAAGAATTTGATTTCATGTGGTGCTGTGGATACTATTGATTCAGCAGTAGTGACGATCAATCGAAAGAACAAACCTTTCTTGAATATGTGTTCTAGTGATGAGAATGATGTTCATTCGGCAGAAATTTGCAAAAGGGATAAACTAGGAGGCTCTCAGAGGATCTTTGGGACTTCATGGAATCAACAACAATGGAATCGCAGGTAATTTACCTAACCTTAAACATGTTTATAAGTTGAACCGAAGAGGACAACATACAAATATTTCATGTGTCTCATCCTTGATCATGTCAAGTCTGGCTTAATTTTAAAAACTTACTTCTAAATTACTTATAAGTAGGACTAAATTGTTCCATGACTAAAACAGTCTAATACTCACTTCATCTCATAAAGATAAACATGTTTTTCTTTTTCATTCGTCCCAAATTATTGTTCAGAATATAGTTTATTTCTTAATTTTCTAATACAACTTATTTAATGTACATTGTAATCAACAAATATGAACTACTTCTATTTAAATTATTATTTAATTTAGGAATATATTAAAAAAATGTAAGTAAAATTTAAATTTTTAGCTGTATTAATTACATTTATTTAATCTGTGTGAAAAATGGAAGTAAGCTTACAAAGGGGGGAAAATTATTTTAGTTTACAAATATCAAACACTTACAGAACAATAATTTTTGAAATACAAGGTATTTTTATTATCATGATTATTACATTTTTTGTTCATTAGTTAATTTTTAATGACTGTATTAACTAATATTTAGTTTTAAATTTATTGATATTAAATTATTTAATACAATTTTTTATTTAAATAGTTTTTTTATTTTCAGTGTGATTTAGATGGTTTGTTCACTTCATCAAAGAAGTTGCAGCTAATCTTGGAAGTAACTTTTTCAAACGTATTTAACTAAATTACTCTTTCACTTATTACTAGAAATGTTAGAGTGCGATTGTCAATATTTTTCATGAAAAATGTCATTTTTTCACCCAAATTTTTACTTTTGTGTTGTTTAATTGATTTTTTTCATAAAAAATATTTTTCTACTTTTGGTCATGTGATCATAGTTTTCTTGAAAATAAAGAAAAAAAATATCTTTAGAAGAAGTATGTTTTTATTTTTTAAGTAATTCTCTCTCTCTCTCTCTCATCTATCTTATTTCTCTCTCAACTACCCACCAATAAAAAATGGACAAATATGATATTTTCTAGGTTGAAAATTAAATCAATCAAACACATTTAATTGACAATTTTCATGCAAATAAGTTCTAGACAATTTAATTGCTTAGAATTTATTTATTTTTCATATAAATTCCATAGTTACAATCGCACACACTTATTTCCTTTTTGAATAAGGTAAATAGTAGTTATTACTTTAAAAAGAAACAAACTTATTTTCAACTTATTTTCCTTTCCGGATTTGTGCCAGAAGGAGCTGCGATGGGGAGAAGGATTCAAGAAAGCAAAGGACACCCTCAACTGCTTACAAGCAAATCAGAGGGCCGAATTGCTCGTAAGTTGATTAGTCACACATCGTTTTCTTTCTTTCACTTCTTTTATCAAAATATTAATCGTTACCCCATGTATAATTATATTATCTCGTCTGACGTATCAAACTATATTTTGTTCGAATTGAATGCAGGCAATGTGGGAAGTCATTCAAGCCAGAGAAACTACTTTCACATATGAAATACTGCAAGGGAATGAAAGCCTTAGCCAAGGGTGCAAATCCTGCATTTTCTGCTGCTATTGCTCAGACGAAATTGCAAAGACCGTCGTCCAAGGAATCCCAAAATATGGATTCACTTTCTGGCTACTACTTAACCAGTTGATTCTTACAACTATCCATTTTACAGTATTCAGATTAGTAAAGTTCAAGAATGTTTTACTTACTCTATTTTCAAGAACTTCTGCAAATTGTTTCTTTCAATGTAAAGATTGGTAGAGTTGGTTTAATAACATCACAAATGTTTCAGAAATTCACAACTACATTAAATTATATATTATGTTCCTCATTTCGGAAAGCACAAGTAAACCTTCCTACACATTTAACAAAAAAGGAAGCATGATTATGTCTATCCTTTCTCTTTGAGATAGGATGAAGTTAATAAAAGTGAAACCAAATTTGCTCATTTGAAGTGCACAGTTAGAAGGTGTTTGACGAGGATTAAAATCAAATTTTTAATAGATTGCCATAGAAGTTTAACAAAAAAAAGGAAGCATGATTATGTCCATCCTTTCTCTTTGAGATAGGATGAAGTTAATAAAAGTGAAACAAAATTTGCTCATTTGAAGTGCACAGTTAGAAGGTGTTTGATGGTGATTAAAATCAGATTTTTAATAGATTGTGATAGAAGTTTTTGAAATATGTAGTTAAAAAGTTGTGTGACTCAAGAAAGATATGGTTAATATTGATTGTTTGACATTGATTTAGATTAAAATCAAATTTTAATTTGAAACAAACAAACCCTTAATCAAGTCTAGAAAATCATTCATTGCCCACTGCAGTTATAAAGAGATGGTGGCACAGGAACATAACAATTTGACAATGAACAAGAAAAAAAATGCTGAAAAATCAAACAAACTTCTACTAATCTAGAATTTTATAAAAATTATTTAAACAACCACTATTTATATTAAATTCTATTTTAAAATCATTTTTGAACTCTTTTCTTATTTTTCTCTCTCCATCAATCCTTCCCGAGAGAACTCGACTTCAACTTGGTAGACTACAACTTAGCCAAGAAGAACAATCTATCTTCCTGACCAAATAATAAAACCGATTACATGATGACAATTGAATTTAATCATCCCCAATAACCTTATTCGGTAATTTTACTCTAGCTCAATGAATTGTGTAAAAAACAAGAATAATGAAACTTGAACAAGGTTATATGACAATGATGGAGGTAACAGTGTGGTGTGTCAAACAATGATTGGGTGTTTTTTTTTTTTTTTTTTTTTAAAAACTGTTCAATTATGTATTGACACGAGTCTCCTCTGTCATTGAGTCTGTCATTGTAGCAAGATTAAGAAAACAAATCTCACTACAGTAACACAATGTCCAGAATAATAAGAAAGTTATTGACAGAATGCTAGATTGAACGTGATTAATGAAGAAACAAAATTAAGATCCAGTCCGCTATATGCAACACTATCCATTGTGTAAATGCCAAAAGGAGATTCGCAATAAAAGTACATTCGTTGTAGGAAGAAGCAATATTCGATGAAGAAAAGAAATGCAACAAAGTTGGATGATCAGAATCAGCTGAAAATCTTGAAACAGCTGGTTGAATCTGGGTATTCACTTGCCCAACATTTCAAATAAGAACAGAGTCAAGAAGCAGGTATATGGGTTGAATGAAGTGAGATAAAGTAATCCAGAAACAACCACAAGTCTGAACTTATCTTTTGCCTGCAAGTGAAAATATACATAAATGATGCATTTCTGGGAAAGCATGGATACTCAAATAGTCAAAAATAATGGTGCAGTCTTGTTTATTCTCTGTACAATAATAGGTATATATAGTTACAATTATACAAGGCAAAACGTATCTCTAATTTGGGTAAGAATATTGATGTGTTTGTATATGGTAAGTTACCAACTTGGACAAAATATATACTGTTAACACTCCCCCTCAAATTGGTACATAGATGTCGCTCATTCCTAACTTGTTGAGACCATCATTAAACGCTCGAGTAGACACGGCCTTGGTTAATAGATCGGCAAGCTACTCTTGGGATGGACCATGTGGTATTTCAATAATCTTCGCCACCAATTTTTCTTTGAGAAAATGTCTATCAACTTCAACATGCTTAGTTTGATCATGTTGAATTGGATTGTGGGCAATATCACAAGCTGCCTTGCTATCACAATGCAGTTTCATCGGACTAGTGTGTTGAATGTGTAAATCCTCCATAATAACTCACATACTGGTTTAGTCATCCCTCTAAATTCGGATTCCGCACTAGATAAGGCAACTACAGCTTACTTCTTGCTTCACCAAGTTATAAGGTTTCCACCTACAAAAGTGAAGTATCCTGACGTGGATCATCTATCTGTGATCGATCCAGCCCAATCTGCATCGGTATAGGCTTTGACATCCAAGTTATCTCCTTTTGCAAACATGATCCCTTTTCCTGGAGATGACTTCAAGTAACGTAAAATGCATATCATTGCGTTTTCATGTTCTTTACTTGGTGAGTGCATGAATTGGCTGACCACAGTTAGGGCATATGCCAAATCAGGTCGAATATGTGCGAAATACATCAATCTGCCACCTAGTCTCTGATATCGTTCCTTGTTAGTTGGAACTTGGTCTGGATGGATGTCTAGTTTCAAATTTTCCTCCATAGGGGTGCTAACTGGGGTGCATGTTGTCATACCAGTTTCGCTTAATAAGTCTAAGACATATTTTCGTTGGGATAGAAAACTATCCTTATTTGACCTTGACACTTCAATTCTAAAAAGTATTTCAATGGATCAAGATCCTTCATTTCGAATTCGTGGGCAAGGTGGTTCTGTAATGCATTCCTTTTTTCTGGATCATTTCCTGTTACTATCATATCATCAACGTACACAATAAGACATGTGATCCTTCCTTCATTATGCTTCAAGAATAGTGTATGGTTTGAATTACTCTGATTGTATCCAAAATTCTTCATTGACTTCGTGAATCTTCCAAACCATACTCTAGGGGATTGCTTTAGACCATATAGTAACTTTTTTTAATTTACAAACATGTTTGTCACCTTCTGACTTCATATTGCATCCCGGGGGAAATTCCATATACACTTCCTCTTGAAGATCTCCATGTAAGAATGCGTTCTTGACATCGAACTAATGTAATGGCCAGTCAAGATTCACTACTAGGGATTTAAAATACGAACATTATTAATTTTTGCTACTGGTACAAATGTCTCCGTATAGTCAATTCCATACGTTTGAGTGTACCCCTTGGCGACCAGTCTTGCCTTGAATCGTTCAATAGTTCCATCCACCATGTATTTAATTGTGAAGACCCACCTACATCCAACATGTTTCTTCCCATCAGGCAGCTTAACAACTTCCCAAGTTGAGTTCTTTTGAATGGACTTCATTTCCTCATTCATTGCTTCCTTGCACCTAGGGTCTGTCAGAGCCTGCTGCACGTTAGTAGGAATAGATATAGAAGATAATTGATTCACAAACAACTCATTTTCGTTTGACAATATATGATAGGATACCCGGTTGCTCATGGGATACTTAGGTTTGGAACTAAGGACAGGTTCATAATTTACTCTAGGTATTCCTCTAGACACTTGAGGAGGTTCAAAATTTACCTGGCGATCGATGGGAGATCAGTCTCAGAGAGCAATTGGTTATGTGGTAACTCATGAAGGGAGGAAGGAGACTGAAGTACTGGTAAGGTCTCTTCCATGTGATTCTGACAGTTCTCACCCCCTGATTCACCATTTTCATCCCTTGCCTCTACTTCCTCCATTTGATTATGAAAGTTTCCATCCCCTGACTCCGCTTCCTTTGGTTGTTCATTATTAGTGTCAGAGTCTAAGGGGAGAAGGGTGTCCTTTGTAATATCCAGATTTGGAGCCAGAGTCTGCAATTCAGTTCGATTTTCCCCCTGAAGTGGAGACTCGGGGGTAGAATAGTACATTTCATGTTCGTGAAATACAACATCAAGAGTCACATACATCTTTCGAGAAGGAGGGTGATAGTAGCTGTAATGTCCCGAAATTTTTAGAATAAAATTTTATTTATTCTATATGTTATTTTTATTATTTTAAAAAGTTTATGGATTAAAGTGAAGTATATTTTAAATCTTTATATTTTTGGCCAAATAATTAGATTCTGATAGGACAAATATAAGTATATCAATATTATACTCATTGGATAGCTCGTTTTAAATCATATATTTTAGGCCTAAGAAAAAGTCGATTTGGATATGTTAAACCCAAGTTATTGACATTTTAAGATTTTATCTCAAAAGTAATTAATAAGTTGGTTTGGTTTGTAGTGTAAATGGTGGTTTTCACGTGTAGGTTTGGTTTTGTAGTGTAAATGGTGGTTTTCACGTGTAAATGCCTTTTTACCTTGAACAATAATTTTAGTGGTAAGTTTAATTAGATTATGATATAGTTTAGAATTAATTCCAATTTTTTATTCCTATCCTGTCATCCTATTTAGATCATAATAAATATTAATTGTTATTTAAAATCTTATTTGATTATGAAAAGTGATAATGATTATCTTATATAACTGAGTTTTAAAGATTAATAGATAAATTTTAATTTCTATTTTAATTAGAATAATTGTTAACTATAAATTTTGATTGGATATTATTATTATTTTTAAATAATAAAAAAAACGAAGTTTGAAATTGGTATATATTCACTAGAATTTTATTCTCATGCAATTAGATATCTTTAAATTCGAATTTCTTGATAAGATGTTTTATTTATTAAGAGTCCAATTTAAATTTAAATTAAGAGTTTTATTTGGAGTCTATTAAGTCATCCCTATCCAATAACCACTATATAATAGCTTGTGGTGTGCATTATTTTTCTTTCATACAAATACACACATACGAAAGAGAAAGAGGAGAGATAGAGAGGGAAGAAGGAGAGAGAGAGAGAGAGAGAGAGAGAGAGAGAGAGAGAAGAAAGAGAAGAAGGGTTGAAAAGTAAAAAAGTTGCTTACATCATTATTGTCAATCAAAGATCTATCATTCGAAACAGAAACGTGCATTCAGATTCTTTTGTATTTCAATAACAGGTAAGATACTTATGTGCAAAGTGATATGTTTCTTTACGCTTTTATGTTCAATTAAATATACATGATTTGCCGATGGACTTTCGAGTTTTTTTAAAAGAGAAATGAAATCCTACGAGATTATAAGAGGACCTAAGATGGGTATGTCGCTTGATCACCGAGGTACTCCATAAAGAGAAGAGTGGTATGAAATGTTATTTTATTGCATATAATTGTGTGTAGAAACTGCACGTGTCTTACTGGGTGTTTTTAAAATACTCACTCTTACAAATTTTACAGGCTAGTTCGTGTCGATTGGAATAATGGAAGGACGGTGCAGCAAACTGCCAAGGGATTCGAAGAAAAATGGATTTTCAACAAATAAACTTCTAGGTTTTATTGCATTTTGAATTTATTGTCTTATTGAGAATGTTTAAGTTGTTTAAATGTTCTGTTTATTTGGAGATTAAAATATTATCATTCTGTATTTAAGTAAATAAAATTATTCCTGATAACACCTCAAAAGATGTATGAAAAATTGGGGCGTTACAGTTTGGTATCAGAGCCCAGAGTTATAAAATCAATTCTGTAGACATTTTGAAAGTATTTGTTCTTATTAAAAGTTAAGTTATGCACCTTTTTAAAAAATTAAAAAAAAAAAAATGTGAACAGTGAAAAGGGGAAAATAAATTTTTTTATTATTTATTTAATTGTTTCTCATATGTTAAATGGTAAATTTTTATTAATTGAATAATGATAGTTAAAATTTAAATTGTTAATGCTTGTAGTTTAAACTTCACGTGTGATAAATTTTTATGTGTTTCATTTTAGCCTTTGATGATGTTTTAAAAAAAAAAATTTGTCAATCAAATTTCACATTTTAATAGATTTTACTTTTGATTTATTGTTTGAGTTTTGTTTGCTTTGCGTAATTGCAAAATTGAAAGGATTTGTCAAAAAGACTTAAACTGTCTAAGAAGAGTTTGGGATTTAAGCGGTCCGTTGTGACCCCCTCCTTTTCTGGAAGCCTTTTTGATTGTGCATTATTCAAATTAACGAGATGAAAACAATACTTCAAATCTTTCAAAAATTTAAGAAAATTCATTTTTCCTATCTTAGAAAGTTTAAAAAAAAAAATATATATATATATATATATAAATAAATAAATAAATGCAATGTTTTTCGTAAACATTAGGAATTTATGAACGATGAAATTTTTTTTTTTTGTCTTAAAAATGTGTGGAGAGAATCCTTGGCATGTAGCGCTCACTGCTCGACCACTCTCCAATCGATCCAAGTATGAAAAAGAAATGTTATCATTTTAGCATGTTTATGAGTTATGTACAGCCATGTTTACTTTGCATTTTAGTTGTTAAAGCTTTCACGAATTTATATGAGAATATTAGATGCAAACATAGAATGAAATGACACTATCACTAAAAAGATCAAGCATAATTGTAGTTATATTTATCGCATGATTAAGACTTGAAAAGTAACTAAGATGACTGGACGTAGCCTCACATTCCTAGAACGTGCTGATTTGGCTATCGAGAGATACATGAACTACGAAGTGAGATTGGAGCGAACTTTTGCCGAACATGTTGAAGATTTCCTTCTTAAGTGGGAGCAAACAAGATCGTTCGGATATAATGAGGGGACAATCCTCTCAATATATCACCTGATAATTACTATGCGACCTCAATGGAGAGATGTAGCCTACTTCGTAAGAGATATGGAGTATGAGCTTAAATTGCAGGAAGATTGTGACAAGATTAATTTTAGGAGATACTGCGAAGACATTATAATCTTGTGGAATCACAGACAACAACAGCTAGCACTAGAGCCCCAGCCCCAACCTGAGCCTGAGCTTGAGCCTCACCCTGAGCCCGAACTTGAGCCTGAGCCAAAGGAAGAGCCCGAAGAGGACCCAGAGGAAGACCCAGAGGAGGAAATCGAACCAGAGCTGGAAGACCCCGAGCAGGAACTCGAACCACAAAATTTCATGGATTTGGATTCTGAGCCCGAGTCATGCCTTACGTCAGATGATGAAGATTTCTAGGACTTATAGATATTAGAGATAGTCTTTATTTTAGCAAAAGTTTATTTGTTTATTCATTGAATATTTTTTTATTCTTTCGAAAATCGGATACTATATGTAAGGATTCGAAAATTTTAAAATTTTTACCATTAATAAATAATTTTTGCGTTATCAAATTTTACATCTCTAAATTTAAAATTTTACTTGTGTTAAGAAAATGTCGAGACAACAACAAAATCAAGCAACGATTATCAGGGATTTGTTGAGAGCTGTACAAGATTTGGGTAGACAACAAGTACAAGCTGGTCCCCAGAATACAAATGCTAACAACATCAGTTCAATTGTGGAACAATTCCGCCGCTATAAACCCCCAACTTTCGATGGCAAGGCAGACCCATTGGCAGCTGAGGAATGGATAAGAGGAATGGAGCGAATCTTCAAACACCTTTCCTGCACTGATTCTCAAAAGGTATTATGCGCAGAGTTTATGTTGGTTGATGCTGCAGGCCACTAGTGGGAGTCAGCATCGCGCACTAGAACAGAACCTCAACAACGTGCTTTGACGTAGACACAATTCAAGGACGATGTGATGGGAAAATACTTCCCACAAGCTCTGAGAGACCGAAAGGAGACATAATTTCTTCAACTGAAACAAGGAGGGATGAAGCTTGAGGACTATGAGAGGAAATTCGAACAACTCTCTAGGTACGCAACACACCTAGTGGACACGGAAGCAAAGAAAGCAAGAAGGTTTGAACTGGGATTGCGCCCTGAGATTGGTGGAATAATGGCATCCCATCAATTCACTACCTATAGTCGGGTTTTACAAATCGCTCAAGCAATCTCAAATAGGTTAGAGATTGATCAAACTTCTCAACAAGGAGCCGAGCATTCAGGAAAGAGGAAATGGAATGTGGCAAATGAAGAAAATGGAGTAGGACAGAACAAGAAAATCAACTTTGGATCAAATTTTGGACAAAATGTTCCACCCTGTCCAAAATGCAACCGGGTACATAGGGGTGAATGCTTGTTTGGGAAACATGTGTACTATCGATGCGGCAAAACAGGCCACATTTCCAGAAGCTGTAAGGAAGACCCCTCGAAGAAGAATGATGAGCAAGATAAGAAGGGAAATGCCCGAGTTTTTGCTTTAATTCAAGATGGAGCAACAGATGACCCGAACGCAGGTAATTTCGAGGACGAAATTTTTTAAGGAATGGAGATTGTAATGTCCCGAAATTTTTAGAATAAAATTTTATTTATTCTATATGTTATTTTTATTTTTTTTAAAAGTTTATGGATTAAAGTGAAGCATATTTTAAATTTTTATATTTTTGGCCAAATAATTAGATTCTGAGAGGGCAAATATAAGTATATCAATATTATACTCATTGGATAGCTCGTTTTAAATCATCTATTTTAGGCCCAAGAAAAAGTCGATTTGGATATGTTAAACCCAAGTTAGTGATATTTTAAGATTTTATCTCAAAAGTAATTAATAAGTTGGTTTGGTTTGTAGTGTAAATGGTGGTTTTCACGTGTAGGTTTGGTTTTGTAGTGTAAATGGTGGTTTTCACGTATAGGTTTGGTTTGTAGTATAAATGGTGGTTTTCACGTGTAAATACCTTTTTACCTTGAACAATAATTTTAGTGGTAAGTTTAATTAGATTATGATATAGTTTAGAATTAATTCCAATTTTTTTATTTCTATCCTGTCATTCTATTTAGATCATGATAAATATTAATTGTTATTTAAAATCTTATTTGATTATGAAAAGTGATAATGATTATCTTATATAACTGAGTTTTAAAGATTAATAGATAAATTTTAATTTCTATTTTAATTAGAATAATTGTTAACTATAAATTTTGATTGGGTATTATTATTATTTTTAAATAATAAAAAAAAAGAAGTTTGAAATTGGTATATATTCACTAGAATTTTAGTCTCATGCAATTAGATATTTTTAAATTCGAATTTCTTGATAAGATGTTTTATTTGTTAAGAGTCCAATTTAAATTTAAATTAAGAGTTTTATTTGGAGTCTATTAAGTCATCTTTATCCAATAACCGCTATATAATAGCTTGTGGTGTGCATTATTTTTTCCTTCATACAAATACACACATACGAAAGAGAAAGAGGAGAGATAGAGAGGGAAGAAGGAGAGAGAGAGAGAGAGAAGAAAGAGAAAAAGGGTTGAAAAGTCAAAAAGTTGCTTACATCATTATTGTCAATCAAAGATCTATCATTCGAAACAGAAACGTGCATTCAGATTCTTTTGTATTTCAATAACAGGTAAGATACTTATGTGCAAAGTGATATGTTTCTTTACGCTTTTATGTTCAATTAAATATACATGATTTGCCGATGGACTTTCGAGTTTTTTTAAAAGAGAAATGAAATCCTATGGGATTATAAGAGGACCTAAGATGGATATGTCGCTTGGTCACCGAAGTACTCCATAAAGAGAAGAGTGGTATGAAATGTTATTTTATTGCATATAATTGTGTGTAGAAACTGCACGTATCTTACTGGGTGTTTTTAAAATACTCACTCTTACAAATTTTACAGGCTAGTTCGGGTCGATTGGAACAATGGAAGGACGGTGCAGCGGACTGCCAAGGGATTCGAAGAAAAATGGATTTTCAACAAATAAATTTCTAGGTTTTATTGCATTTTGAATTTATTGTCTTATTGAGAATGTTTAAGTTGTTTAAATGTTCTGTTTATTTGGAGATTAAAATATTATCATTCCGCATTTAAGTAAGTGAAATTATTCCTGGTAACACCTCAAAAGATGTATGAAAAATTGGGGCGTTACAGTAGCGGTATCCCTTTTGAAGTAAAGCATTACAAACAAATACACATCGAAGAGCCCGGGGTTCCAACTTATTTCTTAAGGATTTAAGGAGGTCAACAAAGGCAACACATCCAAAAATACGAGGTGACAGATTCAGAACATTGGGGGCACTAATGGTTGAGTGGAGGACAGGATAGGGGGTTCGAAATTGTAAAGAGGTGGAGGGTAGACGGTTAATGAGATATGCTGCAACCATAGTAGCTTCACCCCAGTAACTGGTGGGCATATAAGCTCCAAATAAAGAGGCACAGCCAACATCAAGTAAGTGGTGATTTTTGCGTTCTGCAACTCCATTCTGTTGGGGAGAATATGCACAAGTTGTTTGGTGTGAAATACCGTGAACCTGTAGATACTCTTTAAGTCGTGATTAACAAATTCTCCACCATTATCAGTACGAAGAACCTGTATTGAGATTGATACTGTGTGGCAATCATTTTATGAAATTTCTGAAATAAAGAACTAACTTCACTCTTTGACTTCATCAAACAAATCCAACTCATGCGTGTGCAATCATCAATAAAAGACACAAACCAATGAAAATCATTCAAAGAAGAGGTATTAGCTGGTCCCCATACATCCGAGTGAATCAACATAAAAGGTGTTGGACTTTTATTCAAACTCAATGGAAACAAAGTACGATGACTTTTTGCTAGTTCACAAATGTCACATTTAAAATCTAAAACATTTAACTGAGAAAACAATTTCGGAAATAATCGTTTTAAATATCCAAAAGAAGCATGACCTAACCGTCTATGCAACAACCAAATTTCAGATGTGATTTTGTTAGACTTATTTGCTGAGAAAACTTGAGCCAACTGACTTGAGCTTGCAGGTTTCAAATTCAGGTAATAAAGTTTCCCCCTCCTAGTACGACAACCAATTGTTCTCCGAGTTCGGATATCCTTAAAACCACAAAGGGTAGGCCAAAAAATAACAACACAATGTAAGACACAAGTTATTTGAGATACCGACAATAGGTTATAGTTAAGAGACGGTACAACTAAAATGGAATCAAGGTTTAAATTATTTGAAAGGGTGACTGAACACTTCTAATCACAGATGAAGTATTTCCATTGGTTGTGGACACGACATGTTCAGAGGAGGGTTTTAAAAACTGGTCATGGTGACTGTCAAAGGTCATGTGATCAGTGGCGCCCGAATCAACTATCCACGTGCTACTACTACTATGTGCAGAGATGTGTAAGGCCTTACCTGAGTTACCTGAGGTGGCAATCAAGGTTGAAGTGTCGCTGGATGGTTTGGCTATGTTGGCAGCAGCTTGGTAGTTCAACTTGGAGTTGCGTTTTCGCGATGCCTTGGTCGGATCCCACCAGTCTGGATACCCAATTAGATCATAGCACCATGCCCTGGAGTGGCCTGTCTCACCACAATGAGTGCACATGCATTCAGGCTTGGAGGACTCCTTCTGATCATACTCGATTTTGGCAGCAAGTTTACGTGGCTGTGGCTTGGCTCGACGGACCAGCAATGCGGAGGAGTCTGAATTATCAGGTTCTCCATTCAAGGAGGCTCGGCGTACAGTATCTTTACGTACATAGGCATAAGCTTCTTCAAGGTTAGATGGTGAGTCCTTTCGAAGCACTTCACCACAGACCTGTTCAAACTCAGTATCCAGCCCGCCAAGGAAGATATGCACCCGCAAGCATTTAATGGATTTTTTATATGCTATAATGTCATCGGGATCCTTCATAGTAACCTTGTCTCGATGGTCTAGTTTCTGGAAAATTTCAACTAGTTCTCCGTAATAGATGGACAGGGGACGACCACCTTGTTTGGAGGAGAAAGCGCGCTAATTTAGTGCAAAGATCTGCGTGTCATCTGAGCCATCATAGAACGCTTTGGCAAAAGCATTCCAGATTTCCCGTGCAGTGCATAGGCGCAAGTAGCGCTTCATGATTTCCGACGACATATAAGTAAGCAACCAACCTTTAACCTTTTGATTTTCGGCATACCATTTGGCATGGGTAGGATCCGTTTCCTTCGGTGGGTTTGTTTTACCCAGAATGTATTCGAGTTTTTCACGCCCTGCGATTTGCATCTCCAATATTTCCAATATTTGCGACCATACGTCGTAGTTAGATTCGGTTAGAACAATACCAGCATTGAAGCCAAGCCAGAATTTTCGGATTGTATGTGAATTATTGGGGTGGATGATTCAGGAGAAGCAGACTTGGGCTGTTCGTGAGCCATGTATGTTCGGTGGTGGTGGATGATTCAAACTCAAAGGATGCGGCTGGCTCTGATACCAAGTCAAAAATAATGGTGCAGTCTTGTTTATTCTTTGTACAGTAATTGGTATATATAGTTACAATTATACAAGGCAAAACGTATCTCTACTTTGGGTAAGAATATTGCTGTGTTTGTTTATGGTAAGTTACCAGCTTGGACAGAATATATACTGTTAACACAAATATCAAGCAAAGACAGCAAACAAAATATTGTACATTGATAATAAAGATTGTGGTATGCTTCGGCTCAAATTGAGAAGAGTAAGCTTTAGAGCAAGCAACTGAATTAAACTCTTCATTACTTCTACAGAACACCTTTCTCCAAATCCTTTGCAGTAATTAAGAAATTGAACACAAAAAAAAAAAAAAAAAACAAAACAAAAAACAAAAAACAAAACAAAACAAAAAAGAGAAAAACATAACATCAAAAAAATTATTTGAAATGATACAAGAAAACATCACTAACCCCCCTTCCAGGGACCACCCTAACAGAATATAATTTGGACAGACGAACCTTATCTAGCATTTTACATGCCTTTTCCCACCTTCAAAAGGGCCTAGTAAGTTGAGCAGCTCAAAATCTCAGCAACGGACATGTAAACAACTCTATCTAACCACCATGTAAACGTCAGTCAGTAACTATCAGCTCTACAAGAAATAATCAGGTGTTCTCCGAGTTATATCAGGTTCCCCTCTCCGTGGAGCTGGCTCAAACTGCAACAGCAAATAAAAAGGCATCAGTACTCCAGAATTAATAATTCATTACGCCCCAGAATCTACGTACACTCGCACACAAATATATAGAGGGGGTGACCTGGATAAACGTATGCTCTCTGCAGTCATCAACTTCCAAAATGGATGCCATATTTCCGCAACGATAACAATAATTTGGTGCACTAAAGATAGTGACAACCTTTTGTTCCTGTGGTATATGGTCAAATCAATTAAGGATTGCCACTTTTAGTAACAATAACATTGTTAATACATGGTCTACCCATTACTGAATGGAAATAATTACATGGGCCCAGTTGTATCCCTCCATAACGAGCTGATGAGCTCTAGCAATTAGCTTTAAGTTGTTGGTATGATTGAATTGCTCCGAAATGTCCTATAGTATGGTGCAGAGGAAAATAGAGTTAATCAGGTAAAAGAAGAAATGAGAATGAACCTTCGATATATAGATGACACCACCTGGCCAAAAGTGTATCCAGCACCACGAGGGGAGATGCCCCAACCGCAACGATCATCTGGATCAGACCACAACAGATCACACATTGGACCTTCATGTGGAACTTCTTGAACACGATCAAAGTTTCTTATATTATCAAGAGTTTCGATAGACGGGGACAATCCACCATGCAGACAAAATATTTCTGATTCAACCTACATAAAGATCACTAACTCAGAATCAACTTGCAAGCTCAATAAACTAATATTACTCAACCAATTTGAGTTTCAGAAAAGATACTGGCAGCTATGTATAGCAACTATAAAGGACGTCAAGAATATCCTTCTCATATATCTACATCTACAATATATTAAGAGAGTGGATTAAGGAGAAATTTTTGATTACCAAATTTACCCTTACATATTTAGCTATATGTCCAATATACCATCATTTATCCTTATATTTTTCATTTTTCATTTTACCCTTACATTTTTATGTTTATGGTTAATAATACCCTTAAAATTAAATTTATTTCAACTAAATTCAATTATTATTAAAATTAAAATTAAGTCAATTAATTTCCACTAAACACTATTATTACTAATTATCAATATATGATTAATAAAAACTTAAATAAAATCTAAATAAAAATTACAATAATACTACATACAATATATAATTAACATGAAATGACATAGACTATCAAGTCAATTAATATTAATATATAAAATTTCTAAATATAACAAAATTATATATACAATTAATAATGTAGATAATATTTAACTTAAAATTTTATTATAAAATAAACCGTTATAATTTAGAAAAAAAATAATCTTCAAAATGATCAACATATCTACAGTATAAATAGTGTACTGATCGATAGAATTTTTCAATTACTTGAAAATTAATGGAGATCTCAAGGAGTACGAGGATAAGGATTAATGGCTAAAACGGAGCCATCGGGAAGATGAAATTTTTTAGTGACTATGAGCTCTAGATGTACAGGTCACTGGGGCATGTCATACGAACGAGAGATTGAATCCCTTATTGAGCTCAATGTTTTCTCCTTTAACAATATCAATTACTTTTTAAAAAAATATATTATTAATATTTAAGAAATATTACGCATATTATTCGTTCGATACATAAAATGTGCAACACACGTGCTTACTGCTAGTTTGACCAAAGGAATGTTAGATATACATGTCACGCATCATTCACAAAATTTCACAGCCAACATCATCAAGGGTTAAGTCAATGTGGATCGACTGCTAGTCATTATAAACATCTAATGCTGACGTGAAGTTTATCCCATCAACCCAAAAGCTCAGCCTCATGCAAATTAATTACCAAGTGGAAGTTAAGAAGCTTTAAAAGAAAATAAGAATGGAATCTAAAATTCAAATCTTTCAGAACCACATGGAAATGCAAAAATGATAAAGCAACATATGCATCTGATACACCGAGTTTTGTTTCTCATTTGCAGTTTTTGTGTGCACATAATGGTCTGAAGTAAATTTACCAAATTCCTGGATAGGGAGTAACGTGAGAATTTCCTTAGATCAGTACAAGGCAGCAGTATGATTCCATTAAATCATTGGAGCAACAAAATTGGGTATGTGGAAGCCATAAACGTCCAAGTATGAAATTTCAAGTTATTTCAAACAAAATTTAATTTACTCAGTTGCATATTTTATACTTAAGAGGAAAATTTGAGTACTTAATCTTTTTTCCTTTCTCAATTCCATATGCTGTACTTGGCTTAAAAACGACGAAATTTTCCAGGATCGACTTTTGACCCAAGTCATCATGGGTACAGGAAAAGAACCTTTAGAAAACAATGACATCACTACACTTTGAGATGATGATAGTGGGGAGAGAATCTACTAACCAATGCAGTCAGTGGGAAATAGTCAAACAGATCTGTGAATGTTTTCCAAACATTAGCGTTTCCATACCTATAACCACATGGAGAGTTTATTAACAATAATAGACAAATGAAAAAGAGAAATGCAATAAATCCACATAAAAACATCTAACTAGCTGTATATGATAATAAAAACATACAATGTTAAAATAGTATTTAGGATACTTGTATCCCAACTCATACAAAAGCAGATAGCAGATATAACATAGCATTTGAAATACTTGATCCTATGTCACATAATCAATGGATTTAGAGTTCTAAATTCAGCATTAAAGTGACACTGGTTGCCTGGTAACTGGATCATAATACTACTCCTACTTGAACATTAAGTAGTCAAACTCGCTCTAGAAAAGAACCAATTGTTCACTTTATCAGTCATTTAACACCACATGAGCAACTTTAAGGTATGTGCCCCTGAATCATTCTGACAATTCTTGTAGTTTTTACACATTTCACTATAATGTTGTCAATATAGTCATTTCTTATTTAATGAACTGTTCCAACTACATTCATAAACATAAAATATATATAAATTATAAAAGACAATATCAGAATGCTGATATTCTCAACAGTGACAGTCTCGCACACTAGTATACACTTTGGGCTCACAGAATCTGTGACTTAGCTTGTAAATCCTAGGCATGTCCAATTCAATGAGAATGCACAGGAAATGACAACTTAAGGTGAACTGACACAATGCAATTCCCTCACCAACTTTTCCCCCAAAAAAAAAAAAAATCACTATCTGAGCACTCAAAATACTTGCTTCTGTAATTGGTAATTATTAGTATAGCTGTATAGAAACAGTTAAGTAAAATGGATGCCAACCATCATCAGACAACCTTGATCCTGAAGATTATTGAGATTTAAAACATATTAATCTTGGTTTGATGCAAATTATAACAGTCTTCTCAAATCAATTACTATATTAACCAGATACTATGGGGTATGAAAATACAAGTAAATGAAAATCACTTCTGCAGGCAAATCATGGTTAGAAATAATGAACTCACTTCCGCAGGCATTCATCATAAATCCATAGACTTGTGTAATCTGTGGACAAAACAAAGATTTGATCCAGCATTAACCACGTGTAGAACATAGGAACTACATTCAGCTAAATAAGAAAATAAAGAACAGAATTGTTATCGTAAAATAAAGACCCACCTAACAACAAAAGCAGTGAAATAAACAAGAGGAGAATGAAACAAAAAAGGCCAAACTGCTTATATCTGAGTAAATAACACTAACTTCAACTAAAATCAGTTCATTGATATATTCAATTTCATGAAAACAGGTTAGGGCTGTCAACAAATTTAATTTCAAAAACCACTAAGCCCTTTTTTGAGCCCTTTTTTTAAAAAAAATGGGTTTGTAATAGTGATTTTTTTTTAGAATGTGTAGTTAAAAAGTAGAGAAAAATTTTGGGTTGACGTGCAAATTATTTTATTTGGAGAAAGTGTGTTTGAAAATGAGTTTTTGGATAATGGGGGGCTCAAACAAGGGCCAAACAGGATGCAACTAATTTGACCACACTGCCACACTTAGCAAAAATATTGTCAAGAAACTCAGCATGTGTAAAACCTGTATCAGTTCCATCACACTGTCGAATAGCACAAGTTATGCCTTATAATCAACCATAAGCAAATAAAACCAAATATTGCTAGCTTTAGTAGATGAAAGCACGAAAGGGCCTAGTTTCGACAACTCTATTTATTCAGCACTAATATGTAATACGCCTTGTATACGCATGATATAAAAATATGGGAAAGAAAAAAGGTTTTTTGGACGAGACAAAAATAGGACCATAGAAGATTTAATTAATACCTGTCTGCTTTCATGATTTCCTCTAAGAATTGTTATTCGTTGAGGATAGCGGACTTTCAGAGCCACTAAAAGCTGCATAAAATTAGCATATTAGCATCTAGCGCTGATTAAGCACTGAACTAAACAAATTTTATAAAGCATACTGGGGAATCTCTACTATAATCAAATGGATTACTGATACATGCATAACTCTTGCTTCAAACCTCGACCACCCACCCACCAAAAAAAAAACTGAGAAAACATAAGGGAAGGACTTCTCATTGTGACCCATAATACAAAAGCAAAGTTTCGCTATTGTAAATACAACCATTATTTAGCTTGTACTTACAGTTACGGTTTCAACTGAATAGTACCCACGATCTACATAATCTCCCATAAATAGATAATTTGTATCCGGACACTGTCAACAAGAAACAAATAATATTGGTATACTGAATAAGTATGATCGTATTCATATGGGAACTTCTAAATACCAATTTACTACAGACAAAGCTAGCTAAGTTTGAAAAGAGAGACAAGATTGACAGAATTTACAATTTCGTGAATCAGATTCTTTAAGGAAAAATCATGCCCTTGTACCCAGTGGTGAAGAATAATGTGGACATGCCTGGTATGCATTCAAATGAAGTATCCGAGTTAGCACATGAAAAATTAACCAGCCTGGTATGGATGCATAAAATGAACCTCATGTTATCAATTTCACTATGATTAAGCAATATATGTGTGATGCCATTTCAATAACATTTCTTCCTATTCCAACCAACACCCCTAAACCATAAGCTGCAACTCCTTACTGCATGATTCAGGGGGCGAGTTCAAGCAACAAGAAGTCTGATTTTATGCCTTGCTTGCGCTTGTTCCACTGGTTGAATATGGGTTGTAAGGAAGGGTAATATGGAAACAGTTTTAATCCACTATAATCTGCTACAAATTTAGGAGGAGTGAACAGTTCAATTGGGAGTGGAAGAAAGGGATACATCAAAAGAGAATTTCCAGAAAAAAATAATGGAAGGATATTAGATAACTGGAGGGATAAAAGAAATATCTGGAAGACAAAGATGTACCACCATGTAATTGCTCTTGTATCGTGCATTTTGGTTTTTAACAAGACCCGTACAAACTTTTCTGATAAGATCAATAAATTTCTTTTTTCAAAATTGGTTTCTCATGTTCTCATTAATTTTTGTGTTCTGTATCTTCAGTTTGCAACCTATGAAAAGATTAAGATTGTGTGAAATAGACGTGCCAGAAAATATCTTTATGTGCAGTTAAATGTGTTATACTTAGTATATAAACAAAAATAAAATAAAGAGAATTATATTATATCAATAAATGAGGAAATGTGAGGAATTCATGGAAGAAACTTTTCAATTTTTAAAGAAAAATGTTAAAAAATCAACAACGCCAAGAGACTGCTGACCAAATTCAACCAGTTATGATATCATAAAGCAACCTACATCCTCAACCCCGTTTGTCAATCTCAAATATAAACTTCCTGCAGCTCAAAACAAAAAGAATACAAGCATATTAATATCAAAGGAAAATAAATCACCTTCCCTCCAATGCGGAGAAGTTCAGCGAGATCATGAAATTGGCCATGAATATCACCACAAATTGTCACAGGGCTTTGTACCGGCTGCACCGCAGTAAAAGAAAATCAAGTGGAGCAGATAAGAAACATTTTTGAGTGGGGCACATGGTTAAGGCAGCATTTACTGATATATAACTGAAAGGATTTATAACCAGGGAGCTCACACCAAAACTACTCTATTTGACAAGTAAAATTTTCTCCTTAGAAGAGCAAAAGGTGTCTAGAAGTTAAAGCAAGACTGAAAAATCCAAGCAAAAATGAAGTCCCGGAAAAAATCAATTAAGCTGTTAGTGCTCTTCTTGACATTGTGTCGTCACTTTCCCAGGAGAAAAAAAATACCACTTATCAACCTTCCCCTCAAAAGCCACAAGGAACCAAAAGTTAAGCCTATTTAATTTTAAAATCCCTATTGCCAAAAGGTTTGTTTCTATTTTATATGCAAGTCAACCCAGAGTAAATGTGCGTATCACAGTTCAATACACCTAATCTATTTTCTAAAAAAACTCAAATATATTTAAATTTCCAATAACTCATAGCTCCTAAATATTAGCTGCAACAACCAGGCCCTAGCATAAGATATAAAACACTCCAGTAGGGTATTTTTTTGTGTTTCAGGCCAGTAAGCAAAATTTAATGCCCAACCAAAATAGTAGTAAACAGAAAATAGAAATTCATACCTGGACATTACTTTCCTCCATTAGAATCTCTTTAGCCTTGTCACATACGCCCCTAACCTACAAACACAAAACAACGAATATTTTCAATCTGTAATACATATTTCAATTGAAAATATGATAAAGCATATGTCAAATTCTGGGAACAAGGAAACCAGTCTACATGGCCAACAGATTTGCTATAATTAAGTGAGATGTCATATGGCTTGTGATCCTTCATTTTACGCACAGAAAAAATGAGATGTGTCAATTTGTCAAGCAAGTTATTGTCAATTATTAGCGTAGAGACAGCCACATTTATATAAGAAGAGTTATAGCGCCACGAAGTTAGGTCAAGTTGTTTCATTAATGGATCACAGTGAGTCAGTGACTAACCAGAAGCTAGGTAGACTTGGTCAAATTAATTAGACCACAACGTAGGATGAGTATAGATAAAAGAATCTCCAAGAGGATCCAGTTTGACATAATAAACAGCATGTGTTCCACAATTTTGGCAAGATAGATCCAACTGGAGTCTTCACTTCATTCCACAAGAAAACAATTTTTTGCTTTGAAAACCTCTAGTAAACAACATAATCGTGCATTAGTACAACCTGTCGACACCAAAACAATCTAATATGCCTTTATCTGGTCTTCTAATGACATTTGAACCTTTATGAAAGTTAGTAGAGGTACAACGCATCTTGGCAAATAAGCATTAAATATATATATATATATATATATATCATATAATCGTCCAAGTAACTCTTTGATATGGTCATCAAATAAGTCAGACTTCATTTTGTAGTAGAGTAGCCTTTAGATAAGGTCATCAAAGAAGTTAGGATTCAATTTGTAGCGTAATAACCATTTATTGATGTGGTTTTCATGAGCTGAGCGAATCAAATTCATAAAGACGACTAAGCCGAAGTCAAGAGTGATCTCATATGCTAGTAAAAGTATTCTTTATAAATTGATCTTTTACATGGCTTCCTTTTTCTGGGATTAGATACACGAGTAGGAAATCTATACAACCATAACATAACCATTTTCACTCAATATTTATATTCTTAATTCAAAAACACGATACCAAAGTAATCAATTAAAAGTTTTACTCAAAATTCAAAAGATTATCTACCCCACCCCCTTTCTCCCTCCATCTCTTGGGATTTTATTGCAAGGTTAAATTCATCCATACTAGATCCTAGAATATAGATCACTAATCATGAAAAATCCTACTTTGATCTAGATACTACTCATACCCCAAAAAAGGGCCTGAAGAGTTACAAATAAAGACTAAATTTCTTCTTCAGCTACTTAATAAAACAAAAACGAATTTCTTCAAGAAAACCATAACCTTATAAAAATAATATACCTACATGATCGACCAAGAAAACCCTAGCTCCACTATCCAATAACACAAAATCACCAAAAAAATAAAATAATAAACAAGCATCACACGTTCCATTACATTGTTAAATCAACTACATCAATCAGATCCGTGAAAAGTAAGTGATAAAATCCAAAACCAATAACTAAACAATAAAAAGTGAAAAAAAAAAAAAAAAAAAAAACCTCGGGCTCAGACAATGGCTTGCACTGCATAAGCTGAGCAATCTGCTCGTCTAGATTTCCATGTGTGTTTGTAGCCACCAGATCCGCACCCATCTTGCTAATTTTTCTATCTTATATCAGATCCCACCCCGATTTTCAGTATCACGGCGATTCCCCTATGGTTATTTGGCAATTAATTCCTCAACCCTGCCCCGACATTCAGGGCACCATCAGTACTCGGAGCGATAGATACAAAGAAGTGTGTGAATGTATGTGTGAGAGAGGGAAGAGACAGATAGCTCGCGACGAGTGCGAGCCGGGAAAATGGTGGAAACGAGAGGGCGAGGAAATGTCGATTTTTTTATTTATTTTTTTCTTTTCTTTTTGCTTTCCATTCCTGGTTAGAATAATTTAACAATTAGGCCCTGTTTCATCCATATTTTTATTTTCATTCTTCTACTCATTTTCAACCACACATTTTTAATAAAATAATATTTTTCATCACATCAATAACTTTTTCTTCTTTTTCAACCACACATTTATCATCATATCACTATTTCAAAATACATTTTTCTCAAAAAATCTCTATCAAACACACTCTTAAATTGATTGTAAGGGAGGTTGACAGGGGTTACTGACAACTCACTGTAGCATGGACTCCCATGTATTAAAAAAATCTAGTGGGTCCCACGTTGTGAGTGACCTGTAACCTGCCCCTATCAACCCCCTTGTATAGTAAGCGAAACTCGTAATTTAATGGGTACACAACGATTTTTATTTGTTACATTATATTTTAATTGCATCTAAACTTCTTAACATTTGCTCATAGTAACAATTATTTACTTAACTTTTTTTCGTCGATTTCTTATCTTCAACCTTCCATTAATTAGTACGTTTCGTCTTTGATAATGATCTATATAAAAATATTTTGTTTTCATGCTTTGAAATGAAGGAAAAATATTTTTTTGTACTTTTTTTAATTTTTTTTTTTTTAAATTGATGAGAAAATAAGTTGTTTTACTCCATGTCAACGAACTTTTAGATATAAAACTGTTATCAAATATGAAATATGAAATGTGTTAACTAATGAAAAATTTGAGGATAAGAATAAGATGAAAAATCATTAGGAAAACAAATATTAAGAAACTTAAATGCAATTAAAATGTGGTGTCAAAAAATTTTAGTATGAATATAATTATCCTAAGGGTCCATTTGATCGACATGAATTGCATTAAAAATGTCATATCCGGGGAAAACGAATTATACTTTGACAGTTTGATACGAATGTGGAAATAAAATTCAAATTCCAAGGTACAATCACTTTAAGCTGCATTTTCTTTGTTTTTACGGAAAACAAATTCCTATAGGTTTAGTGGATTTTTATTTTTCCACTAACATGAAATTGCAATTCCTTTCCACATTTATCTATCAAATGGACCCTAATTTAAATGGAAAATTTCAATTGTGGTCCCTAGCCCTTTTAAAAAATTGAAAATAAGTTCCAAAACTTATTTTTAGCAATGCGGCCCCTAACCTTTAGGGTCCGTTTGATTGGTAAAGGTGGAAAAGCAAATCAATTCCATGTAAGTTGGAAAAAAAATCACCTAAATCATTGGAAATCATATTCCGTGAAATTGATTGAAAAAAAGTTTAAAATGATTGTACCTTGAAATTCGAACTTCATTTTCACTTTCGTATCAAACAATTAAAGTAGAATTTGAATTCCTCGAATGTGACATTTTCTATAGAATTCAGGTCAATCAAATGGACCTAGGTAAATTAGCAGCTGAACTGCTGTAATGTTTAAACTTAGAAAGGGTAAATTTTACATTCCACATTTTTCACACTTTAAAGAAATTAAAATTAAAAAAATGGAAAATCATTATAAAAATTATCGACCATTCGTTTTCTCCAACATACCTTCTACCCTCACTCTCATGTTTATTATTTTTTCTACAATTTATTATAAATGGAACCCATTGAAGATGAAATTTGAACCACGTCAACTATCCATTAAACATTATGTCACATAAATCATAAGTCTTTCTTTTTAGATGCCACCCCAATTACAATTCATGAAATGCATTGAAAATGCTCTTATACAATCTAGTACTTGTTTGACACGTGCATACTATGTCACCATATTAGTTGTGTCATGTAAACATTTCATTCAATAGTTAAACAAAAATCATTGGCGACATTTAGTTGCTCAAATTCAGGTCATAGCAAACAGAATCGGCAAGAATCATTGTGGATAAATATATTATTGAGAGTAGACTTCACCGTATTAAATTCCTTCCTATTGAGAGTAATCCTTCAATTATACTTTTTTTTCAATAAAATAATTTGGACAATGTTACACTTACTCACATCATTTTACTAACTTCCTTACTTACTACTCACAATAGGAGGTGGAGACCACATTGTCGAAATATTTTATTCACGCTGGACCCGCATGTCATGTGAGTTGTGAGTAACTCATTTTGTACATGAGTTAATACATATAGTTTAATCCAAATAATTTTGCACGTCATAACTTTTTCCTACTTTTAGCTTTATATTCTCCAAAGATATTATTTTTCACAAAATTTATTCCCAAAAAATCTACATCAAACATGCCCTAAGTTATTTAAATCACTCGTGTGGAGCAAATATGTTGAATATTTTTTCTGATATTTAATTAAGCCCATGTTTGATTTGGATTAAATTAAATTTTTAATTGATTTTGATAAAAAAAAAATGAAATAAATAATTGAAAAGTGGATGAAAATTGTAGGTTCTATGAAATATGTACTTGAAAATGAGTTTTAAAAAATAAGGATCAGACATGGGCTAAAAATGTTGAATCTGAAAGTGGAAATGGGTAATAATCAAATGGACCACAAGGCATACATCACATTCTTTCTAGTGGAAATTACACCCCACTCTACTTTTCAAGATGTTACTTCTTAAATCAGGTGAAAAGTTTAACCTTTCAAAAATCAAAAGTTTTATTTTAAATAATAAAATTATAAAATATTTTAATATTAAATAATTATATTATTATTACAAACCCTAATTTCATAATCATTCCTTCATCTCTCCCTCTCTCTACCGTTCCCCTCTCTTCTCCTCTCCCTCTCTTCCATTGTCGTCGCTACCTACAATGCCGCGATGTGAGCGTCGTCGCAGTCGCAGTACCGCGATGATGTGATCCAAGCAACGAGTCCAAGGAAGTCGAGCCCCGACCGAGACCCGTTGCTTATCGAAGGAGGTCCGATGACGCGATCAAGGGCAACAAGGGTAGATCAAGCATTGGGACTACTTGTACAAGTAACAATGGACGACGCTATGATCTACACGTAAAAAGAGGCAAGTTTCATGTTGGGGTCGAGGTTGGAAATCAATTGGATCAACAAGATACAAGTGACCGAAGAAGGAGCCCAGTCGGATTGCCTAAGCGACCGCTTAGAGTGAAAACCAAGCGGCCGCTCAACCACCAACCGAACTGCACAGGGCGTCAATGAAACCTTCCAAGCGACCGCTTGGAATATAACCAAGCGACCGCTTGGTTATAAAATTCAGCTAGTTTTCTATTTTTGGTGAAAATCCTAGTTTCCTTAAAATTCTATTTTTTATTGATGTTTTACCATGTTTGGGGATTATGCACGAATTTCATAGGGTTTTTAGCCTTAGTATAAATAGTTTATTTATCATTATTGTAAGGACCTTTGATAATTTATCAATTAAGTGAGATTATTGCTTTCAACCTTGTTCTTCTTAGAACACCGCGAACTTATCAAGATCTTCTTGTGACGTTCAATATCAGGTGCAGATCACGGGTTTTGTAATCAAGAGGTATATCAAGCGTCGTTCTTGTTGGGTTGATTGATTCAACATTATTGGTTAAATCTCTAAACCGGAATTATCTTTGGGCTTTCTTGGGGCTTCAATTTAGTTGCGGGGTTGCGTAGTGATCGTTGCAACGTGGTTCTCATCAGTTGGTATCAGAGCAAGGCTCCAAAATAATTAAGGTTATATCTTTTGTTGCTTTGAGTCTTGTGTTTCTTTTCTTTCTCTGTTCTTCGTGTTCTTGTGTCCAGTAAAAGTTTTGAGTCTTTGATCCCAAAAAAAATCCAAAAAAAAATTCAAAAGTTATTTTTGGACTATTTACAGGTCCGAATTAAGTCTCCATTGTTTTGCTGATTTTCTACTCAAATTCCCAAGAGTAAAAAAAAATCTGAAAATTACAAAAAAATATATATATATATATATATATTTATTATTGTTACGAAAATTTTCAGCATCCTTAATTTTAATTTTTTGAGTCAAAAAATAAATATAAACAAACTTCACTTCGAATCTTGTTACTTCTTGAGTTTTTGTTCCAAATTCATATAATTGATCTTTGTTGAGTCTTTCTTCATCTTTTTTCCTTTCTTCTATCAAATTCGCAATCACACTCGGTTGGATACACGAGATTACATCTGTGAGTTCACCTTGTTCTTTGAAGACACTTGAGCGAAATCATTGAGTGGTAAAAGGTAAGAGTGGTGAGATTAATAGAGGGTAAAAGCCAAAATTTGAGTGATACACAAGTGACTTTTGTGAGACTACAATTCTTAAGGATTGAGATGTCAGATAGAGAAGGTTCAAATTCCATCAAGCAGTCGAATCAGAACTACATGGGAGATGATGCAATGAGGAGGTTTGAGAGGGTGCTTGGGGATATGACTGAAAGGTTTGGTAGGTTAGAAGCATCGGGATCGAATAGTAATAGGGGACACTCAAATGTAAGGAGACCGGGTAGGAGAGAGTCTAGGAGGGAGTGGCATGATGACTATGAATATGGTAGTAATTGGGATGGGGATGCATCTTTAGTAGGTGAAATGGGTAGAGTGAGAAACAAAGGTGGTAGGTTTGAACGAAGGAGTAGGAACAACTTTGGAGATGATGTCGATGGGAACATAAGTAGCATTAGGATGTCAATTCCACCGTTTGAGGGAATGAGTGATCTGGAGGCTTATTTAGAGTGAGAGAAAAAGGTAGAATTGATATTTGAGTGCTACAATTATTCCGAGGTAAAGAAGGTGAAAATGGCAATTCTTGAGTTTGTTGACTATACCATAACATGGTAGGACCAAGTGGTTACATCTAGGCGGAGGAATCGGGATTAAACGGTTAGCACTTGGGATGAGTTGAAACTTATTATGCGGAAGAGATTCGTGCCTAGCCACTATTATAGGGAATTGTATCAACGACTGCAAGGATTGTATCAGGGGTCGAAAAGTGTTGAGAATTATCATAAGGAGATGGAAATTTTGATGATCAGGGCAAATGTGGAGGAGGATCGGGAAGCCACCATGGCTCGTTTCTTGAATGGAATGAATAGGAAAATTGCTAACACTGTGGAATTGCAGCATTATGTGGAGATTGAGGATATGTTGCATGTAGCCATGAAAGTGGAAAAATAGTTGAAAAGGAAAGGGACAATTAGGCAACCGTTGGGCACTTCGGGTTCTAATCCAAATTGGAAACCGAGGTAGGATAACAAAGGAGATGGTGTTGCTTCAAAGGGGAAAGATGAGAGTGCTAGCAGACCCGTACCAAAATCAGATTCCCAGCCAGCCAGAAATCGGGACATTCAGTGCTTCAAGTGCTTGGGAAAAGGGTACATCTCTTCTCAGTGCCCCAGCAAACGGACGATGATATTGCGCAATGGAGAGGTGGAGACTGAAGGCGATGATGAATTTGAAGACATGCCTGAATTGGAGGACGTTAGTGATCATAGAGACAAGGTGGAGTATGGAGTTGGAGGAGAATTACTGATTGTAAGGCGAGCTCTCAACACTCAAGTCAAAACAGATGACTTGGAACAACAACGAGAAAATATATTTCATACTCGATGTCACGTCAACAATAAGGTATGTAGTGTAATAATTGATGGGGGGTAGTTGTACGAACATAGCTAGCGCAACACTTGTGGAAAAATTGGGATTAACACTATTGAGACATCCTAGACCCTATAGGTTACAATGGTTAAATGATTGTGGAGATATTAAGGTGAATAAGCGGGTGTCGATTAATTTTTCAATTGGTAGCTATCGGGATGAAATTATGTGTGATGTAGTACCTATGCATGCTGGACATATTTTATTGGGTAGGCCATGGCAATATGATAGGAAAGTTAGTCATGATGGGTACAAGAATCGGTATAGTTTTAGCAAGGATGGGAGGTCCATTACCCTTGAGCCATTAACACCGACCCAAGTGTATGAAGACCAAATTAAATTGAAAAATGCGAAAGACGAGAGAGTGAAAAAGTTGGAAAAGGTGAGAGAAGAAAGTGAGGTGGCTAGTAGTTGGAAAAAAAAAAGAGTGGAGTCATATGAGAGAAAAAGAAATAGGGGTGTTTGAGAGGAGAGAAAAGTCGAAAGCTAATTTCTTTGCAAAGAGGAGTGAGTTGAGCAGAGCGGTAGCGGACAAAAGGCAAGTAATTTTGATAGTCTATAAGGAGTCCTTCCTCAATCTTGAGGAGTCTAACCTACCCTTCCCCAGTTTAGCTACATCTTTATTGCAGGAATTTAACGATGTCTTCCCGGAGGACATTCCCAGTGGGTTACCACCCATTCGAGGCATTGGGCACCAGATTGACTTTGTCCCTGGAGCTGTGATTCCAAATCGACCAGCTTATCGAAGTAATCCCGAGGAGACAAAGGAGCTACAAAAGCAAGTGGAGGAGTTGATGAGTAAAGGGTATGTGCGAGAGAGTATGAGCCTATGTGCTGTTCCAGTGCTACTTATGCCGAAGAAGGATAGAACATGGAGAATGTGTATGGATTGCAGAGCCATCAACAACATAACGGTAAAGTATCGTCATCATATCCCTAGGTTAGATGATATGTTGGATAAATTATATGGTGCTTGCATGTTTAGTAAAATTGATCTTAAAAGTGGATACCACTAAATTCGAATGAGGGAAGGTGATGAGTGGAAAACTGCATTTAAAACTAAATATGGCTTATATGAGTGATTAGTAATGTCATTTGGACTCACTAATGCACCGAGCACTTTCATGCGATTGATGAATCACATTTTACGCGCTTTTATAGGTAAATTTGTTGTGTATTTTGATGACATCTTGATCTATAGCAAGGACCTAAATGAGCATGTAGAACATCTTAGGAGTGTACTTGTGGTCCTAAAGAAGGAACAATTTTATGGTAACTTTAAAAAGTGTACATTTTGCATGGAAAATGTTGTTTTCCTAGGGTTTGTGGTGGGTGCTTATGGGGTTGAAGTAGACGAGGAGAAAATAAAGGCTATTAAAGAATGGCCAACACCTAAGAGCATAACTGAAGTTAGGAGTTTTCATGGCTTGGCTAGCTTCTATAGGCGTTTTGTAAAGGATTTTAGCACAATCACCACACCACTTACTGAGATTGTTAAAAAGAGTGTGGGTTTTCATTGGGGTGATGAACAGGAGCATGCATTCAACACAATTAAGGATAGGTTGTGTAAGGCACCAGTTTTGGCACTCCCTAATTTTGATACAGCTTTCTAGATTGAGTGTGATGCATCAGGAATAGGTATTGGAGCAGTCTTAATGCAGGATACGCGGCCTATAGCTTACTTCAGTGAAAAGCTAAGTGGAGCAGCATTCAATTACCTCACATATGACAAGGAACTATACTCACTTGTTCGAGCCTTGGAGACTTGGCAGCACTACTTGTGGCCTAAGGAGTTCGTGATACACACGGACCATGAATTATTGAAGCACTTGCGGGGTCAAGGTAAGTTGAATAAAAGGCACGCGAGATGGATGGAGTTTGTGGAGACATTCCCTTATGTCATCCGGTACAAGCAAGGTAAGGAAAACGTGGTGGCAGATGCATTGTTTCGAAGGTATGCGCTATTAACTTCTCTTGATTCTAAATTACTTGGTTTCGAACATATGAAGGACATGTATGCTAGTGATTTAGATTTTTCAGACATTTATTCATCATATAGTAAGGGAGCTATAGATAAATTTTTTAAGTAGGATGGATATTTATTTCGGGAAAATAGGTTATGTGTCCCTAATTGTTCAATGCGTGAAGTGTTAGTTAGAGAAGCACATAGTGGTGGATTGATGGGTCATTTTGGAGTGACAAAGACTTTAGATATGGTAGGGGAACATTTTTATTGGCTTAGGATGAAAGGTGATGTTGAAAGGATATGTAGTCGTTGCATAACTTGTAAGCAGGCTAAATCTAAGGTTTTACCTCAAGGTTTATACACGCCATTACCTACACCTAGTGCACCTTGGGTTGATATTTCAATGGATTTTGTACTGGGTTTACCTAGGACTAAAAAAGGTTGGGATTCCATTTTTGTGGTGGTAGATAAGTTTAGTAAGATGGCACACTTTATTGCATGTCATAAAACCGATGATGCCACTAACATAGCGGATTTATTCTTTAGGAAAATTGTGCGTTTACATGGGGTACCTAGGACTATAGTGTCAGATCGGGATGTTAAGTTCCTCAGTCTTTTTTGGCGAGTTTTATGGGGTAAGTTAGGCACCAAGCTTATGTATTCCACAACTTGTCATCCACAAACCAATGGGCAAACTGAGGTAGTGAATAGGACCACGACTCAACTTTTGCGCACCGCGGTTCATAAGAATTTGAGGGGTTGGAAAGAGTGTTTACCTTTCATAGAATTTACATATAATAGGGTCACGCATTCTACTACTTCATTTTCACCCTTTGAAATTGTTTATGGTTTTAATCCACTAACACCTTTGGATTTATTACCTTTATCTGTGAATGAACGAGGTAGTTTAGATGGTACAAGAAAGGCCGAGTTGGTAAAGTCCCTTCATGAAAAGGTAAGATTGCAAATTGAGGAGAAAAACAAACACTATGCTTCTCAGGCAAACAAGGGTTGAAGAAGCGTGATATTTGAACCTGGTGATTGGGTCTGGGTACATTTTAGAAAGGAGCGCTTCCCGGAGCAGAGGAAATCAAAGTTGCAGTCACGAGGGGATGGTCTATTTCAGGTCTTGGAAAGAGTCAACGACAACGCATATAAATTGGATATTCCAGGTGAGTATAATGTTTCGGCAACTTTTAATGTGTCTGATCTCTCTCTTTACGATATAGGTACAGATTCGAGGTCGAATCCTTTTGAAGAGGGAGGGGATGATGTGATCCAAGCAACAAGTCCAAGGAAGTCGAGCCCCGACCGAGACCCATTGCTTATTGAAGGAGGTCTGATGACGCGATCAAGGGCAAAAAGGGTAAATCAAGCATTGAGACTACTTGTGCAAGTAACAATGGACGACGCCATGATCTACACGCAAAAAGTGGCAAGTTTTATGCTGGGGTCGAGGTCGGAAACCAATTGGATCAACAAGATACAAGTGACCGAAGAAGGAGCCCAGCCGGATTGCCTAAACGACCGCTTAGAGTAAAAACCAAGCGGCCGCTCAACCGCCAACCGAACTGCACAGGGCGTCAATAAAGCCTTCCAAGCGACCGCTTGGTTATAAAATTCAGCGAGTTTTCTATTTTTGGCGAGAATCCTAGTTTCCTTAAAATTCTATTTTTTATTGATGTTTTACCATGTTTGGGGATTATGCACGAATTTCATAGGGTTTTTAGCCTTAGTCTAAATAGTTTATTTATCATTATTGTAAGGACCTTTGGCAATTTATCAATTAAGTGAGATTATTGCTTTCAACCTTGTTCTTTTTAGAACACCGCGAACTTATAAAGATCTTTTTTGTAACGTTCAACATCGGGTGCAGATCACGGGTTTTGTAATCAAGAGGTCTATCAAGCGTCGTTCTTGTTGGGTTGCTTGATTCAACGTTTTTGGTTGAATCTCTAAACCGGAATTATTTTTGGACTTTCTTGGTGTTTCAATCTAGTTGTGGGGTTGCGAAGTGATCATTGCTACGTGGTTCTCATCACGCGATGTGAGCGTCGTGACGTGAAGTCGCGATGTGAGCTACGACTGGATGTTGCAAACTATTACCAACGCTGCGATCTTGGCCTATCCCCGAACTGTGGTGATGGGGGTGTTGGTTGGAAAATGGTGGTTGTGGTGGTGGTACAGATGGCGGCGATGGTGGAAGTGGCGACGATAGCAGTGCGGTGGTGGTGTTTGCGGCGAACATGTAATTTGTTTTTTATTCGAATATACCCGAATCTGCAATTTTTTGTTTTTTATTCGATCTGGTGGTTGATTTTTTGGAGTTTTTTTGGTTTTTAATTCGAACTACTGTGCGGTGGTGCGGCAGTGGTGAATTTGGCAGCGCAACGACGTGAAGCGGTGGTTTGCAACGCCGATCTACTCGAATCTGCAATGCCACGGCGCCGCCTCGATTTTGTTGGGTGGTTTGGTATGGGTGAATCTAGTGGTTGATGTGGTGGTAGTGGTAGTGGTAGTGGTGGTGGCGACGGGCGGTGTCGTTGGTTGTGGTTGGCGATGGTGCGGTGTTTTAGCGGTCATAGTGGCAGCGGCAACATGGTTGATTTGTGGTTGTAGTGTGGTGGATTCATGGAGTTCCCGTGCAACGCTCACTGTGGTGGTGGTGGTGTTACTGTTGATTCTGTAGTGATGGTGATGTCAACGGTGGTGGCGGTGGGAGGCGTCGCTGGTGGTGTTTGGTGGTGCGGTGCTTTGGGGTGGTGGGATGGGGGTGTGGGTGTTTGTGAAGATTTTATTGGTTGATTGAAGTTGTGACCAACAAATTGATGAATTTGTGACCAATGTGGTGGTGGTTTTGGCGGTGAAGGTGATTGTGGTGGTGGTTTAGGCGGTGATGAGGTTGTGGTGGTGGTTACAATTTATTTGGTTGATTGTGACCTTTAAATTGGTTAATCTGTGACCAGTAAATAATATGTGACCAATGAAAAATATTAATTATGACTAAGAAATAACGTGTGACCTAAAAATTTGTTAATTTGTGACCGATTATAAGTTGTGACTTATAATGTTTGCAATTTGTGACCAATAAAGAAATCATGACTTATAAATTTTTCACCTGTGACCAAGGAAAAAATTGTGACCTTTAAAATTTTTGAATTGTGAACGGAAAAAAATTTGTGACATTTAAAAATTTTGATTTTTGACCGAAAAATAATACGTGACTAATTAAATTGTGAATCTGTGACCGATGAACAAATTGTGACCTATAAATTTTTTGAATTGTGACCGTAAAATAATTTTTGACATTTAAAAATTTTGATTTGTGACTGAAAATAATATGTGACTAATTAAATTGTGAATCTGTGACCAAATTATATAAATTTGTGATCTTAATATATTTAATTAATTAAATTATAAATAAAAATTAATAAAAATCTGATTTTTGAAAGTTGAAACTTATTTTCTTATTATTGAAATATGCCATACTTATACTCTTACTTATGAAATTTTCCCTTCTTTCTATGGGCTCTATAGTAGGTTTAACTGGGCCAAGCTACCTTAATGATATGGATCAAGTATTTTCCAAGCCCATTACATGGAACGCACCTATTGGGCCAGCCCACAAGATTTCTTAATTTCTATATTTCAAAAAGATTCTTTGGTTTCTTTTAACTCAATCATGTCAACTATTATTATAGCATGTTCAACCATATGAATATCACCTTCAACTAGAGGGGATGTATGAAATGAATTGGAGAAGAAAATGGAAAAGGGAAATTCGACCAAGAAAACTGTCTATGTGGTCGCATATTGATTTTCCAGATAAGTTAGTAGCGGTCCAGGTTATAACTATGCGACTGCATAGTTATGACCTATGTAGTCGCATAGTGAAAAAATTATGACCGTTGTAGCCGTTTTTTACCCTTTTTTATTCAAATTTGGAGGCTTTTCATTCCTTTTGTGGCACTACTTCGTGTGAACTGATCAAAGCCTATAAATAGGTGATCAAAGTTCAATGTAAAACAATGAAAAATCATATGAAAAATATTCTATCATTCATCCACAATTCTTAAAAAAAAATCATTACATATTCAAAGCCTTTTTTCACTTGTTCATTTGAAGATTCACTTTATTTTTGGTATTCTTCATTAAGACTTGTTTAATCATACACACTATTTGTCAATTAAATCATTAAAAGCATTGTAGAGGAGGCAAATATCGTTTGAGGACAACGATATAATTTTCGTGTTCAGACCTTTGCCGAATTTCATTATCTTCTTCTTCTTCTTCTATTTTTCTCCATTGCCGTAATATTTTTGCTAACAGGAACTTGCCAAATCTCCTGGTGTTTTAAGTCTATTACCTATCCTAACTTACTCGATGCTATTACATAGTTTAGGTTTCTTGCATTTACTATTGTTTCTTACATAACATATAATCCCTATTCAACTTTGTATTTGTTGGAATTTGTATGATTAGTGAATGAGAAATTAATCAAGATCATGACCTTTGGAGATCATGACTTTTGGAATGGTTATTTTCCAATATTTATGTCTCTTTATGTAGAGGTGGTATAAAGTCCAAAAAATGTGTCTCTTGGTATGGTTCCAACTACTATAAATTGATCATATATGTTTGAATTTTACATCTCATCTCACAATTCCACATCATTCCTTTCATATCATGTTGCGTAAAATACTTTGTAGAAGTGACTATTTCTTACATAAAAATCATGATTATGGTAGAGAGGGAACTTCGTTCAAGTTCGTTGGTCTAAACCATTTGGAGTGCTCCTATGGCTAGACGTGGCCGTTGTATCTTGAGAGATGATTGTCAAGAAATCGTTAGCACTGATGCGGGGCAAATTCATCTTAAGGACAAAGTGTCAAACACTTGCATCGGTCAATCGCTTCATTTGCATCTCCTCTTTCTTATTTCTGATTTCTTTCTAACTTGGAATTTGATTTAAGAGATTAACTAATATTCTTTTGATTTCATGTAAGGTTTGAAATAAAGAATGGGAAGTGATGAATCTATATTCACGTATTCGGATTCGGTAAATTACTTTGTCTTCTCAACCATTTTGGTAAGTCGAATTTCATTTCGATTTCATTGAACATAATATGCACAATATCAGTGTAATTTCTCCAACAATCTTAAGATGAATTTTCTTGTGCGTATTATATTTTATTTGCAATAGAAATCAAGATATTGCATGAATAAAAATCATAAGACAGATTTTTTGATGTATCATGATTGTGGTAAATATGTTTTATTGCAACATTTTTATTAGGGGAATTCATGTGTAATGAATTTTTTGATTATAACGTTTCAATGCCCAGAATTGATAGCAATTCTATAACTTGAAATCATTTATTTATGGTGAGGACAACAATCTGTAAACATTGGAAATTGCAGGAAACAAGGTTCCATGGTATAGTTGTTAGCATTCTGGACTCACATAATTAATTAGGAAAATGCTAGATGCAATTAATTAACCGTTTGGCATTGCCTTTGGATTCCTCCAATTTGGAAGATGACTATGACTTTTCAGGTTGTTTTGTGTGGCATACTAATCGATTTTGGAATTGAATGATTTTGGCCATTATTTAATAAAATTGTGGTAATGACAATTTTGTTGTGATAATAAGTTGGCTGGAATAAATTCATGCACATGTGATAAAAATATTAACATAACTTGAATATGTGTTTTGACAACATATAAAATATTTTATATGACAGGAAATTGCACGCATAAGGTTGCTGAATTCAATTTCCTTTTCAGTTATTAGGCAATGGTACATGCTTGAATAAATAGCGTCTTTTCACCTGTATGTTTGTTGCAAATATGGTGGAAGTTTGGTAAATTTTTTGATTCAAATAAATGAAATTTATTGGCATGAAAACAGTTTCTATTTTACATTCCTTTTGTTGTCGATTTCTTTGGGAATTGGGAATGAATGTCTTTAAAGAGTTGTATCTATTCAATTCAAAATCTGTTAAATGGCTACCTTTCATTTTGAAACACAATTTAAACCAATTATGGTGCCTAACATACTTGAAAAGTCAGATTGCATGTGATGAATATTCATTAAGTATGAATAATCTTTTTTTAACGCATGGTGATGAAAAGAATTGATAACAGTATGTTTCATGCACAAGACTTAATTTATATGAGTGAATTTTAGTATAACAACAGTTAGTTTGCATGTGTCTGATCCTTACCCGAAATAATATCTACTGATGCAAATGTCTTTCTATTTGAAAGTATATGTATTTCCTTAAGGCAGTTTAAATGAAAAGATGTCTCTTCATTTTTAAATGTTTTTCAACCCAATTGTGGTGGAAAATCGATGGTAGTGCTGGACATATTAATTTACGTACCAGTGTGTATCTTTTTCAATTCTTTACTATGGTTGAATGGTAAAAAATGTTGGCTAATGGATAAAATCTTTCTGTATTTTGAAATGGGTTTGGATACACATGGGTGACCATCTTGCATCTGTGTTGGAGATTGCTATTGGCTTTGGAAGTGCATGCTTCAGAGTCGACCATTGCTTAGTTTAATTGTGTGGCAAAGGAATCTAGTTGGCCATGGTGATTGTTCGGTAATTAATCCGACTTACTTTTCCAATTCATTGCTTGAGTAATCTGATTTTGTGCAATAATGTATGTGATTAAAATAATCTATACAATAAATGTTTGGAACGTAAATTACTTTGGTCGTGATGAATTGGATGAATAAATGTTGGAAGAATGTCAACTATTAGTTGATAGAATATGAACCTTCATTTCGTTGGAATATGAAAATGACACGGTAAATTATTCCGTTAAATTTTCATACTTTGTTGAAAATTATGCTAAATTTGGTTAATGATGATAGCATCGATTAATATGATGAAATTAAGTGAGATGATTTATGCAAAAGTGAATTTGTATATGAGTATGACAAAATGTGATTTTGTCTTGGATAGAGTATTATGAATATTCTAGGATCAATGAAAGGTGCTTGCTCAATAAATAAAGAATTGGTTTATTTTGAACAATGTACATGCATAGAAGGAAAATGTGTTCCTTTGACTGGAAACATTTGAATCTGATCCTTTTAATTACTCGAACGAGCATACTGGATGAGACATGTTTTGACGTCCATCCATATGGTTAAATGGGTAAAATTTTAATAGCAATTATTTTACAATGGAAATTGCTTGCCCAAATTGGAATATGAAAATATTTTATAGAGCACAGATGGTGCCTATAGTTGGTAATGACGCCGGATATCCTTGATGATAATAATTGTTAATGACATTCATTTGTAAAGGATAAAAATTATGGTCTGCAAAGATTGCGTATTCCTCTTAGAAAGAAAATTGTTCTTAAAAAATGCGAATTGAGACACAGTTGAAATCTTTGAATAAACATACCTCGAACGTTTAAAAGTGAAATGTCGAAGGAAGACAAATTGCTTTCAAAGATAGTTCGAAATAATAGAATTATTATTTCACAAATATACGAATTGATATTGAGGTAAGAAATGATCAAATTCAATTGAACATTGTTCAATACTTAAAATAGTTTATTGAGCTAATATGACTAGTTCAAGGTTTGTACCAAATCATGGTTGATCATTTGATTTTGTTAATCTAATTGATTAATTTGTACAGCCACCATTGGACAAGTAAAGTTATTGGACCTAGTGTCACGTTTATCTCAAAGAGAGGTGACCCTATTTCGGCCAAAAGCCAAAATTATAATATTAATCACATTGTGATCTAGGAGCACATGTAAGGCTGTAGTTGGTCTCGATAAAGACTAATTTCTTAATATGGAATCACTTTTTGTCCAGATTATGGAACCATGACAACAACATCATTGGCAAGTGTGGTGTCAATATAAAGATGGTTTAACTAATGGTTGTGTGTTTCGTTCATCTAACTTGGATAAATTGTATATGAGACTATGTGTCCAGAATTGAATAACCAAGTAAAGCTGAATGAAAGAGAAATTTCTTTGTATATTTTGAGATGACAACATAATATGGAAATATAAGGACTTCCATGAAACATTGACATGTCTGCCAACCATATCGGAAGATATGTGGGGGTAACAATACTACTCATATAGTACTATCTTGTGAAATATCACAAATGTGACAAATTGCTTATGTTTGGAGAAGTTGCAATTCTTGTGAATCAAGATACTTAGTCTTCTTCATTGTTGAATTTGACTTCAATTATGGAACCAATTAAGTTGGTATATGCTTGGAAACCATTGTTGGTCTATGTGATGACCTTGATTTAATTTGGATGATCAAATTAATATAGTTGATTGAAGTACAATTTCAAATGAAAAATGATTTTTCATTTGTATTGACGACCACTATTTCAAAAGTACTTATAGACTTTTATGAAGCATTCGATATGGGATATTATCCAAGTGATAAATGAATTAAACTATGAAAAAGTTGATGAACTCTAAGTTCAAGTATAACCCAAAAATGTGAGGGTTAACATTAATGTTTGCGAACTTATATAAAAAGTTCAAAACGTGTGGATGCAACATTACTAGTTGTACATTAATTCCTAATTAAGAAATTGTGAGGGTAACTTAGTTCAAAAGTTACATTTCCTATACCTATGAAGGTGAAAATGTAGAAAATCCTTATACTAATTGTAAGGACGATATACATTAACTTCAAAGTGGATGAAATGGGTTGAAAGCCGATTATGGCGCTTGTTTGGACATGCAAGAACAATTGAAATATTTGAAGAATATTCATAAAGTTCAAATACACTGTAATGTTTCAATGATGATATTGAATACCCATGATTATGAAATCCACTAGAAAAAATGATTGACTAGTCTAGTGTTTGACAGAAATTCTCCAACAATGTTGTTTGGAATTGATAAAGCTTTAGATAAAGCTAATAAGAAGCATGTAGCTTCATGAGAGGATTTCTTGGTGGTGACAATTTGTATCTATCAAATGAATCAATCGTTGACTAGCTATATTTGATAAGATACTAAGTCACATGTAACTAGACGTGTAAGTCATAGACATAATATTGTTAAGCAGTTGATCTCAATGGTGTAAACTCGTGGTACCTTTAAGAGATTTACAGAGAGATCAAAAATACTGCATATCAAGGGGAATGAGTTTAAAGTCTACTGTGTACGAGTTTTTTATAATGGTAACCCTACCTTGTTGACTGAAAATCCCAAGATCTTGGTTCAAATGGACAACTAAGTTATAAGGATTCCATGAAACACTTAGGAAATTATATTCCTAACTCATTCCTATGATACGAAAGTCCTTTCTACAGAGTGGATAGAGGTTAAGATCATCTTTTAATGATTCCTATATCTTGATTAAGTCAAGTGGAGTATGACAGAATACTCTTGATAGGAAGTCACCTATGTAAGTGTGAAGTGGGGCCGCTTCAATGAGAATTATTTGAGGCTTAAATTCTCTAAACACTTGCAGAACCAAGAAGGTTTCAGGGCCAAAATGAACCAAATCATGAGAACCATGAACGGTTTAGGGAAGACATTGTGTGAGTACTATTGTCTTGACTTACACCAACGGCTGAATGGTTCATGACATCACGTTCACCAATTAACCAAGTAAGTCCGATAGTATTTCACTAAGGGAGGTTCAATGCCAGAAGCTACCTTTCCTGATGCGGTGTTTTCCGCTCTCTCTCTACTAGTGTCTGCATAGTCATTTGCATTAATTTTCATTCATGTGGGGGATTGTTTGAATTTGTATGATTAGTGAATGAGAAATTAATTAAGATCATGACCTTTGGAGATCATGACTTTTGGAATGGTTACTTTCCAATATTTATGTCTCTTTATGTAGAGGTATAAAGTCAAAAAGATGTGTCTTTTGGTATGGTTCCAACTACTATAAATTGATCCCATATGTTTGAATTTTACATCTCATCTCACAATTTCACATCATTCCTTTCATATCATGTTGCATAAAATACTTTGTAGAAGTGACTACTTCTAACATAAAAATCATGGTTACGGTAGAGAGGGAACTCCGTTCAAGTTCATTTGTCTAAGCCATTTGGAGTGCTCCTATGGCTAGACGTGGTCGTTGTCTCTTGGGAGATGATTGTCAAGAAACCGTTAGCACCGATGCGGGGCAAATTCGTTGTTAGGCAATTTGTTGTCAAACGATCTCCTCGAGCAATGATGTAACTCAGTTATTATTTCAGTCAGTTTCGACCATATGACTGAACGTTAAATCAAAACCACGTATGAAATGCCCCGACCTCAGAGATTTAACAAGCCATTGGAAGCAGCCTAATTAATTAGTGTTGTTCATGGCCCGATCTTCATTTAGTTAGATGGTTATTTGATTGGAGACCCACTTGTTTGTTTATTAGCCTACCCTACTTGTTAATTGGGCCCATGACCCAATTAACTTGAAACCTATACCTAACTTACTATTCTTGGACTTGGGCTATATACTTGGTCACTCCATCCCTCCCCTTACATACGCCATTCACGCCTCTATTCCTCTCTCTCTATGTGGTTTCTTCTACGTGAGTTCCTCTTGGTTCTAGCTTCAGCTTTGTGCTACAAATACTACCCTCTTCTATTCGTGATCATTCCTGTGTGGTTTATTGTGAGTGGATACTATTGAAAAGCTACCAATAGAAGAAAATATCGAAGAGGTCGGTTTTGGTGATTCTACGTGGTGTTGATCTTTGTGAGCGAACTGAGCCCGGTAAAGCCTTGGTTATCGTCCCTCTATACTCTACATTCATCTTAAAGACAAAGTGTCAAATACTTATCTCGGCCAATCGCTTCACTTGCATCTCCTCTTTCTTATTTCTGATTTCTTTCTAACTTGGTATTTGATTTCGGAAATTTACTAATATTCTTTTGATTTCATGTAAGGTTTGAAATAAAAAATGGAAAGTGATGAATCCATATTCACGTATTCGGATTCAGTAAATTACTTTATCTTCTCAACCATTTCGGTAAGTTGAATTTCATTTCATTTCGATTTCATTGAATATAATATGCACAATATCAGTGTAATTTCCCCACCAGTATTCACAACCACGAGTATCTCGCATTCCTAGAGACATTAGGTTTCTCTTGAACTCTGAGACAGTACTGACTTGCAGCAAAACCATTTACGAGCCATCCCACATTTTAAATTTAATTAACTAGCCTTCGAATTTACAAAAACCGTTGTTCTCCATTAGGGCTGTACCGGTGTCCACCTCTTCATTGTCGAATAGACTGGCCTTGTTGAGTGTCATGTGGAAGGTATATGTTCAGCATCCATTATCCATTCCTCATTCGAGTCTGTCCGTGGCCACTAACAGTTCTGCTTTGCCAATTGATGCATCTCCAATGTTGTTATCTCTTGGTGCTTTGAGTTTTTTTCCTCCTTTTGAGGGCAGAAACCTCTGATGTGTTCCTCCATATGGCACAATGAATACAGGTCTTATCCCTTCTTGATTTAGACCTAGACTTTCATCCCCTCATTCTCTGTCTACCCAACATTTCCCTCGGCATTGCAAACCCGCCAACTCCTCCTTTCCGATTATCGATTCAAGATCCTCAGGTTACCTAGTCTCCATGACATCCTAAGCTGACAAGGATTTCCTTCACATCTTTAAAATATTATGTGAGGGAATCTAACAATATGATGGCTTGAATTTGATCATCAATCTTCCCACTGATATTTAAGAGGGCCATAATTCGAACAACGTAGGCCTTTATCTTCGTCCTTCCCATATTGAAGTCTCCCATTTCATAAAATTTTCAACATCAAACTTGCTTAACCCAATCAAAATTTCTTGAATCTTGAACACAGTATTGGAAATTCCAGCTCTAATACCAATCTGTCTAGGTATCTTACCAAGATCCCCCAATAGAAGGTAAAGAACAAAAAAAAATGCAGATTAAAAACACAAGACACTGCAAATTATGAATACACGGCACAAGACACTGCAAATTATGAATACACGGCATTCTCACTGAACTAGACAAATCCTCGAAAAAGTAGTAGGAAAAAATAATTCCCCAGAAACACTTTCTTGCTACTGTGCCCAACATTCTCTCCCTGAGGCCAAAAGGAAAAGTGAAAAATGAAAAAATTGTTCAGCCTAAAACTGCTCGCTCATAGTGGTTGCAAACTGGTTACTAGCCAAACAGATGAAACTAACTACTATGGTCTATGGATTACCAATCCGGCTGAATTAAACTACGATTAACCAACTAAACCATAGATGCTGCCCCTTAATTCCAAACAAGAGCATAGTAGACACCACATCAAAAGAGGGAGAGAGATGCTGAGCAAATGTCCAAAATAGGTTTTAAGCAAAAATATATGGAGAAGAGGCCGGATTCCCAACAAGATAGAAAGCCTATCCTGGTTGCCAATTATCTAATTACATTGGATTTGATTAATCGAACCGAATAGTGAAAAAAGAAATCTTGTAACTCTCCTAACTTTGTCAAGAGCAAGATTTAATTTGTTTAAAATATTTTCAAAGCAACTATTTTTCTTTCGTGATGCTAACTAGAGACTGCAAAAGAGGAACAAATACAAGAGACTAAAAATGAGAAGAATACAGAAGACGATTCAACGTTGAAATAAAAGTAGTATGATTCATTCTTCAAACCTATGCCAGTAAAGGTTCCAGTGAAGGATTTAAAGCTGGTGCATGGAGCTTCATGCTGAATGTCACCAGCACCCCAACAAGTGCACAAATGGCTGGAACAAGACCTAATCCAAATCTTGTCACAGTAAAACAAAAATATAATGGACTGCAGTACTCCAGCTCTAGAGTAGAACCTGCATAATGATAACACCATTAAACCAAAAATGTCACGTATGATTTATAATTGACCAAATTTTAGATGCTTACTCTGGTAAGATTCAAGAGCACACAATGCCAACCCACATGATATTTTGTCGAGAAAGCTCAACGACCCATAAACGAAGGCACAGCCATTGAGATCTTCACCAACTAGAAAACTCTGCATGCTTACTGCAGTCACCTGTTCTTCCATAAAAAATGTGCAGTAAGAAATAAGAAAACCAGTAAGTATACTTCTTTTACTAAAAAATCATCTTTTATCTTATATATACCACTCGTATGCGTTAGCTTTACTAAAATAGTGTCTCTGTGTGAATGTGAGAGGTGCGTTCTAGTTTGGAAGTTCTTCTCATCTGGCATGAGGCTTAACTATGAAGGGTATGCCTGATCATTAGTTCATTAGCACTTCAAAAATGTGACGATATTCCCAAAAGTGAGGCGAACAGTAAAATTCTGACATAAATATGAACCAAACCAGGGAGTCTACAAGTGTCTTACATGTATTCTAAGATGGGGTAAATAATGCTGTCACTCACTCAACTTATAGAGAAATTCCCCGTTAGTCACCTAATGTTTCTTGTGTTCCAAAGTGGTGGATGAAGTCGCTTTTCTGTTTTTAATTTTGCCATTCGATTAAAATTCGTAAGTTATTGCGAAGGAAATGAAAGACCACAGTAATCTTGGTAAGTCTCAAAGGTCAATAGAAATAGCTCCTGTATCAATTCTTGCCTTTGAAGTACCATCCATGTTGTAATACTAAAACAAGGGAACAATAAAAGGAAAAAAAACTTTGTTCATACCATCATCAATGAATTTGCAGCTCCAATCACTACCGACAAAGCATATACTACAAAATTCATGCTTCTTGGCAGGAACAATATTCCCAAACCACAAATTATCCATAGAAGTCCTCCAACAGAATAGAAAGCCTTTAACCGTCGACCGGTCCACCCAATCTCCTACATGAAACAAGGATTAATTAAAGATGCCAACAGAAGGGAAAAAGGAACATGTGTACAAAGATATAAAATAATATTTTTAGACAGCAATAAACCTGTAGGAAGATCGATACAATGAAGCTGCAGATATAGATGATTGCAGGAACCTATGCACACATATTAAGCATGATTACAAGAAAAGGAATTTCGTCCATTTAAATTCGTATAGGTATGGACTTAATTGAATAATACCAAAGCTTTTGACGACTGGGCCATTTGCAGATCATTGATTACGTAGAAAGCAAGAAATGTCTGAGCCAACAAATTCGAGCAAGTGAACAATTAGTAAAATAATAACCATTCCACTTTAATCGGATACTCTCTTTGTAAACAACACTACGGAAATGAGTATTTGAAAGAGGTAGTACGATTTAAGAACGGACCTGTGAAACATTTGTCACTAGTCTAGTGAGTACATAAACAAGTGCAACTTGGTGGTACAGAATTTTCTTAAACCAGTAAGCCCATGAAATTCTAGCATAACTTTTTGCATGAGCTTCTTTCTTCAATCTGCAACGGATATAATATTTAAATTTGGTAAAAGAAAGAGGAAAGGAGCAGCAATTCAATCGAACACAGGACAAATTTTTTGAGAGTATTGAATCTCTTATCAGAGGCATTAAAATAAAAAAAATCATGTTTCTATTTGAATTTTTAGCAGTTGATGCAAATTTATGATCAAAGTATCAGAAGTAAAACCATTTCCCTTTTAATAACAGATGCAACAAACCTTGGCTCTCGAGTCCCAAGATAAAATACACACACGAAACAGCATCCAATGAAGATTGACAAATATGCTATCCAGCGATACTGATCAATCACAGCAAAGTAAGAACCTTTCCAAAAGGAATTCTCAGAAAAAGAGAACAGTATGTTAATTGGCTTACCTGATTCTCAACATCGATAACAGTCACTGATGAGCTGATCTTAAATACTACAAAAGCAACTGCATATACGCTAAGGTTGGCGACCTTCAAAATTATTAATTTCGAGAAATATTAGTAAAGTTTTTTGGTGAGGATTGGGAGGAGAGAAAAGAGAATAACTAGTTACAGCATAAGAACTAACAAAGTACGTGTAAAATCATGAAGAGAACTCTTAACCATGGTAAAAGCATTGCGGCAGCTAGTCAAGACTACTCTGCTCGTAGAATTCAGCGTGATGCAATTCACCATTGACCTACAACATAAGCAAATTATATAATTCACTAACTTCCAATCTGGCCACTGGCACTAGCACAGATAACAAGGGGAATGGAAGAGTTCAAGCACAGCATTATGAAGAAAATCAAGAAATCATGTCACAAAATCCAAGACACACCATCCCTAAGACTGATAAAACAAAGGTTAGGAACTTGATGGTAAGGTGAATCAGGTGTACGGGTACTATTAACACGGAAACATAGTTTAAAATATTGTCTATAATATGGTTTTTTTAGGAGATTGTAATTATGAGATTGCAATTTAAACCAGACAAGCACAATACTGTCCAATACAATTTAATATTGCATAGCAACTATGGACTAACTAGACCGAAGTAAGTCCTTACATGTGTGACACTTGAGTAGCTGCCCAGCCTACATTGAAGATTGCTGCAAACACACTATATCCAATAGTTTGCAGAGTAGATGAATTGGAGCCAAATATTTTGCAAGGCAAACAGCCACCAAAGACTGAAGAAAATGAAACAGCAACCAAGGCAGATCCCGCACCGTGCCAGATCTTAAAATGTCCAAATCTGTCTATCTATTATGAAAGAGAAACGAAAACAACAAAATCAGCATTTAAAGTTGAAATTATTTCCTTCTGAATCAGAATAATTTCCATAGCTAAGAGAATAAGATATCAAATCTTGCGGCCATTTAAGTTTTGTTTCAAGACTTTTTGTTTCTTAATAATCTACATATACCATATTTCAATACTTGCTTAGCTTAAAAATACACACAGGCATTGTATAGCTTATACTCAATCTCTCCATCAGTAGAAGTAAAAATCTTTTTGACATGTATTCTTATATAAAAGAATTACATCCTCCAAAGTTCACTAACAGCTTAGCCTTAAACATTTTTTTTTCCGTATCTGAACATACCAGTTCACCTGCAACAATGGTTGTGAATCCATCAGCCATCTGTCCCGAAAGCATGACTATAGCAGCATCACTGTAAAACAAGAAGCCAAAATGGAACTCAAAATAGCAGGTAATGTTGGGGAAAAAAGACCACCACACACTAATAAATGCTACGAAAAATAAAAACAAGTAGAAGAGACAAAACACAAATTTATGTGGTTTGCCAAAATCATCTACCACACCACTGTAGTGGGCGAATCAATTCGAATAACCAAATCGTCAAATTCAAACTCTAATCACTCTCTCAGCCCCGAGTCATAACAAAGATCGTAGAAGAAAATGGCGACCATTTACTCCTGTCAGTTTTTCAACATTCTAATGGACAACTATATGTTGGCATAAATTACTTCGACTCACACATTTTATATTTCAGCCTAACTATACTAATCCAATATACAGTCGTCAGGCTAACGCATTTACGTTCATTCCATAAAACAGCTAAGATCTACACATCTTTGTTACATTTTAGAGCAACTTAATATTTTGTCCAGAGGCAAACGTTATTTACACTATTTCAAACAAATTCATCCTCCATCAACAACATTGTGCAAGAAAAAAAAAATTAAAGAACTTAAGAAAATTTTTGGGAACTTCAAAGATGAATCTCTTGTAAACGTCCAAATTAATATGAACATTTACAGACAAAACGATGGCACTACTTTACTAACTTAGCTAAACGGAATATTTTTCTCTATTAAGAAGGCACTTTAGCTGAAGGGGAATAAAATAACATTGGCTGGTGAAATTTGATCCTGAGTTTGCTACATCATCTCTGGTATCTTTACACAGTTTCTATAGAATGCAACCACTAAATGTGGCCTGGACAAGTGCGGCTACTTCAGAATTTGAAATTTTGAACTATGTCTTGAGGAAAGCCATCATAAGCAATAAAGGTTACATAGTCAATAAATTTTGTAAATACTGTTGTTAAGACTATATCCAAGTCTTTCATGCCATTCAGCAAATACCATTAAAATTCAAAACGAACCCATGTCACTATTAGTAATTTAGTTTACAAGGAGTTCAAATTTTCCATTTGTACGAGCATTATAGGTAGCTTCTCACTCTCCTCTTTTCTCCTCCAGGGCAATTACCCAGGCCTTTTGACTGTTAATCCACTATATGCCCCTAATTGCTACAAATCACCTCCACCTTCATATAGTGGATGGCAGCTCTCTTTATTTCCTATTGTAAGTACATTTTTATAGCAATAAAAGACTGTATGCCGACTTCAGTGTCCACCATTCAAATGCAATATAAGTGATGAACAACTTGTTATTTGTTCATATGATTCCCTATAACAATATGTTCACGTTGGAATTTTCAATCCCAAATAAATAAATTCTGGTTTGCAATATGCAACGATTAAGCAATAAACAAGCTGGTAAGTTAGAAACCTCGGGGACAATCCAATATCTGTCAAGAAAACTAAGAGATATGTGAACCAACAGGCGGATGTAATGTCATTGAGGATGTGCCCCACCCCATAATAGACAACAGAGCACCTTCCAAGGGGCTTGAAGCTTGTTTGATCATCTCCAGCAACATCACCATCACCAGCCATTGTGTTGCTCAATTTGGAGATGTTTTAATAAAGGGAAATCCTGCAAGATTACATATAGTTTATGAACTGGTTTTTTTTTGCCAGGAAAATGAACCAAAACTGGTGATTATCCTGTGAGATAACATGCCTGTTCTTGGACGTGAAGAAAAATACTTAAAATTGAGCTAATATATTAGTTTTATCAGATGACTCTGAAATCCATCTTTGGCAAGATCAATGGCATCCCCGAAATTGTTTAAAAGATTGTGAATATTTCTGGAGGGATATTGTTTAACAGGTTGCCAGCGTTCCTGAAATAAGCTGGAAACTGTTCTTACAGGAGGGGAATGGAGCAATAAGACTAACAGAAAAGTGCAAGAGCTTCCAGCACAAGACATTATTCTGCTGAGTGTATTTGGAAACCATTATTGGACACAAACGCACCGTCATGGCAACCAAAAAGCGCGACTACTGCCGGCCTACGCGCCAAAAGGCTCAAGCTTAGGTAAAATTAGGAGATCACTTATTCTAGGTGTTTGGTGACCCTGTGTTAATATTCATTATTTGACTTTGATTTAGATTAAAATCAGATTTTAATTCGATCCAAACGTTATCTAAATTAGAAACTGTCCAGAAATTTTCTCTCGATCCATACAAAAAAGAGAAAAAAAGAAATAGAAGATAACTTCACAATAAAGCAAAGTACAGTCTTTTGACGAAACTGACATATGCACGCACTTTCATAAAATCAAGACACGTAGTAATCCTTCTGTTACATAACATTAAAAGCACCGAAAACACATATATAGATACATACATATGTATATATGTATATGCCTTTGATCTTCATAACAAGGAAGAAAGAAGTATGTATACCTATAGGAAGGAAGTTTATGCAGAGCCCATCAACTTTCTCGGAATAAACAAAAGAGTGGAGACCGGATTTTGATGCTAGGAAGTGCAAAATATATGATATAAAAATTTGTGAAGGAGTTAGTAATCGGTGAAGATGAAGGCAGGCAGTTTTTCTCTCTTCTCTTGTATGCTTTTTGCCTCTTTCTTCTTAAATGCACCAAAGAATAGGCAGGAAAAGGTGAAACTAAGGTCAAATTGCAATTTCAGATTTTTTTTTTTCATCCTCTCACTACTAATATTTGTTTCTTGTACCATATTTTAATTATAGTTAAGATTCTTAAACTTTGCTTATTATACCACTTATATCTCAATGATTTTTCATGTCATTCCTTTTTTCAAACTTTCTATTAGTTAACACATTTTATGTTTGATAACAATTTTTTATATATAAAATTTATTGAAATGAATTAAAACAACTTATTTTTTCATCATATTTTTAAAAGTATATATAAATAAAAGTACGAAAAAAAATATTTTTTCCCCCATGAGAACAAAATATTTTAATATAAATCATCATCAAGTACAAGATATACTAATTAATGAAAGATTAAAGATAATAATTCGACGAAAAAAAGTTAAGAAATAAATTGTCATAATAAACCAAGATTGAGAAATTTAATTGCAATTGAATGTGATGTATCAAATAAAAATAAAAATTATGATTGCAATATAATTATCATTTATTAAAATATTGGGATAGTGACGGCTGGGAAAGTCTTTGGGGGGCATTCATTTATATATTTAATAAAACTTTAAACTTTATTTGTTTTACATTGAATTGAATAATATATTCAAAAATATTACCGAAGAGCATTTTTAAAAGTGACAATTGGGCGTGTAGTTGATGTTTCAACTCAAGTTGGTGGTGCTTACTAGGTTTAGGTGCGGTTTGGTTTGGATCGATTTTAATTTCAATCCGAAATTAAATTAATTGGTTTGGGTGAATTTCAATCTAAACTAACTCATTCTAACTCTTAAACTGAATCCAACCAAACCAAACTAATTTGGTTCGATTCGATTAGTCGGTTCAGACTTTTAGCCTAAATTGAATTTTTTTTTAAAAAAAATTGTCCTGATTTTGAACTCATGTATATTACAAGAACTAAAATAACTAAATAACTTTATATTACAAAAATTATTGACTAACAAATAAAATCAGGTTATTAGACACAAATTAACAGAAAACTTAAAAATTTTATTATTTTTTATGCATTGTGTAGTCTGACTACGTGTTAAAAAATGTTAAGTATAACATAATGAACTTGTGAATGAAAACTACTAGTGCTATTATTTACTAATACCATCATAAATTGGAGTGAATCGAGATATAGTTATGAGATTATGACTTATCTTTTTATTTTTATTGTTCTTTAAAAAAAAGTTAGACATATAATTGGATTGTGTTGGTTCGATTAACCAACGGTTTAAGACTTCAAACCATACCTGATCCGATTTATCATGATTTTGTTTAAAAAAAACTAAATCAAACCAATTATCTATGTCAAACCGACCAAACCGACTCGAGTTGTTTCAGTTTGATTGGCTTGATCAACTTTTCAATTTTTTTGTCCAGCCTAATGATTACGTTGATGATCATTCAACTGAAATTATTAACATAAAATCCTAGGAATCACCCCATAAATTCTACCGTGGACACAAACAACATTATATTTTGTATTCCACGAGATAAGAGCGGGTTCCATTAATAAAGACGTATGTTGTTAATTATGTTTTTTCACTAAGATTAATTCCTAACTCTCGCTCTTCAATTTTTACCCGTTACACAATTGTATTCCCTAATTTCTCATCCCCTCTAACACTACAACTCTCAATTTTTGTCAGTTTTCAAAGGGCCCTGCTATATGGATGGGGCCCTGTCCAAACAGGGGCGATGTGTCGCCCCCTATTGGCCAAGTGTTTGTATTGTTCGCTTCAAGTAATTTTGGATAGATTTTGGGGCCATGGTAATTGAGTCTTTTGTGTTGAAATGGTATAAAGTCTCATTAATTTGATTGTCAGTTCACGTGAAATTGGGTCTTTTTTGTTTGTGCAGTAAATTTTCATGCATAGATTTTGGGACCACAATAATTGGTCTTTTTTAGGTTCCTACAAATTTTTATTTTTCACTGTACTGTCAGCTAAGCAAATTTATAATCTCCTATTGTCTAGGTTATTTGAACAATGTTTCGGAGAAAGAAGACATCACCTTCAATGATTCTAATTATAGCCTTGGTGAAGAAGACGACATTCTCTTTGAGGAAAATGTTACCCAGAATATTGAACTCAATATGAGGAAAGAGATAGTGTCGTTGGAAGCAGTAGATGAATCTGACAATTCTGAATATGCACCCTCAGATGACCTTCGAAGCGTTCATTCTGATAGTGACGAAGAAGTTGTTACATACCTAGAATTTAATGGTGAAGTAGATATGGTGGATCCCTTGCTTAAGGTAGGATTGAAGTTTAGGTCCAAAAATTAGGTAAAGGCTGCGGTTAAAAACTTCAGCATTCATGATAGATTTGAGGCGGTCTTCTTGTATAATGATAGATACAAATTAGAAGATCATTGCAAAGGAAAAAATGTACATGGCGTATTTGGGCTTCGTCGTTGGAGGAAGATTCATCGTAGCAGATTAAATTGTTCAAATGGAATCTTATATGTAGTAGAGCATTGAAGAATATAAGTGTATTCGCTAGTTGGTTAGCCCCTAGATACATTGAAACCTTTACTATTGCGCTAAAGTGGGATATGAAATTGTTTGAGGCAACTCTTTTGAAAGAGTACGGATTAGAGATTAGTGACACAAATGAAAGCAGGGCTAGGAGATACGCTAAGGAGTTGCTTAGAGGATTGCTAGTTGGGCAATTTGGTCTGTTAGGTTTGTATGCAGCTGAGATTAGGAGAAGAAATCCAGAATCAACTGTTATACTATCTTTAGACAAGCTTGTGTTTAAGACGATTTATGTTTGCTTAGATGCTTGCAAATAGGGCTTCTTGGGTGGTTGTAGACTCGTTATTTGCATAGATGGGTGCTTCTTGAAAGGCAATTTTAGTGGTTAGTTATTTGCTGCGGTGGGTATTGATGGGAATGATTGTATATTCCGAATTGCGCATGCCATTGTTGAAACTGAATGTAATGCTAGCTGGTTGTGGTTTTTGAAACTGTTGGGGAAAGATTTGATACATGAAAATGCATATAAAGTCACAATTATGTCTGATAAACAGAAAGGGTTGGAGAATATGGTGTCCAAGTTGTTTCTAATGGCTGAGCATCGGTACTGTGTAAGGCATATGTACTCCAACTTCTTTTGCAATGACTTTAAGGAGTTGAAACTTTGGGATTTGTTGTGTAGAGCAGCTAAGTCTACTTATTTGGCCGAGTTTACATATTGGATGGACAAAATTAAGGAGGAGAAACCTGCTTGGAAGTGGTTATGTGCCAAACCAGCTGAGCAATGGTCGAAGTCCCATTTCATGACGACTTTCAAATGTGACATTTTGTTAAACAATCTCTGCGAACGCTTTAACAACTACATAAAGGAAGCGAGGGGGAGGATATTTTGACTCTCCTTCAGTTAATTCAAAACAAGGTGATGGTACAAATGTACAAACGCCGCGATTTGATGGAAAGGAGTTCTAGCGATATATGTCCAAAAAATTTAAAGAAACTTGAAAGTAGTACACGTGATTCTTTTTCGTAGAAAGCAATATTCAATGAGAAAATGCAATTTCAAGTTTCTGGACTGTATTCTGATAGTCAGTTTGTGGTAGATTTATAAATGAGGACATGCTCATGTAGAAAGTGAGATCTAACTGGTGCGCCTTGTCCACACGCGCCGGCATACGTGGGTGGGGTAAGGATCCTTTGCAATTTGTAGATGAGAGCTACAAAGTTGCAATTTATTTAAACGCTTACATGAATTGCATATATCCTATAAATGGACCAAAAATGTGGCCTTCAAGTGACTTCGACCAAGTACAACCCCAACTTGGGTGACCAAAAAAAGAGGCTAGAAGCAGACAAAGTGCCAAAAAGGGGTTGAGGAAGCTGTGTTGTCCAAAGAGAAGATGAAGAAGATTGATAGGAGAGGTGATGGCAAGAAAAGATTGAAACGTAGTATTTGCAGTCAAAAGGGGCACAATAAAAGATACCTATCAAACCATGCCTCATAGCTAGGGATGGAAATTGGTCCGAGCCGACAACTTGTCAAAACTCGGCTCGTAGTTTTACTGGCCCGAGCCCGAGCACAGGTTGAGCCGAACTCGCGAAGCTCGTGGACTCGTAAAAAATTGAAATTTTTTTTTTAACAAAAAGCCTGAAAATTTGCAAAAAAAAAAATATTAAAAAAAAAAAAGCTTGTGGGCCGAGCCGAGCTCGAGCGTTCACGAGCCGGGCTGAGCCATTGCCATCACTACTTACAGGCAAATTACACAACAAATGAGGTATATACTAAGTCATAGTCATATTTGTATATCCTTTTTTTTGCTTTATTTATTATGTTGGTTGACGTCTTGTTTCATAAATTATAGGACATAAATGGTCCAAGGGCATGGGAAGCTACAAGAGCATATGTTGGATAGCAATTTGCTTATCACAGTTGACTGCTGCTTCTGGAATTGAACAAGGTGTAGCACGTCATTTTCTTTCTCAGCCAGTAAAGTTCTAACTCAACAACAACTCTTAGTGAAACATAGAACAACTTGATGACGAAATGATGCCGGTTGAAGTCTATCATATGTTTTTTGTCAACGAACTCTATTTTGATTGCGACCATCTAGTTTGTACTGTATTTAACCTTTTTTTGGATCTACAACCCACTAGGTTCTTGTGAACTTTCTGTTTATGACCAATTTAAGCTTTGTGACATTATGCTAACCAGCTATCTTCATTCCACGGTAATTCATCACATACTATTTACTTTATAATATATTGGTTGGCATAAGTTGACACTGTGCATTACAAAATTAACCTATACCCACAGCTTAACTTTATTATATTCTAATATTTGAATAATCCCCATAAATTATTGGAAGTTGTGTGTAATTTGTGACTGATTCTAGGCATAAGTGTGTAGCATGTTTTGAGCAGTATAAGAAAAAAGAGCATTTTGTTGCACATATGAAAATCTCGTATCACTCAGTTCACCAGCCTCAATGTGGTGTGTATCAAAAGCATTGCAAATCCTTTGCATCACTAAGAGAGCACACAACTAGTACAATACTACAGTTTGGAACATTTTTTTAATTTGAAATTTGCACTTGATTTTGGAGGGTTTTTGTTTGAAGGGATGATTTGAAGATTTGGGTTTTTGATTGGAAGCTTACGAACAGATTGAGAACAATTTATCGGATGATTAGAGAATGATTTTCTCCCAATTTTTCACCCAATTTTCGTCCTGGCACAATTCCTCCACCATTTCTAAAGTTTACGCTTAGGTTTGGGCAAGTTTTATTTGAAATTTGTACTTGAGGTCCTTAAAGTTACATGTTCACATGTTTTGGTCCTTTAAGTTTGAATTAAAATTATAACGGTCCTAATGGTGACCGTTTCTGTAAGTTTGTAACTTCAGTGACCGTTTTATAATTTTTAGATAAGTTCAGTGACTGTTTGTGAAATTAACCCAATTTCTTTACATTCTCCTCCTTTAAAGGTCACTTTAATACTTGAATCTCTAATATTCATATTTTAGATTTTAACATATCCTATTTCAATTTACATCTTCTTCTTTTTTTTTAAATTTATGGAGTGTATCTGAATCATATTGTTGGTTTTGCTGGGTTATCGACTGTGAATGGTTTATTTGTTCTCTAACAAAGTATGGGATGAATAAAGAGCCCTCAAGGCACATCTGCAAGTGGTGAAAGAGGAAGGTGAAAAAAATCTAACCTTGCTTACAACTGTCGAGTAAATGTTTGAATCTTGAAATATGGATGAAGCCCTTGATAAGTGGGAGTTAAATGACAGCCTTCCACCTTGCACCCTTGGAGGCATAACCTGCGATTTACCCTTCCACCAAAATTCAGAATAGGATAGGTGAGGACGTCAATAATAGGACGTAATCCAAAATAAAAAATAAAAAAAATAGTCAGACGCTTTGATTGATTGGTTTGTTTGTTAGTCATACAAGGGGCACATCATACTTTTCAACACTTTTGTGCCCTGCTTTTGAATTAGATTCCCTACTTTTTTGGTACCCTACTTTTTTGCAGATCCACGTATATAATGATTTATATATATATAATATAATAAAATATGATTGAACAAAAAAAATTTCAATTAAATAAAAAAAAAAAATCTTTATTTAACATATTATTTGTATGTAAATTATCATGTAATTCCATTATATATAAGTAGTATTATTCTATTTAATTTACATGATTCGATAAAAATAATTAGATAATTCGAAATTCTAGGCACCCTACTTGTTTACTCTGACCACGATGTCTAATTAAAAAATTATGAAAGCATTCTCGTTAATATTTAGGCATTCTTGGTGACAAAATGAAAGAATTTTTAGACACTCTAGTCTTGACTACACTTTTTTTTTTCGTGGAACAATGTTTCACCTCCATCTCTTCCATTTACTTTCTCTTTCTATCAAATCACCAAAGCCTCTTTGAAAATAGCATACCGATTGTCATCGTGAATAACAACTGGTTGCCATTGCGAAGAAAAATCTTATGTCTATCTCAAGGTATTGTTCGATTATATTGATGTTCTTCATCTATTTTACATAATATACGTGATTTGTAATTTTTAACCAAAATGAAAATTTTATTTTATTGTGTTTTATGTTTGATTTTTTTTTTTTACCTAATGAGACTTTGTTTGCAGGAAATAAAATTTATTCGTAAACATGAACCAAAAATCAAATTTACAACCTCTGAACTTTTACGAACGTATAATATCCTTGAAATAAGTATATTCATTTTGGCATTAGCTTATTCTATTGTAAGTTTAATGTTTTTTTTTTCTCGAAAAACAAATTGGAGAGATTTTTTAATTAATAAACCTTTTTTTTGTTAAAATAAAATGTGTATCTCACAAAAAACCATCCTTATTTATGACAATTCAGTCACGCAAAATCAATGTAGTACTATAGTCACTTGGCACAGGAGCGGTTCCAACTAGTGGCGAGCTAGAGCGGCCGCTCTAGCTGGATCCGCCGAAAGTTCGAGTTAAGTGACAATGTGTAGGGCCGACCGTGGGAGGGAGGGAAGGAAGAAAGGCTCTGTGTTTGGGCTTATTGCTGCTGGCAGCTCTATGGAGGTGTCCGAAAACAACATTGGAGAGTCTACATGAATAAGCTTTCATGTGCAGCGGTGCGATCGTCCTTGTTTACCAGAAGGGTGTGGGCATACCTGAGAATTTTTCGATGTCTATCCCAGGTAGGATTGAGCAGAGAATGAAGAAATCAGCAACTTGAACAGCACAAATGAGGGGTAATTCTATGATCCTATTAAGACTTACAAATGGATTTTCAAGATTTTAGCAGTAAATCGGTGAGCTTGCCTACCTGCCTGCCTGCATGCATCTGATAAGGAAGAGAGTAAAGTAGATACAACAATTTGAATACTGAAGAAAAGAAAAGACTTTAGGAAGACTTCAAAGTTCCAACAGCCAATAATAGCTTTTCTTCCCCAACGTTTTTAGTGCATGTTTGGCTAAGAGAACTTAAATTATAAGTAAACTTACTTATAGGTAAATAATTAAGTTTTCAAATACATAGATTTTTCATTTGTTAAAATTAAATACTTATTTTGTGTTATAGTCGTGTAAATTTGACCATAATATATGGAGTTTTGGAAAACTCGGGTCTAATTTTTAATCAAGTTTTCTCTAATATTTGGATATTGGGGGCAAATCTAGTTTTAATCATGAGATAAGTTTTCTCTAATTTTTATTAAAATGTCTGATATTATGAAATGTTGGTTTAAAACATGGCATCCTGAGAGTCCATTTTCATTTTAAATTGATTTTCGTCTAATTTTTATTCTCGTTTCTTGTTTACGTGCTGCAAGAATAGAATGATGATTTTATAAGTAATGATTCAATGAAATCGTATTTTTTTTAACACAAATTATATCATTTAATAATTAGTTATTGTAATTTCTGAGATGCCCAATTTTGTATTTTCAATAATTTTTGTTAGATCATAAGCTCAATGTTAGAATTGAAATAAATATGTTTGTGAGATTTTGCAATAGGGAGAAAGACTTGGATGAAATGTTGTAGTTGCATACTATTTATTCAAATGTTTTGAAAGGGATTATTGCCAAGTTAAAAGATTTAGTTGAGTTATCGCTATTACGATCTTTGAGTCAACGGTCAACAATTGACCCTGCTCTAGCTGACCTCCCGACCTGAATTCGCCCCTGACTTCGCATAGTTCGACTAAAGCGGCTATGTAGTTCAAAATCTGTGCAAAGGATTAGGAGAGCTGGAGAGGGTGAGTCAAAAGGAACTAAAAATACCTGTCAATTTTCCCAAGTTTGACAAGAATGTCAAGATTGTTCGAAATTCAATCAAAAATGAAGAGAATGAATTTGTTAAGACTTTTCCTGTTTGAGCTCTGTTTTTTTTTTTTTTGTCTAAGAATGCATTTTAAAATAGTAGATTGATAAAGAATGTGTTGTTAAAAAAAAATGGATTTACATATAATATTATTTTATTGAAGAATGCGTGGTTGAAAAAAGAAGAGAGAAAAATATATTTTGAAGATAACGATGATCGAACAAGGGCTAAGAGTTAAATGTATACTTGTCACAAAGTATATATATATAATTTTTTTTTTTTTGAAAAAAGAAATGTACAAAATCGAAAGTAATGGAGAATTATCATTTTTCCCTACAAGTACTCTTATGGGAAACGTGAATATGAAATGAGAGAGCGATAACTCATTTGTTTCATGCTAATTTCAAGAATAAATTTTTTTTCTAAGGGGATAGATTGTAATGTCACAAGAATCCTTAGTAATTTCATATTGAATTTTTGACATTTTAATTTAGGGTAGTTTGATAAAGTTTTTAATAAAAAAAATTTAACAAATTTTGATAAACGTCGACAAATTTTTGGTTGAAAAGTTTATAAAAATTGCATATCCTATGAAATGTGTTATTAAAATTAATGATTGAATTTTGAACTCAAATTTATAAACTATTCCAAACAACCACTTTAGAATATTTTGTCAACGGTTAGCTTCCGTGAGCTATCTTGAGCAAATGGCTTAACTTCGAATTCCAATGTACAAATGTATCTCTAGCAAATCATTTAAATTTTTTAACAAGCTTTTCCAAACAAGCACTTTATTTCACCAAAAGGGGCATTTCCTAAAATATGATCCTTAAATATATAGGCTTTGTTTGATCCCTTTTTTTAAAAATTCATTTTAAAACATATATTCTTTAAATAAAATAATTTTATATGTAAACCTAAAATATTTATTTACTTTTTAAGTTATACATTCTCAAGAAAATTATTTTTTATACGAAATCTATTCTCAATAAAATTTCTACCAAACAGGTCTAGTGTTTGAACAAGAATAGTATACATCTGAATTTCATTACAGGAACAAATTCGAAGTGAAAGCCCACAATAGGATTAATCCGAGCCATCTGTTTTTAATGCAAAAACCAGCCCTCTTTTCCTGAGCACTTGTTCCAGGATGACTACTGGTTCCTGCAGGAGCACTTGTAGGATTGAATTCAACTGTCCCATATATAAATATATATATATATATATATATATATAATATATATATATATATATATATATATATATATATGATTATTTATTAGTTTCATTAAGAAAAATCGGTGGAAATTGTATATTGTTCATACCATTATTTTTTGGTCCTCCTGAAACTGGGGAGCTAGCAGTATTATTGCTGGTACCATTTGGATAGAACACTTGAGCATCTGGTGAATTTGGAGGCAAGTTGAGGAGAGCTGCAAAATAGAGTATTCAGAAATAAATTACAAGGATAATGGTGTATAGTCAATTCGGGTATCGAGCCTACTTTAAGTGCTTGTTTGGGACACAACTAGATAATATAATAATATAATAATACTAATTCCTATCCAATTTTTCCAACAACACATGCTTCTTCAATAGCACATGAAGTGATTACTTGGAAATTCTTAAAAGCTATTTCTTTTAAAAAGTAGATTATTAAAATAGGAACCACATTATTGCGTAGGACCCCACCCACTATTTGCGACAAATAATAAGGGCCCCGAGACATATAAGCACACCCAAACTTGTGGTGTTGGTACGTAGAACTCCATATGGCAGAAATAATTCACGCCTTATATTTTTTCTTTACGAGTGTATGGTTCCATATGACGGAAATAACTCGTACCTTAGATTTTTTTCTTTACGAGTGTATGATTCACCATAGTGAACGCACAATAAGTAGCTAAAACTCAAAATGAAAGAGGCAATTTTGACCCTTAAAATCGATTTTGACAAAGAAGTCTACTTTAAAGGCATGTTTGGTACATAATACTATATATTACCTAATGCAAAAAGTTCGTTTAGACCCTTGAAGAAAGGATAGTGTAGTTACCAGGGCATTCAGAAACATTGGCAGGGGTTTTGCAAACTTGAGGCAGATTTAAGGCAAGTGTAACATTGATACTGAGGCCTAAATCTGGATCATTTCTATCTTTAATGACCAGACAAAGGCACCTCATGTTGGTTTTCAGCATTAGTTTGAGGCCACTGCAGCAATCTGGTGTTGGGGATTTTGCAGTACCCCCAACATAAGGAAGACATGTTGTTAGACCAACCAATGATTGTGCACACTCTTCTTTGTCCTTTGAATTATCTGACTTTGCACAACCAAATAACACTAAAACTGAAACTAAGAAGAAAGAAAATTTCATACTCATGGTGCAGGAATCTGTATTGTGAAATCATCAAGGATATAGATAGAGAGGTCTTGGGACAAATGAGATGGTAGTATTTATTTAAAGAAAAAGGGGCAAACGGCGGTAGTTAAAAAGCGAGACTACAGTCCTTGCAGGTGTCTTCTTTTAATTATTATGGTCACCAATCTCTCGTCCCAATACATTCAATCGTCAGTTTGTCACTTTTTTATTTAATAAATTGAAAGACTTCAACCTAATTTGTGACACTTGATTGGAACATTATCCCTTCACGTTTTCTCATTTATAAAGAATATGTGGTGTCAAAGATATTTTAAACGATATAAATTTAACGGTTACAGAACTCCTAAAAGTAGATATTTTCATATTATTGGAGGCTAATTTAGTTGTGGGATAAGGTGGGGACACCTAGTTCTTTGTGCTTGTATATGTGTTTGAGTTATGCTACACAAAAAGAATTGGTGACAGAATTTGAACAAAAGAGGACACATATGATCATTATTGGATTGTTAGAAAAAATAAAAATAAAAACACCCAAGCGAATGCTGACACGCAAGCGACTGCTACCTCTCTCCTGTTATCAACCCTGGCCATATCTTTACACAGTGTTTAGAAATCCCTTTTCACATTCATTTCCATTTTTCTGCAAAAAAAAATGTATGTGAAATAAAGAATCTTGAGATTTGTCAAGGTTGGTGATGATTGATGAATGACAACGTGTCATCAAATGATATACTCAAAAGTTCAGATGTTAGTAATGTGGGTCAACAGAATGTCACTTCACCAAACCACCATTGGCTCTACAGGTCTCATCAAATGGGCTTTATTAATTACAATAATAAATGGCATAGATCTTTCGTAAACCAATTGTATATGGTTTTTCCTGTCAGACTGTCCACAGTGCAGCACTTAAATGACAATTTTCATTTCTATTTTTTTGCTTCTTCCAATGAGAAATGGATAGTTGGATACCTGAACAAAGTAATGAATTGTCTAAATAATCACTGAATTTTATACCATACTTTCACAAGATCATTGAAATTTCAAAATCACTCAACTCATCACTGAACCTTCCAAAAGGTTTCCACGGGGTTATTGAATTTTGCAAAAAATTTTCACAAAATTACTGAACTTTAAAAATCATCTAATTCATCACTAAACTTTACAAAAAAATTTCCAGGGAATCACTAATACGGTGATCCCTGAAAATTTTTTTGCAAAGTTCAGTGACACCGTAGAAAATTTTGGTGATGAATGTGGTAATTTTTAAAGTTCAGTGACCCCGTCTAAACCTTTTGAAAAATTCAGTAATAAGTTGAATGATTTTTAAAGTTCAGTGACTTTATGGAAGTATGATGTAAAGTTCAATGACTATTTGAACAATTCACTCGTACAAAGCCTATGAAACTTTCCCTGTATGTATACCAAGACTCCTTTTATATTGGAGAAGGGATGGGGAAGAAATGGCGTTCACAGAAACAAATTTTGCATATTAAAGAATTGTAAATGAAGGGAATATATCGGAAAAGGGAAAGTAGAAAACGGATATTTAAATTTCCAACCAAATTTTAATTAGGTTATTATTTAAACTTTAATTTATCTTGAATCATTAAAATATCAATTTAGTTTCATAGTTGGATAATTAGCATAAAACGTTCATATATTACAATGTTATTGTGCAAAACGTTATTACATTTCATTTTTTGACATTTTCACCCCTACCTTCACCTTTTTATTGCGAAAATAATGTAAAATGACAAATATACACTCTTATTTAAATAAAACAAAAAAATTAAATAACAAATTGCAATCATACTCTCAAACTTTTATAAAAAACTAGTTTGTGCCTCGTGCGATACACGAGTTTTGTAATTATTGTGTTTTTATTAGCCTAAAAAGCAAGGTAACAGGAAGAGTAAATGAAATTTAGCAAAACCTTATTATAAATGCATATTACAGTATGGTAGAATTCACAAAATAATATCTAAATTGGGGAAATTTTTTTGACACTAATTGTTGACAATCAGGCCATGACTATTTTGAGAAGCACTTAATGGCAACAAGCTGGTTTTTTCGAAACTTTCCTCTATAGATAACATCCAGAGCATTCTCTCCAGTCTCTAGAACAAGAAATAACTGCTGAACTCATTTATCTATTCCACACACATTCACGGAATGAGTGATGACATTAATATTACGTTGATTTCAAATAAATTAAAGGAAATATTCAGTCACAAGGTATGATACTATGCTAGTTTTCATGCTCAAATAAGAATTCAAAATTAGATAACAGAATGTTATAAAGAAAACGTACAGCAAACAGGGAGAGGCTCCATCCGTTACACCCATGCACATCACTGCGCCAAGCCTGACCAAAGTTAAATTCATCCTATTAGGAAATTCTTTCTAATGACGATTCTAATAACAGGCAACAAAAGAGAAGCATGTCAATTAGAAATGACGATGCAAACCATTAAATATATCAAAATAATACAGAATGCAGTACAATAGTTACCTAAAATAGTTGAGAACATCAAGAATTTGATCGACTAAGTCATCAACAGAAGGCACAAAATTATCTTGACAAATTGCAGCCGCTCCCAACTACAAGAACTCTTATCAGAGTCATAGAAAAAATTCAACATGAGCAATATTTTTCAAGATTAATGTGTCACAAAAGTTTTAAAAATCTGCTACAGAAATGGAGTAAATCTATGATATGACCACTAACAAAATTTTCCACTTTACAGACCCCATGACCAGGAGGATCAATGTAATACAAATAAACTTACAAGAACTTCTTCAAGATCTTGAGAAGAATATGCTTGGACAGGTTTATACTTCCCTCTTCTCTTATACCTGGGGATATAGAAATTAAAGAGACCATACAATCAAAATAGTTACAATTAATTAATCGGTAAGTAAAAGGAATTGATGCTTATAAATTAAATCTGACCTTCCCTTTGGTCGAGGTCACCTTGACAGTTATATCATGATTGTCCTTGGAAGTCTTGTTCTATTTATAGTTACTCCCATATTGTCAATTCATTGGTAGGAAATTATAGGAATTTTCATGAAAAATTCCATGTTACATTATGTAGCATAAATGAATATATACCCCCTGTGAGCTATAGCAGATTATACATGGTGTGTACCACTACCATCTCTAGGGATAAAAAGAATCGGTGGAAAGAATCTATAACATTAGTATTTGAAAAGCAGTTAATGAACACAAGATCTCAAATATTAGATTCCATACAATTCTTCACATTATTTCAAGAAACTCGGTTCAAAAAGACTCACCATAGATACAAATGATCCTCCAAAATCAAGATTGAATCTGTTTAAGATGAAACGTGTAAGGGATGGTATCAGAATAAATGAATAAATAAATCAATTTCAATGATCTTCACATTACACATAAAAAATCCAATTTTGATACAGAAAATGGCAAATAAATGATGATATATTTGAATTTCATAAAATTTCCATTCCACTTATTTCCTCCTCCCCAACTCCAGTGCCACCGCCGATTACCAGCTTAAAAAACAAAGGCCCATATGCAAATATCACATTTTGCCTATTCTTAACAAATACCCAATAACCAATTAATTTCACATATAAATTTCCTTCTGTACAAAACTAAAATTCCAGCTAAAAAATGAAAAATTAAAACTTGTTTTTCCAGAAATCAGATTATCAGAAATAAAAAAGTAAATGATTTGAGAAGAAAATAGTGAAGAGCACCTTGTATATAGCAATATTCGGTAGCCCAAGAATATATGTTTCTCTCTTACTTTGACTGGCGTTTATTTATATTATTTTGCTTGTGAAGGTGATCAGAGATTCATAAACCTTTGGTCAAACTTTCTGTGCAGTTGCTAAAACGGCAAAAGTCGAAATTATCCCACATTTTTTTTAACGAAAATGAAAACATTCATTAAACAAAGCAAAAGGTATAACTCAAAAGGATCAACTCAAAATCCAGAAAAATCAAAGCAAAAGAACACAGATCAACCTTTACTTAAAAAACGTCAAAAACAGCAACAACATATTTTCAGCATGAAAAAAAAATGTACAGTGTAACGGGTTGGAGATTAATTCAGTTTTACCTTTTTCTTGATGAACGTTAACTTCACTGGTAATATGAGTACCTTTGAGTGGGTAAAAGTAGTACTGCCGTATATATACAAACATCAGATCGATACCCTGCTAAAAAAAAGAAAAAAAATCTTGCAGATCTGGAAACACAAGTAAAATCCAACCAGCATATCTTCTATTATATTTACTTGATGATCTATGATGAAAACTTCAAATCTCTGCAAAAGAAAACAAAAATATAGGGTTAGCAACTTCTGGTCAGCGTCGAAAAGCTCTGGTGAAATTAAACACAATATAGACAAAATTGTGGGAAGAAGAAATAGAAAGAAGGGAAGAAAGGAGAACAGGCGGATGGTTAAACAGGCAGCGATTTGAGAGATGAAGGGAGGAGGAAGGCAGGAGAGAGTCTAGTTCTAGAAAGCAGAAGAAGAATCCCCACCCAATTTGAGAGACAAAATTTATTTTTTGCAACAGGTAAATGGGGTCCACATCTGCACACGACATGGCTAACACAGATTTCAATTGTTTGCAACAGTCAAATGGGATCCCCACATCCGCAGACGGCATGGCTAGATAACACCGCAAAACAGCAACGTTCCAGACATAATAACTGGAAAATGACGTCGTTTCAAACGATAGTTTCTACAGTGAAATATCTTCACTCTTTTTATATGTGTAGGAAATGCGAATAAGTTCAAATAAATTATTAAAACCGTAATTAGCACAAAATGTACATATCTTTCAATATTGTTGTGCAAAATGTCCATACATTTCATTTTTTGACATTTTCACCTTCATTTTCACATTTCATTGCGAAAATCATTATTTTAATTCATTTTCTCAATTAAACGCTATAAAATGACAAATATACCCTCTTTTTTTAAATGAAAAATAAGGAAAATAGAAATAAAGAAAAAATTGCAATTATACTCACAAATTTAAAAAAAAAAATACAAAAAATTTCAAATAAATAATTAAAAAAGAAAATAATTTATTTCATTATTTATTTGAATTTTATTTATACTTTTTTGAAAATTTTGGGAGTATAGTTCAATTTGTTCTTTATTTTTGTTTTATTTAAACAGAATGATGTATTTGTTAATTTACAACTTTTAATTGAGAAATGGATGAAAATGACGATTTCGAAATACAATGTGAAAATAAGGATGAAAATGTCAAAAAATGAAAGGTATGAATATTTTGTGTTAATCACCCTTTCATAGTTCATCACTATGGACATCCTATCACTTATCATCATTAAAAATTGACATGAATTACTTATTTGATTCTATAACTGATTTTCATGCAATCTCTACGTGACAACTAAAAGAAGGATTATAACAATATCTTTCGATTAAAAGGTTAAAAGACGTACTTTAATAATTTAACACTTTTATGATATGAAATAATGATAAGTTGGCATTTAACGCATTGATTATGTGGAAGATGTGTGCGTCATAACTGACAATTAAGTAATTTTCTTCAATTTAGGAGATGTTAAATGATGAAATAGTAAATTTTTGTTTTTTGTTTTTTGGATTATGTCCCATTACTGGCGCTCCCACTTGTCCTGTCCTGGGTCTTGGTGAATGAGATAAATCGCAGGTTATGCCTCCAAGAGTACAGGGTGGAAGGCTACTTGTACATTTGCACTTACTCAAGAACCAAATCCATATTTCACGATGAAAGACTGCTTGTATACGTGCAAAATATTTTATTTTGTAAATGTGTGATTGAAAATAAGTACGAGAATTAAAGAATTTTGTTTTAAAGAAAGACAAATAAAAGCTAAAATTTAGTGATTCAATGAAATTTCCCTAAAAATTCAATAACCACATGAAGTTTATCCATAGAAAAGTGATGAAACCGGCCATGGATCTTTAAGCCTCCATTTGGATACAACTTATAAATTGGTTATATATATTTAGTTAAAATCAAACATTAATTACAATCATATATTCAGAATTACTAATACACTACTATACCTCTTCATAAATTAATTTATAATTTTGTCAATCGAAGACTAAGTTGGGCAATATGTTGGGCCTTCTATTCTAAGACTCTGATAGCCCATTTATTTACATGTTTTCAATGTTTATTTAAGTTCATAATTGGCTTTTGTTACATAAAAAAATTATTATAATCCATCTGAATTCCACATCAATCACATAAGTGGCCTAATGCATGCCACATATCATAAGATAAAAATATTTATACCTCAACCGCTTAGGCCAGTCTGAATAAAAGAACGCATCGATCATCAAGGCTCCTCTAAGCAAAAGAATATATAAAATCCTAACACTTGTCAAGGAACTTGATTAGAGGCGCTGGACAGTCTCGAACATAAACTGGTCACATCTTAATGCGAATCCTAATAAATCAAATTTGATATAAGTGTATCATGCCTTTGCATGCAAACAGATTGATTCTAGACAAATGTCACCAAAACACAAACATCAGTAAGATTTGAAAAGAGAAAATTAATCAAGACTTCTAGCAAAATGATGAAAAAATATCAAGTCATAAAAATAACTAAATGCACTTACTAAACTCCTATAGCCATTGCACAAAAAATTGATCAATTTTACGCTGAAAAAAAATTCTCTACAGTTCTTTCTCGAATTACAAAAACATTCAAAGAGGATAATCTTACACAACTGGCCTTAAAAAATACAATCCATTTTTTGAAATCAACAGTTTGGCATCATCATTAAAAAAATCATACCAAAAGCCAAGAAAAATGAATGAAAGTGGATCAAGCAGTATTGAAAAAATCGAGGAGCAAGAATGAAAGTCATGTGGTTTTAGCAAGAAACACTCGAAGAAGGAGAAATTGAAGGTCATCAAGATAAATGATGAGGTTAACTCAAATAAAAGCAACAATGTTGCAAACATGTAACGTTTTGTTGAGAGCAGAGTCGAGGTCTTAACGTAAAGACAAGTATCACAATCCTTCTACCTGGCTGCCGACTTGTCACACAGGGAAGCATTCTATTGTGAGTGAGAGTGAAGACCTTCTAGGTCCCCCAGTATTTTCAATAGCCTGGAAGGCATTAGGGGTGTCAAACGGGCAAAATGGCTCATCGGCTCGTAAAAATGAGCTCGTGGGCGGCTCGGGCTAATAAAAATATGAGCTTGAGCACGAGCCGCGCGGATCGGCCCATTTGGCGAGCAATCCGACTCGGCTCATGAGCTTACGCCATGATTGGCCACGACTCGTTGAACTACAGTGACCAAAATGATCACTTTTTTTATAAAAAGTGACCGTTTTGGTCACTGAACTTAATTCAATGGCCGTACTGGCCACTGGCCTCTTTTTCCTCTTCCTTTCTTTCTTCATCTATAAATACATGACACAATTTCCATTTTCTTCACCACACTAAGCATTAACAATTCTCTATTGCGTCCGCAAATATCAACATTATACACAATCTACATTCATTTTTATAATTTCATCGCCTTCAATTTCAGTTATTCAATTTCAATTATCACATACTGCTTTGAAGTTTTTTTTTTTTTTTTTTTTTCATCTTAGTACTAGTTACTACGTAATACTTACTATACCCGTATACCATCTATACATTTTAATTTCTTCACAATTCATAAATGGATCTACAGTCATTTGTTGAGGGCTTGTTCGGTATCGGAGGCGAATCACCTATGATGCCGCAAAAGTCAATTTCTGAATAAATTTTCCAGTTTAAATAAAGTACACATTCCTGAAAATATTCCAAATATGGCTGCACATGAAAGCAATAATCCAAATTATCCAAATAATTTGGATGATGTTGATGTTCTCGAAGTGGAACAGGAGGAAGATCCTGAATTAGTCATTTCTGATGCTAAAAGGAGATAAGGGAAAGGCGAAAAAAAAGGCAAAATGTTGGGAACACTTTAAATTGATTTCCAGGGGTCATGTGATCGATGGAACCCCAGAGTCGAAAATAGTATGTAAATACTGCCAACAACAATTGACATGGTAAAAGGGTATTGGTACCACCCACCTTAACCGTCACTACAAAACGTGTGCGGCCAAACATAGACTTATTTCAGTCGGTCTAACACAACTGTAATTTGGTAGTCCAAGCACTGGTTCTACGATTTCGTCCATCACCACATGGATGTTTTCGGAGGAGAATGCTTGAACGGAAAATAATGACGACACTATATTGAATGAATCTTATTGACTTTTAAATTTTAAAGTTAAAAAAATTTTGACAAATTTTTATGACTTTACAAATATTTTATCTAGAGTTTACTATTACACTAACTGTATGGTGCTTGAACGTCATTATATAATTGCAAGAACAAATCATAAATACAAAAATGGCCCTGATTTTAGTGCAATTATATATTCTATTGAATAAAAATTTAGAAAATATTAGGAAGATTTACCTATGTTATTTCCATTGGCATGTCTCATGGACCCCAATATAATTTATCAGGAACTAAATATGAATTGATTAGATTTCAAGAGCTTTAACCTTTGGTACACCAATCACATATAGAAATTTAGAACAAATTTTATTTGAAATGTATGAATTATATGCAAAACGAATATGTATAAATATTAATCGAGTACCCTTTGCACCTACTCCTTCCACTGATATTGAAGAAGATGATGCTAAAATAATAATTTTATTCGAATGCATTAATACGTATAGATATGATGCAAATGAAATAGGTTCATCTAGTAATATTTTATCTTCTGTATGTAATCAAACATCGGACTCAAGTTCAAGTTCAAATTCAAATACATTGTCTGCTGAATTAATTGATTACTTTAATCATAATATACCTATCAGCAAAACAATTAGAAAAAGTTCAGAAGAAGTTATTGAATTCTAGTGAAGGTACAAACGACAATGGTCAGTGATTTCTGCAATTGCAAAAAACCTACAGACACCTCCGGTTAACACTGTAGTTTTGAAGTCTGCTTTTAGTGTAGGTAAAAGAGTTTTGTCCGAGGTCTAGAGCCGACTAAAAAGAAGATATTTTAGAAGCATTAATGTGCGTGAAGGATTGACAGGACACTCATTTTTTACTACAAGATAAATATGCTGAAATTGCATGTCGTCAGATAAGTGATATTTAATTTAACCATATTAATAAAAAAAAATATTTTATAATATGATTTTTATTATCTTTAAAAAATTGTACACTTTACAAGTTGTTCGTATACAATTTTTAACTCTGCCTACTTGAAATTTAAGAAGTCAGTCCCAAACCTGGATAAAGGAGGAGGATTTATATTTTATCTATTTTTGTTTAAAAAATAAAATAAAAAAAAGCTCGTGAGCCGGAGCTATGCTCAACCCACGAGCCCGAGGCTCGTTACAAACGAGCCACAAGCTCGTGTGTCTAAGGGCCCTAAAAGGCGTGGATACCACCCAGGACAAAGTCCCACGAGGATATGGAAGGAGAGCTAGGCGAGAAGAAGTCAATGAGTCAGTCAAGTATGAGAACCAAACTTCTCCATTTGCTCCCATTGAAAAAATGAGAAGCAGACAACTCTGGCTAGAAAAAGTTGGATGATAAAAAAGAGTGTGCCGCACTCTCCGAGACAATCAAATTGTTGGAAGGTGCCTGGAAATTTTCAATGCAAAAAATGCAGAAATTTGTGGGAAAAGACAATCCCATCGATTATGTTCGAAAGAATAACACCTATATGAATTTCTTAGGAGCTAGCCTGGTACAAAAATGCTAAGGCTTTTATATAATTCTCTCAAGAGGAGCTAAAAATGATATTATAAGCTTGGACCGGGTATACAATTTTCAATTGGCCTAATATAGGGCAAGGACCCGTTGAGACTTCAAGGAGTTAGCTCTACCATTTCACTCAATAGATGTTTGATGGGGAAAGTATTTCACAAGAATACAAAGTCCTATTTGGACAAGACGACTCCCTTTTGGAGAGACGTTCGCAACTGAAAGCCCAAAACATATGATGAACTAGTGGATTTGATCAAAGATGAGATCTATGATAATGAAATGGTAAGATAAGAGGATTCATAATAGAGGTATGGTCAAACAAATAGAAATAAAGCTCCGATGCCAAGTCGGAGTGCCTCCAAGCCTCCATGATCATGATAAAACTACTAAGGAATCAAGGTAAATCCTATGAACCAAGGGATATCACATGATGGATGGTTCAATCGGTATTCGAGTGAGGTGAGAGCCTCGTCCCTAGTGAGCTACTCTAGGTGCCCCCAGGTGCATGACCATGATATCGTCGAACTCATGGGTATTAAATTAGCAATGGAGACATCGTAATAGTGGTCCACTAACATGAGGAAATCAGATGACCCACTCTCAATAAAGATGCCCTTCACAACTTCGAAATTAATAACCATGCAAAAATTTAACCATTGAAAGACATAGACAAAGCCTAATTAACTCGATTGCCATGGACAATACGTGATAACAAAACCATTTTTGGAGGTCTTTATATAGGTAGACACTCTATGAATGCTAGCAGAATTTTTGCTCAAAAGTCCAAGGATTCTCCATGACTAGCTACTTAGTACAAGGATAGAAGCCAATGAAAAATAAAATATCCAAATGTATTATATGCTTCACAGACAAATACGATGGGGATGTCTACTACCCCCACTATGATGCCGTAGTAATTCGAACTAAAATAGCAAATAATGGGATGAAGATGGTATTGGTTGAAATAGAAGCTCGATCAATGTTATATTCAAGTCTACCTTCAACCAATTGGATGTAGACCATCCACTGACCCAAGTTTCAAACCTACTATATAGCTTTTCTAGAAATGACATAATGTAGAGGAGAAAGATAACCATATCTACCAATACCATCATAGGGATTGTGCCCAAGACTGTTCAAGTATTTCTGAACTTCATTGTAGTGGAAGGCCAACGCTGACCGATTTGAAAGTAATCATCTCTATAGTGAACATCGACATGAAGTTCCCCATTAAGGTTATAGAGGCAATTGTGAAAGGGGATCAAAGAGGATCCTATGAATGTTAGCTAAATTGTATCCGCAAAGACATCCCTTGGCGCAAGGAAAATTGATCATGATGGTGGACATCAAAATTGCAAGCCTCTTTGGTCGAGAAAATCATAAGTTTACATGTAAGCTTAGATGGCACCAAAGTACTCCAAGTCAAAAATGACTTGTATGAGGAAATGAGAAAGAAACTAGAAGAGTTTCTGAAAAGGAACTCATATGTTTTTGTATGAAGGTAGAAAGATAAGGTAAGGATTGACCTGATGGTATCGTGCAATTCCTTGAAATTTGATCCTAAATTTCGCCCCCACAAGCAAAAGATAAGATCAACCTAGAAAGGTATTGTTGCATTTTTTTTTTCTATCGCAAGTGTACGATATCATAACAAGTAATATAGTTGACCTATGAGTCTGGATTATCGTTTCCACGAAGACTAAACTTTAATGCTTAATTTACTATTCCTAACTCCTATTTAATGGAAACAAATAAAAATATTGATTTGTTGTGATTTTTAATCTGGCTACTTAAAAATATGTGGATACAAACAAAGATTGGTTGATAATTTAAATAATGAACGGATATTATGGTAGAACAATTTCACATATTGATCATTTTTAAGTCTCAATTTAATATTCAATAGTCTAATTTAGTGTTCGATCGAATTATTCTATTGTATCCAATTTATCCTCATCAAGTTCTCATTGAGTCTATTTAACTAATTCAATCACATATCTCTATGCGAATCAACTTTAGTTAAACGAAATACTAGTTCTAGAAATTCATATACTGAACGCAATAATTAGTATAGGTATCTCTACATGTTATACTAATTTATCGAATTTTACTATGTGGTTTAAACCTCAAACTCCTCTCTCGATTCGTAAAAGGTTCATAAATTCATCAAATTAGTAATCAAATAATTCAACGCATTAAACTCATAGCAAAATCAACACATGTATGACAAAATAACAAAAATCTTGAATAAAAAAAATAAAGGATCCTAAGTGGATTACATTGTTCGCCTTAATATGAAATTAACTATTCATAATGAAAAAGAAAAACACAAGATGTTATTATTGAATACATAACCGAATTTTGAATAAAGATATAAAAAAGAGATTAATCTTATACCAAGATCTTCTTTATCTTCCAATCAATGCTTCAAAACTTGAATTTCTTGATTTTTCTTGCGCTCTTCAATCTCTAGTTGTATTTTCTATCTCTCAATATGTGGAACCCCCGTAAAAGTGTCAAAAAACTTGTATTTATACTTATCTCCACGTTTGTATCGAATGTAGGGTTTTTATGGGTTTCAAAACAGGACAAAAACATGCCCTAGATACACTTAGGCGGCACCTTAGTGCCATAGGAGTAGCATCGCATCTCTGTATTGTTGAATTTGGCGGCGCCTCAATGCTAGTGCCACCTTTCGGGTGAAAATCTACACTGTATTTTCTTTAGTGTTTTTATCACAACTTTTTCTTCCGATATTCGATTGAGACGATTAAAATTGGTTGTATAGATTACTGATAAGTGCGGATTTTCGCACTTATTTAGGCCGTTAAATTTAGATATTTGTGAGTTTTCATTAACATTTTGTTACCTAATATAGTTTTATTTTATTTTGTAGGTATTTCAATGCTAAATCCCAATTTGGAGAAGAAAATGGAAGAAGAAATGAAGAAAATATCATAAGTGCAAAAAGAGGACTTGGGTTTCGATTCTTAAAAAAAAATAATAATAAAAAAAAAATAATAATAATTTTTTTTTTTACACCACTGTAGCAGCGCTGCGCACGGGATTAGGGCCTGTTTGGCTTACTTAAATTGTTTGGGACCCTTTTTGCAATTAAAAATCACGATTTTGGGTCATTTATAAGGGTTTTGGGAGCCACTTTTCATTCATTATTTCACTCTCCCTTCTTCACTCTCAAGAACCCTAAGTTGGGAGAAAACCCCTTTCTTCTTTCTTTCTTTTTCTTTAGAAATTTTGGAAAAACTTGGAGCTCAACAATGGTGGAATAGTTTGGAGAAGAAGACCCATTGATTTTGAAGATTTCTCAACCATTCTCATTATCAATAAGCTTTTCTTTCTTTAATCTATTTTTCATTTATGGGTTGTAAGTTTTTATTGGCTATTTGTAATTACTTTATGGATAGTTAAACCTAGATGTGATTGGGGGTAATTTTTGACCCGAGAAATGAGATTCCAATAGTTTTGTGCTATATAGTTCTTTTGATAATGTGATGAATCCATTGAGTTTATTGTTTATATTGTTCTTCTCGATTGTTTAGGAGCGCTACTAGATGATTGGGTTGTTTCGATATTTGCTAATTTGAAATTTTTAGTCCGTAATTGCTAATTTGACCAAATCTTAGTAGCAACTATATTTTGATGGATAATGAGGAATTTTCTATTAAATGTAAGTGGATTATCACTTAAGTTAACAACCCGAGCTTGTGTGTTTGTGCTTAATTCAATTCGACTATCTTGTATGAATGCTTTCGTTAAATTTAATCTAACGATCTTATCCTAGATTGTTTGATGATTAGGGTTGGGTAAATAGTTTATTTTATTCAATTAAAACCTAAGGAGAGTTTGAGGTAATCGAGCTTGTGATTATTCTCGAATTGTTGTTAATCGATTGAATGAAAATCTTTTGTGAAAATTGAATTGGAAAATCATTATCGCGGTAAAGAATTATACCCCGATCACACTATCTCTTTTATTGACTTTTCACATTCGTTATTTAATTTTATTGCATTTCGTATTTAGCGCCATTTCCATTTTATTTGTTGTGTTTTTTTAGATAAACGTTTGAATCAAACCCCCCCTCCATTTATATGCTTTCGCCGTTGATTTTCTTTTGCGCAATTAACATAATTGAACCAATCTTCTGCGGGTAATGACCCTTACTTGCATTATACTATTCGAACGACATTTATTTTGAGTCGAGTAAGGAATTATTTTTGACGCCCCTTTAGTGGAGATCAATTACTCAAAGGGCTACAACTTTAATTGAAATAGATAATTTTCGGTTTGAATGTTTACTAGATCAAAAAAGGGTTTTAATCTTTAGCTGAAAATTCGATACTTAAGCGGTTGAAAATTGATTTATGTTCATATTTTACTCATTTTGATTTCTAATTGTATCCAATTGACGCATAGCATTCTCAAATATTTCTCGTGAGGTCCAACACAACTCTTGAATATTTACACTTTAGTCCCAAAATTTTGGATCTTGCCCTTTGCCCATTTTTGCTTCTTTCTTTCAATTTCACTTTCATTCATCGTTCACCTTATAAACGATATATATAATAAATTAGACTATAATTGTTTAAAAAACTATGAAATGTCTATATTTTAAAATCTAAATAAGTGTATAAAATATACTTAGCAGGTATGCATCTCTAAAAGAAGATGTTAACAAGCCCATATCGAATGGAGTTAATCTAGAAGCACATTATTCGAGTTGAGTGGTAAATCTTGTCCTCGTCTAGAAGCCCAACATGAAGTGGCGAATATGCATTGACTTCTAGGATCTAAGCAATGTCTGCCCGGATTGGGGAATCAAATGGAGCAAAATCAAGGTGACCTTGCTTTGAATGTCATGGCCTAGATATGATGCCTACCATGTTAATGGATAAATTTCATATCAATTACAGACGAAAATAAAGAATCAACAAGTAAAGTTTGAGTTACTTTTTTAACAATGTTGGTCTTTTAAGATAGACTCACGAATCTTAATATAATGTTAGAGTTCATTAAATTCAAACAAGTAATTTGATCTGATTAATACTCAAAACTAGTATACTGATTCCTCTTTAGAGCTCATTACATACAAGGATTTGAATTCTTCCTCTTAATAAAGTTGATATTTTAAGATAGAATCCTAAGTTTTAGTATGATTTTAGAGTATATTAATCTCAAATGAACAATTAGATCCGACTACAAATCAAAACGAACATGAATTTAAAGATTGTTCTCAAACGAGCTTCCATATTGTAGGGACATATGATGAGATAAATTCAAAATTGACTAAAGATGAAATAATTAACTAGCATTTTTGAGTCCAAAGACCTCTTCAACCAAGATCACGAGTGGAAAACTTTGTCGAGCATTGACTGCCTCGAACGTCTCCCTAAGTCTTCGAATTGGAATCTTTAATTTTGATGTGATGAATCAGCTTTCTCCCTGATTCATTGACACACTAAAGCTACCCCTATTGTCTTAACATAGACATTTCATATTCCTTTCTCTGGGAATAGATCAATCCAATTCCAAGAATTCTTCTTCGAAAATTTGAGTGTATTTGTGTGTAGGACCCTTTCTTTATTTCAATATCAGATGGTAGGTACACTTGTTTGTCTTGGAGCTTTCAGTCTCAAAGGGAACATAAATTCTTCTAGTTCACTGATTGAGGAAGAACGAAAATTCATTCATGTAACATTGAATTTTTTATTTTTTTTTTATTTTTTTTAAAAAAACTCATGAAATATAGGAGAATACTACCACGATCATCATAGCAAGAGCAATAATAGAAAAAACCTCCGTCGTTCTTGCTTTTTAGTGTCACCCTATAATATAGAAATTAAATACCAATAAAGAGATTGGAAAATATTAGTGTGCCAGAAAAAATATTGACACCTTGGATGATCTATTCTCACATTTGTGCGGGATTCAGTGAATAAAAAAATGTAAAAATTATCCCCACCCACCATTGTGAGTGTATGTTAATTAGGGTGTCAAAAATTTTCTGACACACTAGCATGATTCAAAGAGATTTTACTATCTTAATTATATGTGTTATTGAATTGTAAGACAAAAGAGCACGTAACGTAAATATGAACGCTTTGAAATATTCATCTTCGTTGAATCTTTTTTATAGTAATCGTTACACAGAGTCATCTACGGCCGACTCGTTACTAAGGTGAGAGCTTGCAGTCTGATAACTCTATGCACAAGTGTATTTTACATTTCTAGAAGTTTCTTGGAAAATGAAAAGCAAAAAAAAAGAAAAAAAAGGTAAAAGAAAAAGTGTGAAATAATGGGGGGTAAACAAAAATGGAGTTGGTTCTTGGTAGGGCCCAGTATAAAAGATAAACGAGGGATGACTCGTCATATTACTACAATGAATAGGAAAGCAAAAGCAGTGGATCGGTGGATCCCCATTTTCACTGTACGGACTTCGACTAAAATAGTAAGAAGGGATAATATATTTATAGGTTTAGTATGCATTGATGTTTGCATTTATAATATTACTCTGAAAATTCAGGAATCAAAATTATTTTAAACAATTTTTAATTTTTTTCCCCATCAAAGATGCTTACCCAAGTTAGATTTGATCTCATGCAAACCATCCTAGTTTGTTTTTATTTTCCACATTTGAGATAAATTAATCAAAAAAATTAATTATGGAATTTCGACACAATGTGCATAGTACTTTATCACTAATTAACATTTTTCAAACAATAATACTTTAATTTCGAATTAATTCGTAAATTAAATTTTTTGTAGCTAAAAATCAGATTTGATAAAAGTTCATGAAATATGTAATTGATGAGTTAATAAAAGTTGTAGATTACATAAAACATCTAGTCAAAATTAATTTTTGACTTTAGTTTAAATTTTTATCGACATTTTAAACTACACCACACCGGGACTTTATGTTTAATTTTTAGCAAACTAGATTATCCTAGATTTTAAGAACTTATAAGTATATATATTTCAAACATTTTGTAATATGTTCCATATCGAATAAGATTGAGCTCCTGTTTGATTCTTTTTTTTTCAACTACATGTTCTTTATTAAAATAACATTACACGCAAATAAAAAAAAAATCTTTTTTAACTACACATTCTCCATCAATCTACTATTTTAAAATACATTCTTAAAAAAAAAAAAAGTGTGTATCAAACACACTCTAAGCCCTGTTTGAGCCACATTTTTTTCAAAAAAAAAATACATTCTTAAACAGTAATCTGACATCATTTCAACTACATATTTTTCAATAAAATAATATTACACGTAAATTCAAAAAATTTCAAATTAATTCTTTCAAAATAACGTGGTTCAAAGACACTCTCAATTTAACAATCAATAGCATTTTGTCTAACTTTTTAACATACAATTAATCTTAGATACCATGTAAAAGTATTTTGCAATTCTTTAGAGGCAACCACTACTTTTTATTTGAATAGACAAATCAAATAAAAAGGATATGAAATGGGGCACACCCATGTGTAAGCAATTATTTTAATAATGCACTATCCCATAATATTCCACGCAGTAAATATTAACTAAAGGGTTCCCTTAAGTTATGGTCCTGGTCGGTGACACGTGTCAGTTCCTCAGACGTCAATTTTTTAAAATATGAATCTTAACCCTACAACATTTGCAATTTTGCACCGGCCATTGCGTAGATTTTGCTGGATAGCATGAAATAGAGAGAATCCTATATCATGCATCCAAAGCAAATTTAGAACACCTTTTTTAAGCTTTAAGTCTTTAGTAGGATATATTTTTATTGAAAAATGCTAATTGTACATAATGGGGTGTACCGAATGGTGTACATCCCCCTCACATGAGTGAGGAGCCCACTCGAATTAATTATATTTTATTCGCGTGGGCCCTCTATTCATGTGAGGGGGATGTACATCATTCGGTACACTTCGATGTACCGCTAGCACGATTGATTTTTATTACACGCGCCACTTGCAACTTCAACACTAAGCAAATGGTTTTTTTTTTTTTTTAAATATTTCTTTATATACCATCAAAACTCAATCTAACAAATCTTGAAATTATTCATACTTGGCCTAATTAGTGTTTAGATTGAGTCGACTCAAGTTGAGGTCATTTCGAATGGTATCTCATAGAAGAAATTAATTGCAGTAACTGTATAAAAAAATTCGTTCTTTACGGACAATGTTGAATTTATTTTTTTAAGGTAAAGTTGGTTTAAGATCATGAGATTATTTTCTATTCTATAGGATGTGCTCTAGCACAATAAAGTGAGTATAATAGAAACCAAGCAATTTTTTCCTTAAAGAAATTGTTTAAGGACTAAGTTTTAGACATAAAATAGCCTCAATTTTAGTAAGCCCCCTGTTTCAGCTCTATTTTTTATATCAAATTTTCACAAAATATATATATATTTTTTTTAAATGTGTGGTTAAAAGTATAGAAATTTCTTGAATTTACGTGAAAAAGAATGTATGATTGAAAATAAGTTTAAAAAATGAATTTTTAAAGAATGTGACTCAAATGTAGGCTAAAATTTTCCAAACACCCTTGTGCAATTTCTTCCCATCTCATCTCGCCCCTCATCCTTTCCTCATGTCCCTTTTCATGGAGTGTTCAACAATTGCTCAGGAGTCCTTCAGTAGCGGCTATGCCAAAAAGAAAAAGAAAAAATAAAGATGGAACGGTGATGGGATAATGATGAAAGAGGAAAGGAAAAACTACAGGATGAGGTGGGGAAAGAGGTGAAATCGGGGAATAATTGGAAATGAATATTAATAAAAGTACATTCGACATTAACGTATAAGTAAAACTTTACATTGGAGAACTTTTAAATAAGAAAACTACACATGAGGGGTGGATAAAATATCTAAACTATTGAAGGTACTTTATGAATAACCGAGGGAGCAAATTAAAAATTTACGTGCTTTACCATTATCATTCATAGCGAGTGGTCCTTCACTTTCCATGCAAACCGAAAAATCTCGAAGTACGCGCAAACCCGAGGCCCTCGTCTCATTATAAAAACCCTACTCTCATTACTCACCACACAACAACACAAATTCAATCATTCATCTTCCCTAAACCTCTGATAATCAAACCTTGTAAAAAAAAAAAATGTCCAACACTTACAATTCTCAGCCTCCTATGCCTGTACACTTATGTTTCTTCCTCATTATCCTCTTCATGTTTGTAGGGTTCACATGGTACATTAACTATGAGTCTATTTTCGAGGGCTTGTTCGACCAGATCAAGCTGCTTCTCATGGTGTCACCATTAATACTTTTAATGGTTGTGCACTTGCTTTCAAGCTTGGAAAGGTCACTCTTTTTCCTTCCATTTCCAGAACAAGACGCGATTCATCGGGCTGGTTCGACTCCGTGGGGTGTTGGGTTGCTGCTTGTGCTTCTTCTCTTTATGATTTCTTACCAGTCTGATTTTCGCGAACGTTGGTTTCCTCTGTTAAGCAGATGAATAATATGTGTAAGGTTTTTTAAGATTTGAGGCAGTTTAAAAATTGTATGGTCCTGCAACACCATCTAGCATAGCTTTTTTATGGAGTTGAAGTTTTAGATTTTAGTACTCTACTGGTACAAATTTATGTTCTTTCATCTTTGTATGTATATGTATTGTATCAAGTTTTTAATACAACGTTTCGTAAATTTTAAGAAATTTAATGCCAAAAGTAGGAAGGGAGCTACTCATTGATTATCGTTACTTCATATTAGAATTATCTTTTCTTGTTTGCTTATATTAAAACCTGAGATTTCATTTTAACATTAACCTTATTACGAATAGTAACTCAATTTGTTCATATTTTCATTTTTATTCGACATAGGATGTGTCCCTTAACAAGCCTCACAAAATGTTGTCTTATTTGAGCAGACCAATCTTGAAATTTGTATGTTTATTTTTTGAATCTTAATTGGATCTAATTACTCATTTGGATTTAATGGGCTATGATATCAAGATTTGTGGCTCCATCTTAAGAAATCAATTTTATTAAGTGAAATAGCCTAACTCCTAATATGTTGATCTATATATTCATTTTTTATTCTATATGAAATTTGTCCCTTTTAATAGGATTTACTCATAAACATGATCTAGACATACTCCTAAGGCTATGCTAGTGTAACAACCTCCCTGACAGAGACCCCACAAAAAGGGGAGAGGAATAATTTTTTATTCAAGCGGGACCCAGGCATGTGAGATGCGGTCACCCTTTTTGTCAAATTTTTTCGATCACTTTAGCATTTTCCTACTCCTAAACATTGATAAAATGGAAACCAAACACACGAGTCCATTAACCATTCACGGTAGTACTTTTAGATTTCTTTAAAAAAGAAAAAAGGAAAAAGAAAAAGGGTTTTTTTTTTTTTCTCTTTCTAATTGAAAGTGCATTTGATTATTGGGGAACCGAAAGGTGGCATCTAAAGCATTCGAGTCGGGTAAATTATGATTACCCATTGGTAAAATTAAATCTACTGGAGATTTACCGTATCAGTGTGCGGGAATATTGTAGATTGTATGTGGAAAGTCATCGTAATTATCTAAACCATTAGAGAGCACTTGAGGATAGAGAAACACTTTAGCGACCATTTTGAAATTTTAAAACAAAACGGGTAAGCACTACTATTCACAAAGGGTGCGATATTACTTGTGTTAGATGGTAGACCCTGATGGGTCGGGTCGGATCGAGTTTTTGAGCAGCATCAGTACTTAGAGATAGCATTTAAATAATTATATTCCTACTTCTATGTAGTCTAGTTAGGCGTTAGTTCATTGTATTCAACTGTCTATTGTGCTCAAGGAAGGTCAACGCAAGAGAATGTAACGTTTTTCGTACTAAAATATGGATGATTCAATTGTAGCACACAGTGCCTAGGCAAGTGCAAGATGAATGTGGCGACCAGGCACGAGATGCAAGGATCGTGCAATGAGTTTGATACTTGTTTGTAGGTCAAATAAACCAGAGAAACGAACTAGGACTCGACGACAAACTAATTCGGTGATTCAATGAATTCATGCGGTCGGGTGGAAAGGAAAGCATTGAAGAAGCACAAGTATGACCAGACGTGAACATCTACACAGAATATGTCTGCATTTATGGATATCTCTAATAAATGAGTAATATTATTTAGCATTACTGGTATTGCAACGTCATTCAAAGTGGCTCTAAGTATATTAAATGAAAAATACAATTAAATATATGACATAATTTCATATTTAATTGAACCTATCATATAATGTCATGCATGGATTGGTGTTAGATATCATTATTCCTAATAAAATGCCTGGAATGATAACTTCATCAACTTCGACGTCCTTCCAGGAAATTTGTAGCTGTGTTATTACTATGTTCTAATATCATTGTTTTGGAAACTATGTTAATGTATTTATTTCTATTTCAAAATGAACAACTAATGTATTTTACTATTCAAGTTGTCGACCTTTTATAGTATTTGAAATTTACACTTACGATCATTTCATATTTTACAAGGACACTCCATAAAGGATGAGAGGTACAATTTAAGAAAAATGACCATCTGAGCCCTGCCATAGCAACTCAGGCCTTACGACAATTTAGTGCCCTCTGATAGAGAATTACGATTCACTTATCAAATTTCATGAGCTAGGTTGTAATGGAAAGTGAAAACACATGAGAAGCTTAATTAGTATCCGAACCAACTTTGCATAAGTTAATGCCATTATGCCAAGTCAATCCGCCCAAAACCAAATACCGTAGCCTACCATACGTCTTCAGATGGAAATAGTAAAGAAAATCCCTAGAGACTTAAATGGTTGTTGAATTATAATCTTTAGCTGATACAATTTCTTTTTTCATTTCGACAATAGATATTCTTCAAAACTTCGTGAAGTTTGTACAATACGTGAGCATGGAAATTGTTTCCTCATGTAGATTCTACTTGATCCTTTTTGAATAATTGACGAGTCGGAGAAAAGTAATATCAATTATTAAATTGGGCTTAATGTTCGAAGTCATAATTGCGAATGAAGAAAATTTGAGTTGCTAATACATAAGGACAATTCCACTTGTGCATCAAAAGATGTACATAAGGGTATCCACCCCCTCAAATGGGTGGGGGACCCACTTGAATAAAAAAATATTATCCAAGTGGGTCTTACCCCCCATGTGAGAGGGGTGGATACTCTTATATACATCTTTTGATGTACTACTAGCATAATTCAATGCATAATATGAGAAAAATACATAATTGGAATGGTTTTAAGATGCACTTTCAAAAATTAGAAATTTGTGAAAATGTTTTAAAAATCAGTATGACCACCTGATAACAGTCAATGTCACAATAACATGTCAAATGTCATAATAACACATAATTATGGTCACATCACAAATCATATAAGATTACAGTCACAGACACAAATTATGAGTTACAATTATAAATTTAGTTGCAATCATACGTTTTTTAAGGTCACAAATTACTCATATCGATCACATATTATTTATTGACCACAATTTTTTTTATTGGTCACAATTACCCAAATAATAGGGCACTGGTGCGACAACATCGTCACAACGATGATGCAATAGCAGTGTTTCAAACTACGAACTCCAGCGTGGGGCACTGCTATTGTAGCAGTTGACTCTACATCTACGATAATAGCAGCTCCCCGATGCTTCTTATGTGTTGAAAATGGTGGTAGCCACGGTCGGTGTTTTGGTGGAGGGTGGTGCCGGTGGTGACATGGTGGAGACAGGATAAAATTGTGGTGGTATAGGTGTGATTGTGACTTAGGGAATGGGTAAAAAAATAAATTAGGGTTTGTGGTGGGTGGAGGTGGGAAATACATGATTTTTGAGGGGGGGGGGGAGGGGACTTTGTACCTGATTGTTTAAATCTGTTGAAAACTTAAAAACGACATATGACAATATGAAAAATAATAACAATGACAGAAGATTTATATGAAAACTAGGAAAAGAAATTACGGGTAGAGAATGAGAATTCACCAATATTGAAATATGTAAGGAGTATAAAATAATGTTGGATGATCTCCCAAGAGATATAATTACTCTTGGCAATCCCCGCGGATGAGCTTGAGTTTGAAGCTTTCGAAAAGACAATGTCATATGGTATTTATGTTCACCCGCTGGCCTGATTCACAACCAAGATTCTATCACGTATCGTCTAGTTATCACTCATACGGAATGCTTCGAAGTAGTCGTTGTCTGCTTTAAGTTCTGGAGGTCGAATACAAGAAAAGTCTAATGATAAGTGTGTTTATACACATTTATTAGGTATTTTAACTAACTAATTATTGATGAAATTGAGCAAATTTCAATTCACAATTGTCTAATCATGGCTTTTGTATGCTAAAATCCCAAATTAGAGGAGAAGAAGGCTAAAGGAAGAAAAAATGACCAAAATGGACAAAAATATGACTTTAGGGACTAAAATGTACAAGTCATAAAGTTCAAGGACCCGAGTTGCAAATTATGAAGGACTTGATTGATGAGGAACTCAAAATTTAAGGATCAAAGTTGGAGGACTACGCGTGCAATTCTTTGGGGACCAAACTGAAGAAAAGGAAAAAAAAAAAAAAAAAGGTGGGGGGGGGGGGGGGGGGGGGGGGGGGAGGGGGCGCTAAGGTGCACACCTAAACCTGCAGCTCATGTGCACGCCTTAGCCCCAATTTGGGTAACAGGTGACAACCAACGGGCTAAGGCATGCGTCTAAATTTGAAAAGGACTTTTCTTGCAGTTTGGTTGAAATAGTTTTTACACTTTCTAAACACCATTTTCACCCTTTTCTTCCATTCTCTCTTCCACATTTTTATAAACCCGTCCCTAGCTCCGAGAGATAAGGGGACAAGCAAAAGGAGAGGAAATATCACACAAAAGGAGGGAAATATTGGAGAAATCAAGACCAAAACTAAGCAAGCCTCAAGAATCCAACCAATGAACGGGTTTATTTCTTTGTCTTGTATTTCACATTATATTTTCTCAACTTTTATGATGTATTTCTTTAATCTCTTCACTTTGTGCCTTTTAAATACAATGGGCTAAACATTATTCACGTTGGGATGAATGAGGAAGTTTGACCTAACTATTTCAATTTCTATATTTGCTTGTTAATGTACGAATGCTTATGTTGTGTTTTCACCATTGTTTTTAGTGCATTATTATTATTGTGACCACTATGTGATTATGTCAAGTGATTTATGTGATTATTGAGAAATTCTTGCACATTTGAGACCGAGATGGTAGAAGTCCTAAGTTCTTGTAGGAGATAGAAATATACTCATAATCCTAAGTAACCATTTGAGCTATTTTCACAGATATTTAATGCTATTGATTGTGTTTAATCGACATAGAGATAGATTATATTAAACTAATTGATTAGAATTAATTTCACTCGAGAGAGGTAATTAACTAAAATAGGAAAATTGAATTTAACAAGATAAGTAAGCATATTTATTAATTTATTTGTTGTGAAATTAATTTAGTGAGGTTGAAGTTGAACCATGAATCCCAACCCGATTAAAATCAAAATTCTCATCATTGTTGTAATTGTGTATTTTAATTGAATGTAAAAATCATTTTCTTGTTGCCTTTGACTTCAAAATCAAATGTATGTGTTACTGTTAAAATTGAATCGATTAACGCGTGGTTGGAAGAAACACTCTTCAAGGGACCGACGTGAACTCAAAATTCATTTTATTACTTGAACGCAACCCGTCCACTTGCAATATGTGATTTAAGCGAACATCTAACCAAATGTGGACTCATAATATAATAGGCATAGCCAAAAACATAGTGTTTAAGATTGAACTAGAGAGAAAAAATTGTCATATTCGTGAAACCCAATTGCACCAGATAACAAGATTGCTCGAGCGGCACTCTCACGGCTAGCAAGCAGTACCACAGCATCTCAAGTGCTTACCTAGCAATTAGCAGTGATTTATTGATATTTTTGTTCAAGCGGCTAGCGAGCGATCTTCAACGTGAATCTTCTCCTTACTTACGTCTTTGACATCTTCAACTACTTACTCTCAATCGAACTCCCAAATAGAATTGAGGTCACAATCGAACTTTTAACAAATCTCTACTTTAAACGAATTCTACTACAATTAATAAAACAATAACTCTTCAACAATTTTTCTTTTCAACAAAACTATCAACCTCTACTAGAAAAGCCCCTAATGGCAAACTCAACAACAAATGCCAATCAAGTCCAAGCCCTATTCAAACTTAGTTTCATTCAAAGCATAAGTAACTAAATCAGCTTTATCAAACCTCTGTGGGAGCATAATATCTCTTTCGGGTTTGCCTTTAGCATTTACGGTGGCAAAATGAATTTATCCTTAGCTTGTGAACTAGATTGAGATATAGTCTCTAATATTATACCTTAAGCCAAACTCAAACTCCACATGTGTGTTTAATTTTTCCCGATTTATTTCACAAGAGTCTGTAGAATGTAAATCACGAAGCATTTCACATTCATCAAATATAACATCTATACTAATTAATACTTCACTTGTTTTTGGACATCATAACTTGTATCTTTTAATGTCAGACTTAAAGCCAAGAAACACACACTTTCTCGATCTAGGTTCTACTTTCTCATTATCAACATAAGCATAAGCAGGACATCAGATATCTTCAAATCACCATAACTAGAAAAACTATCATAGCATACCTATTTTGGAGCATTTTTATCAATAGCAGTTGAAGGCGAACAGTTAACAAGAAAACAAGCTGTAGAAATAACTTCAGTCCAAAATGACTTAGGTTCACCAACATTGGAAAGCATACAACGTACTTTCTAAATAACAGTCCAATTCATCATCTCAACCACCCTATTCTGTTGTGAAGTCTTACGAACTGTCAAGTGTCTCAAAATTCTTTTTGACTCGTAGAAAGTATTAAACAAATTAGAACAAAACTCCAAACCATTATCAGTACGGAGATGTTTCACCTACCTCCCCATTTGCTTCTCAATCATGGTCCTCCACTCCATGAATATTTTAAACTTAAGAAGAGCACCCAAGCTTTTCTAGAAAAATTATCAATAACGCTCAGCCCATAATAAGCACCTCATTTGAAATGCACCCAAGATTGTCCCTAGAGATCAGAATGTATGTAATCAAGTGTTCTCTTCGTATTATTAATACAATTGGTAAATCTAACTATTTTTTGCTTCCCAAAATGCAAAACTTCAATTCACTGGTACTTTGACCATGAAGAAGTCCTCTCATGCTCAGTTCAGCTATCCAATTCTCACGAATATGGCCAAAACGCATATACCAAAGTCTAGTAACTTCTTCATCTGACAAGGAAGAAGTGGTGACAACTACATCACCTATAACGGTAGAACCCTGCAAGACATATAACAGGGCAGACCTTCTCTACGATTTTATCAAAACAAGGGCACCTTTGCTAACCTTTACGACTCTACCTTCACCAATGTAATTGTACATTTTTTAATCAAGAGTACTTAAAAATATAAGATTTCTCTTCAAATTTGAAACATGTCTGGCGTCATCAAGTATCCTAAAAGTCCCATCAAATATCTTAATTCTAATTGTTTCAATACCAGCTATTCTGCCATGTGCATTTTTTTCATTACCATAACACATTTCCAAACTGTTTCATATGTTGAAAACCAATCCCGATTATGACATGCATGAAAAGTACAAGCTAAATTAAGAATCCAATACTTACAAGGTTTGGAGTCATCGTCAAAAAATAATTAGAAGTTTACCATCATTGTGGCCTTCTTCTTCTGCAATTCTGGCTTCACCTAAATTTTCTGATTGTCACTTTTGATTTGCAACAACTAATTAATCCTTATTCTGCAACTTATAACAATCCTTTTTTATGTGCTCTGCTTTTCTGGTAATAATTATAGATTTTATCGTTATAATTAGACTTAAATATGTCTCTCATAACCACCAAAATTCCTCTCACGAGCAACGATGTCCTCTGCCTAAGTCTCAAATCTAACAATAAGTTGCTTCATCTTCTCTTCAGAAAACAAGGTATCATGAACTCCATCAATGGTGAGAGTATCACGACTGTACAAAATGGTGTATCTGAACGTTATATACGCAACGGGCAATGAACACAATAAAATAAACCATAAATCCTCTTCATCGTACTTAACCTCTATGGTCTCCAAATTAATGACAATTTCCTTAATTACAGTTAGATGATCTTTTTACTAGTTAGACTTTTTGTCATCAATAACTGCTCCAATTTTTACCAAAACGCAGCGATGGTTTTCTCCTTTCAAACGTTCTAAGAATTTGATTCGAAAGATAAAAATGTATTTGAGATAGGACCTTTCGATCATTTAAGTTGTTTCTCCTCCAACATCCAAGTTGAGAATATCTTATCAAATTCCAACAAAGTATCATCCAAATCCGTCTGAGTGAACACTGCTCACATATTTACACATCATAATGAAAATTTGGTGTTGCGATCCAAAAGCGGGATATCGAACTTCATACTTGCCATATGGAAAATTATAGTTGGCCCAGATACCAATTTGTTGAAAACTTAAAGACGATATATGGCAAGATGAAAAATAATAAGAACACAAGATTTACGTAAACCCAACTAGGAAAAAATCATGGGTAGAGGAGGAGAACTCACTAATATCAAAATATGTAAAGAGTATAAAATTATGTTAGATGATCTCCTAGAGGATATAATTACTCCTATATATGATACAAGAAGAGTCTAACAAAAGGTGTAGTCCTAATATAATAGCATAATTAACAACAGAGTGTTTGAGATTGAATAGGAGAGAAGAAAATGCCAAAAAAAAAAAAAAAAAAAAATTTGCACCAAGTAACATGATTGCTCAAGCAATGCCATCCCAGCTAGCGAGCGGTGCTACGATCACTCGAGCATTTTCCCAGAGGTTAGTGTGCGGTGATATTACTGAAATTTTTGCTCGAGGGCCCGATGAGCGGCCAACGAGCGATCTTCAACACGAATCTTCTCCTTGTTTATGTCTTTTACTTCTTCAAGGCCTCTTCAACTACCAACTCTCAATAGAACTCCTAAATAGAATTTCAAATAAAATTCGGATCACAATCGAATTCTAACAAAATGATAAGTTGAAAAGTATGTGAGGAAATAATTCACAAAAAAAATATTCATATCATATTTTTCCTTCTGTAATTCAAGCTCTGCATAAACATATTTCGACAAATGACATAATTCAAAAAGACATTTGTCACCACTCAATTAAAATTCGATTTTGTTACATTACATTATCACTTGCATAATGATGTACATACATATGATGTGGTAAAATATGATTGAATCATAATTTCTTAAAAAATATATATATATATTTACTCTCTTCTTGACATATAATATTTTTACAAATTATCTGTAACTTTTTTTATGTACAAGTAGCATTACTCGTTGAAATTAAATGAGTAAGTGTAATCTTTTTCTTCCCTCAAGTTTTGTTTAATTGAATTTTCTTGATGAAATTTTAACGAGATAATATTTTATTACTCTAAATTATTTGTACTCATTTTTCCTTTATTTGATATTTTTATACTATCGAGCCTTTGTTAAACAAATTTTTTAATGAGGAAGTTATTATGTAAATAATCATTCAAGGGGAAATTTCGTAGATTAGATGATAATTAGTGAATGATCATTGTATGCATGTTGCCCTAGTTATTATGATAATTTTATCTCGTGTGATCCTAATTTTACCCTAAAAATATAGAGTGTTGATTCTCTATAAAATGTTATTCTGGAGTATAAGCCTCTCCTTCTTACAATCTGACAATTACCTTAATGTAATTAGCACATCGTGATCAACACGATTAGAAAACAATTTGAGCTCACTAACTTCACGATGTTTCCTTAAAACGAATTTGCGGCCTTCAAATGTGCAAAAGGCGTCCAGTAATTGTTTCCCATGATAGAATGAATTTCGCCTCATACGGAAGCAGCACAACAATTTGCAGGAATTTCAACGAACTCAATGAAGTGTATTCACTTCGAGAATAATATCAAAACGAGAAATAGAGAGGGAGAATGAGATTCAAAACATAGAATATTTGCAATGAAAATGATATAATTATTTTGGTAGGGGGCTCGTTATTTATAGAATCGTTCGTGACCATTCGAACATCCTTCAAGGCTTTTTAGAACAGCCTCCAACTAGAACAGACAACACTGTTCACTACTACAATGGTTAAAATGGTTAACAGACGACTGTTAGCAGGCGACTGTTAACACAGATGACTATTAATAGGTGACTTGTTTAGTCGGTTAACCGACTATCCAGACAAAAATGTTACCCGAAAATAAGTCAATCAAAATTAATTTCATTAAGTACCCAAGAATTTGATTATTTATAATTTGGCCTAAAAATATAAATAAATTTTGTCAAAAAAATTAATATAGTATAAGGACTCACCCGCACCTGAATATGAACATGAACCAGACTGGACTGGGACATGAGCACGTGCTCGTGCCGAGCCAGACGGCGCGTACGTTTGGGCTTGGACCGAACCCGATAAGATATAGGCCTCCCCCCTTAGGGCCCAAACTCAATTCCAAAACTTGCACCATATAAACTACACCAAAGTTTCATAACTTTTGTATGTGGCATAAATATTTGTCAATTTCCAATACATCAAAATTTTCACTAGTTTCTAGTTTCAAGTGAGTTACTTTGACATTAAATATTCCATTTAATTCTAAATTATTTTCGATAAATAAATATATCACATTAATCACTTCGCATAGTAGATCATGAATATGCTAGGTCCCGTTAAAATTAAGAGACAGGTCCCACTGAAATTTGGGCTCAAAGTTGACCCATTTCACTAATATTAAACCATTTTTTCCGATAATCCCCCACACGAATGAAATATCGGCATTTTTCCAAAAACAATTTCTGATATATTTTTTTGAAGTAAAATTGAAGAAAACTACATTAGGATAAGTGGCCAAAGACCTTGAACTTTCCCTAGTAAAATCTATCAAATTTACTTAGCCAATCAGTAGTAAGATACTTTGAACAGTCAGACATTTGTGTAAACCTAGACAATAGAAGTCACACAGTTTCCTTCGAGCACAATTGGTTCTCACGTTTGTGTCCATTTTGGCATTGGACACCTCCTGATTCATGAGTATTTTTTAGAGAATTTATCTTCACTTAATTCTCTAAAAAACGGTCACTTCTCATTCACATAGGTGATCTCCATAAAGAGTATTCTGCTATACTCCACTTAAACAAATCAAGATATAGAAATCATTAAAAGCATAACTTAACTTATTGCGCGATAGTTAGGCACTGGCTCATCATAGGAATAGGTAAGAGTAAAGTCTCCCCAGTGCATACTGAGTTTTTCACAGTTCAGTTGTCCTATTGAACCTAGATCTTGGGATCTCTAGTCAACTAGGTTGGGTTGCCACCATTGAACCTAGATCTTGAGATCTCTAGTCAACTAGGTTGGGTTGCCACCATGGAAACTCTTGATTATTTTATCGATTTTAACCTCATCCCCTTCGATGAACTTTCGACTTGCTCTCTCGCCAAACCTTTAGTTAGCAGATCCGTAAATTCTCTTTTGATTTTACATAGTCTATAGAGATAATACCAGTAGAGAGCAATTGTCTAACGGTATTGTGTCTACGACGTATATGTCGAGACTAACCGTTATAAATAGCATTTTGTGCCCTACCAATTGATGATTAACTATCGCAATGGATACATATGGCAAGCACAGGTTTTGTCCAACATGGAATATCTTCTAAAAAATTTCATAGCCATTCGACTTCTTCTCCAACTTTGCCTAACGCAATGAATTTATATTTTGTCGTTGTCCTAGCTATACATGTTTGTTTTGAAGATTTCCATGACACTGCAGAACTCCCAAGTGTAAAGACATATCCACTTGTTGACTTGGAATCTTTAGTATCTGATATTCAATTTGCATCACAGTATCATTGAAGTACTACTAGATATCTTAAATAGTGCAATCCAAAGTTTTTAGTATGTTTTAAATACCCAAAAACTCTAACAATTGTCTTCCAGTGTTTAGTGCTCAGATTACACGTATACTGACTTATCCCACTAATTGAGTAAGCAATACTAGGTCGAGTGCAGTTGATGACATACATTAAACTGTCAATAATACGAGAGTATTTCAATTGAGACTTACTGTCACCAGTATTGGAAACAAGGTGCATATTCGCATCCATATGTGTTTTCCTATGAATAATATTATATTTTTTGAATTTATCAAGAATCTTCTCAATGTAGTGTGATTGAGATAAAATGAGATCATCGAATGTTCTAGAAATTTTAATTCCTAATATAACATCGGTCACACCCAAATCCTTCATTTCAAACTTACTTGTTAACATCCTTTTAGTAGTTTGAATTATGGTATCATTGTTACTCATAATTAGAATGTCATCTACGTATAAACATACCATGACATATCTATTTTGAGTACTCTTGACATACACACATTTTTCCCACTCGTTAATTTTGAAACAATTTAACATCATTACTGTGTCAAATTTTTCGTGCCATTTTTACGAACCAGCTTTAATCAATAAAGCGATTTAACAAGTCAACATACTTTCTTTTCTTGTCCTGAGGCCACAAATCCTTTAAGTTGCTCCATATAAATTTCTTCATCTAATTCACCATTCAAAAAGGTCGTTTTACATCCATTTGATGAATATTCAAACCACTTAGTGCTGCTATCTCAATAAGCATACATATGGACGTAATTTTTGTTATTGATGAATATGTATCAAAATAATCAAGGTCTTCCTTTCGTTTGTAGCTTTTAGCGACAAGTCTAGCTTTATAACTGTCAATTGATCCATCTGCCTTCATTTTCCTTTTGAAAATCCATTTACATCTCAATAGCTTATTGCCAAGAGGAAAGTCTACTAATTCCCATGTATGATTTTGTAGTATGGATTCAATTTCAATGTTAACCGTTTCTTTAAAAAATGAAGTTTCAGTTGATGACATAGCCTCTTTAAAACTTTGAGGTTCATTTTCTAACAAATGTGTTAGAAAATCAGGCCCAAAGGAGGTTGTCGTCCTAACCCTCTTACTGCGTCTAGGTCCTTCTGCATTTATAGATTCTTGATCTACAACCTCATTATAATCACAAGGTCTTTTTAGTGAATTTGATTTACTTTGCAAGTTATAAGGAAAAACATTTTCGAAAAATGTAGCATCACTCGATTCATTAATCGTATTAACATGCACGTCAGGTATTTCAAACTTATGTACTATAAATCTGTACGTACTACTATGATAGGCATAACCAATGAATATACAATCAATGGTTTTAGGTCATATCTTAACCTTTTTAGGTTTAGGAACTGTTACCTTAGCCAAACATCCTCATAACCTCAAATAATTATAGTTAGGTTTATGACATTTTCATAATTCATAAGGTATCTTATGCATTTTTCGATGTGATAATTTATTGAGAATATAATTAGCAGAAAGCAAAACTTCCCCCCACAAGTTCTGCAGTAATCCAGAACTTATCAACATAACATTCATCATCTCTTTCAATGTTCGATTCTTGCGTTCAGCAATGCCATTAGATTGAGGAGAATAAGACACAGTAGTTTGATGAATAATTCCATGCTCCGAACAGAATTGTTCAAACGGATAATCGTATTCACCGTCTCTATAACTTCTTATAGCCTTAATATTTTTGCTAAGTTGATTCTCAACTTCTAACTTATAGTGTTTAAACACTTCAATTGCTTCTTCTTTGCTTTTGAGTAAATACACATAGTAATGTCGAGTGCAATCATCGATAAAAGTGATAAAGTACTTTTTACCGCCTCTAGATTGAACAAACTTTAAATCACAAATATCAGTGTGAATTAAATCTAGGGGTTTGGTACTTCTTTCGACAGAACGAAATGGTAAACGAGTCATTTTCGCTTCTACACATATATCACATTTGTGATTAGGAACTAAATCTCACTTTGGTAATAAATCCAATTTAATTAGTCTACGCAAAGTGTTAAAGTTTGTATGTCCTAATCGTTCATGCCAAACATTAAACGACTCAAGCAAGTAAGAAAAATATGTAATTTTATTCATAGGAGGTACAATAGTCATTACATTCAACTTAAGGTGCCCATCATTCAGGTAACCCTTTCCTACAAATATATCATTCTTTGTAACTATAAATTTTTCCGAGACAAATACTAATTTAAATCCGTTCTTGCTTAACAAGGAACCAAATACTAAATTCTTTCGAATATCAGGCACATGAAGAACTTCATTCAAAGTGAGCACCTTTCCACTAGTCATTTTCAGCACTATCTTTCCATGTCCTTCAACCTTGAAAGATGAAGAGTTTCCTATGTAGAGTTGTTCATCACGATCCATCGCTTTGTAGGTAGAGAACATCCCTCGGTTCGAGCATATGTGACGAGTGGCTCCAATATCCACCCACCATTCCTTAGTGTTTCCAACTAAGTTGCATTCAGAAATAATCGCCTAAAGATTTATTTATTGCACTTTATCAGAAAGGTTGTCATGTTCTGTTACATTGACCCGATGAGATTTTCCCTTGGAATTCTTTGGCTTCTGACAGTCCTTGCATCAATGTCTAGCCTTGCCGCAATTGTAACAGTTTTCTTTGAACTTTTTAGGAGTCTTTGAAGAACCAGTTTACCCTTCGCCATTGTGGTTCCTCTTTTACTAGTCTTTATACCTCATTCCATAATGTTGGCCTTTGATTCCATAGAATGAGATGCACCACTCCTATTTTCAGATTTGCGATTGTCTTCTTCTATTCTCAATCGGATAATGATATCTTCAAGTTGTATTTCCTTCCGTTTATACTTTAGATAATTCTTGAAGTCCTTCCAAGAAGGCAGTAATTTCTCAATCAGTGTAACAACCTGAAATAATTCACTAAGTTTCATTCCTTCGGCATGGATGTCACTGAGTATAATTTGAAGTTTTGAACTTAGGATATGATAGTCTTGCTGTCAACCATTTTGTAATCCAAAAAACGAACGACAATGAATTTCTTCGTGCCGGCATCTTCGATTTTGTACTTGGTATCCAAAGATTTCCACAATTCTTTTGCAAACTTCGCATTGTAGTACACATTATATAATGTGTTATCCAATCCGTTGAGTACATAATTTCTTCACAGAAAGTCAGAATGCTTCCATGCATCAACCACAGCCAATTTCTTAACATCATTTTCTTCTTCGGTAAATGAATGCGCATTTTCTTTGAGAAATTTTGTCAAACTTAATGTTGTCAAATAAAAAAACATTTTCTGTTGCCAACGCTTAAAATTTGACCCATTAAATTTCTCTTATTTCTCTCTGGTCGTATTAGGGAGCGTAGTACCGATAGTTGTCATTTCTGAAACACAATCATAAGCTAATCAATATGAAGGAGTAGAAACAGAATAAACCAGAATATGTAAATTCGTTTTAAGATTGTTATTTTGCAGGAGTTCCAACGAACTCAATGAAGTGTATTCTCTTTGAGAATAAAATCAGAACGAGGGAGAGTGAGAATGAGATTCAAAGCAGATAATATTTGCAATGAAAATGGTGTAATTATTTTGGTAGGGGGCTGGCTGTTTATAAAATCATTCGTGGTCATTCGAACATCCTTCAACCCTTTTCAGAATAGCTTACAACTCGAACAAACAACACTGTTAAGTACTGCAACGGTTAAAATAGTTAACATACGACTGTTAATAGGTGACTGTTAAACAGATGACTATTAACAGGTGACTGTTTAGTCGGTTAACCAACTATCCAGACCAAAATATTACTCGAAAATAAGTCAATCAAAATTAATTTCATTAAGTACCAAATAATTTGATTATTTACAATTTGGCCCAAAAATTTAAATGAATTTTGTCCAAAAAATTAATATAGTACAAGGACCCACCAGCACCCGAACACGAATCGGACCGGACTTGGACACTGGTCATACCGACGCGCGCGTGTGGGTTTAGGACCAAACTCGATAGGATATAGGTATCCCACCTTTCAAAGACTATTGATACCTCTTGGGGCCCAAACCCAATTTCAAAACTTGCACCATATAAACTACACCAAAGTTTCCTAACTTTCCTATGTGGGATAAATGTTTGGCAATTTTCAATACACCAAATTTCTTCACTAGTTTCTAGTTTCAAGTGGGTTACTTTGATATTAAATATTTCATTGAATTCTAAATAATTTTCAATAAATAAATATATCATGTTAATCACCTCGTGGAGTAGATCGTGAATATGTTAGGTCCTGTTAAAATTAAGACACAAGCCCCATTGAAATTTGGGCTCAAAGTTGACCCATTTCCCTAATATTAAAGGGAAGAATTCAAAAGGCATTAACTATGCACACTTTAATTTTCATGTTTCAAGTTGCTCAAATGCAAAAATCAGGTTTTTATTTTTTAATTAAAAATATTTTACTAATTTATTATAATAAGGTAAAAAATATACAATTAATGGTCACAGATACATAATTATAGGTCACAACTTATTTGCTAGTCACATATTATCAAATTAATTGGTCGCAAATCATTTCGAGATTACAAATAAAAAAATTTATAGGTCACATTATTTTGAGATCTTAAATCAAAATTTTTATAGATCACATATTATATCGATGTCACAAATCAAAATTTTTATAAGTCACAATTTATCTCATTGGTCACAAATAAAAAAAAACTATAGGTGAAATGTTATTTGTCGGTCACAATTTTTAAATTTATTGGTCACAGATTATTATTTTTAGTCACGGATTAATTTTTTAATCATAAATTATCGTCCTTTATGGTCGCAAATTGTTGAATTTTAGGGTTACAGTTTGAGAGTTAGTCACAATCAACCAAATAGTTGGTCACATTAACCAAACCCGACATGATCCAATACTTGGCCACATTACCCCACCCATCACAATACCACCACCACCGTCGCCGCCAACAACACCACCCGACCCTGATATCAATCCAATACTTGGTCAGAAGCACTACCACTACCCGCCACAACACCACCACCACAACCGCCACCAACACCACCACTCCAAAATCCAACAAACCTTACAAAATAAGCCACCACCACCGTCAAACACACCCACCGACAGAGCCACCACCACCGCCCTCAGATCAGAACCAGAAAGAGAAAAACCCCAAACCCCATCCCCATCTCCAATCAACCACCCTCAAACCACACCCACAGAGAAGCGGGTGGTTGCAGCGGCATCAAGCGACCGGTCCAGCAACGTCAAGCGACTGTGAAGAGTCACCGGAGTGAATGGGTAAAATCTGCATCACGTTGTGCGATGGCCATCGACTTCCACAGATCGCAAATCTCCATCTCCATCGCATCCATCCATCTTGCATTATCGCCGCCACGCCTCGCCGCACAGCACCTCCATCGTCGTCTTGCAGCAGAGAGCGGCCAGGCGATCTGTGTACTAGCGTCGCCGATGTCGTGGCTAGAATATAGAGAGAAGGGAGAGGCTAGAGTGATAAATGAGAATGAAAAACGATTAGGGTTATTGCTTATTTCTCGGGACACGTGCATCATTTAATTAAAAGATTTAATGTTTAATTAAAATGTTTAAAACCTGAAAATTGCACAAACAAACTTTGGGATTGGATTATGAAATGTGGTCTTCAAACACCTGCTGACGTGTAAATTCCACAATATTAAATCATTTTTCCAACATAAAATACACACATATTTCTCTATTTTTTTTTTTCTATTTTCTCTCTAATTTATAATAATTGTATAATTCAAAAGTAAAAATAATAATATCAAACAATCGAAAATATATATATATATATATATATATATATATATATTTTGAAGGGAATAATATCATGATATTATCACATATTTAACCGAATTGATGATTAGAATAATGAGTTTTAAACACGGTTTCCAGAACAAAAGTATAATCCTATGGCTATGGTGAACCTAAACCCAAAAATAGGCTCTCTTTTTTTTTTTTTGCGTACTTTGTCACTTTCCAAATACAAGGCCAGCTTTCTTTATCATTTGATACTTATAATTTGATTCTCCCAATCAAAAAGCAAAAGAAAAAAAGTTGTTTTCTCATCCACCACAAACAAATCCACGTTCCAAAATTCTATGTTCGAAGGCAACAGAATTTGATGGCCATAAACAATGTGCACCCCATTACCACAATCTAATACCTCATAGACCATGTTTGGCTTAGCCTAAAAAGTAAAATTCCTTTCAATTAAAAAATTAATTTTACTTTTTTAATATGTTCAGATTAATTTTTTCTTACAATCAAATTTATGTTTGACGAAAAAATTTGCTTTTAGGTACGATATATAATTGGTAAATGACCAAAAAGCCGACTTATTATTCTGACGTGTTATTTTAAAATGGAGAGGATAAGGGGGTTAAATATTCTTAGTTGCCACTGAATTTTATAAATGTTCCCGATTGCTCTTAAATGTTAAAATATTCTCGAGTTGGCACAGAATTTTATAAAATAAATTCCTCCACCATTCACTATTTTAAAAAGTTAGTTGACTTAGTCCCTATTTGACACTTATTATTTCTAAATTCTTTATTTTACATAGGGTTAAATTCACCAATTAACATTCAATTTATACTTAATGTCATCGTGGCCTCTCAATTTGATTTTGTTTCACCATGGCTATCCAATTTGATCTTATTTCACCATGACCACCCAATTTATTTTCATTATTTTTTACTAATTTTAAAAGGGGTACAATGGTAACTTTGTATTATATATATATAATAAATTAAAAATAAAATTAAAAGTTTTTTATTTTAAAATAAGTTTTTACTTTTCTAACTTTTTTTTTAAATAAGTTATTATTTTTTTAAAGGAATTTTTTTTTAAATAACCTTTCATTTTATATTATTTTTCTAAGTTACTTTTTTTAAATAAGTTTTTATTTTATATTTTTTTAAATTTTTTTATTTTTAAATGTATTTTTTATATATAATGCAAAGTTATCATTTTATTCCTTTTAAATTTATTCAAAATGATGAAAAAAAGTTGAGTGGTCATGGTGAAACGTTATATAAAATTGGGTGGTTATGATGAAACGTTATATGAAATTGGGTAACTAATGTGAAGTAAAATCAAATTGAGTGGTCATTATGACATATTATAAATTGATGGTCATGGTAAAATAAAATCAAATTGAGCAACTATGGTGACACCAAGTATAGAGTTCAGTGGCCATTGATAAATTTAACTCTTCTACATACTCATTTTCAACCACACATTCATAAAATAAAATATTATACACATAAATCAAAAAAAAAAAAAAAAATTCCTACTTTTTTCCTATACATTCTCTATAAATTCATTATTTAAAAGTTTATTTTTGCCAAATAATAACCATCAAACATGCCCTTGATAAATTTGTCCAAATTTATTCCATCCATCAGTTTACTATCATGTATATAGTCTGTTAACTTTTGAAATAATGATTGACGCACGAAATAATTCTTTTGATAAGGTCAATTCCAGAATCCAGACAACTCTAAAAGTTAAATCCATGTTTGTTTTGAATAGTATTTTTTGAAGAATTTGTACTTAAAAAGTAAAGAAATTTTATTGATTTGTATGTAGAATATTTTATTTTATTTTTAGATTACGTCTCATTACTGGCATTCCTACCTGTCCTACCCTGGATCTTGTTGAAGGAGGTAAATCGCTGGTTATGCCTCTAAGGATATATGATAAAAGGTTACTTGTACACTTACAGTTACCCAAGAGCAAAATTCATATTTCAGGATTCGAACTATTGACGCGATAGCCTCTAGTAAAGTTGAATTTCTCCACCTTCCCATTTTATCACTTGGAGATATGCTCTAGGGGTTAGAATATTTTATTGTGTGAATGTGTGGTTGAGAATGATATTGTAGCAAACAATTTAAAATTTTAAAGAGGGTCAAACATGCACTAAGCCCCTAATTGTCATTTTTTAAAAATTTAAATTATTTGTTACAATATCATTTTTCATTATATATTCACACAATAAAATATTTTATACACAAATCAATAAAATTTTCTTACTTTTTAGTCACACATTTTTTCAAAAAAATATTATTCAATAACTCATTATTTCCAAATAAATTCTATCAAAAGGTTTTAAATGGTAACTAAAAAAATTTATGAAAGTTTAGTTCCAATAAGGGTATTTAAATTGGTCAAGGGCATTTACTTTATCAAATCTTAAAAAAAAAAAAAAAAAAAAAAAAAAAAAAAAAAAAAAAAAAAATTAATGTTACTTGTAATCGTTCATTACAATAATCATCATATGTGGCATACACATGACAAGTGATTATTTAATACATGAGTCAATAAAAAATTATAATATTAATGCATCAAATAACTAACAATCATTTGTATGTTATGTAAAATGATTGTCTTAATGAACAATTGTGAATAGTATTATTCTTAAAAAAAAAAAAAAAAAAAATCCTATGTTCCTTTTTTGATAAGTAACTTTAGTCTAACTTTCTAACAAGCTCTTTTTGTGTCAAAATTAATTAAAAATGGTAAATTTTATTAGTAGAAACTAAAATGAAATCTCAGTTTACAAAACGCTATTTTGTCTCAGCTGGGTAATTTATTTTCAATTTATTGTACCCCTAAACTTCCATTTTTGTTTAAAAAAATTTCATTCGTTACCTACCATCTCCAAAATTAATGAAAATTATTTATTAAACAAATATTTAAGAACAATTTTTTTTTTTTAACCATATGTCATGTCATATCATATCAAAAAAATGTTAAAATTTCATGTTTTTTAATATTCTAATTTAAAAATTTTGTCGTAACTTACAATTTTTGATTTTAGGGAGTCATGTAACAATAACGTGAAAGTCAGTTTCATTATAATTGTCAACTAAAAATTTCGATTAGTTTGAAAGATGGTAGGTGCCGATATTTGACATGATGATTGTTTGAAAAACTTAAAACCCATTTGGCCCCCTTTTAATTTCAATTTTTTCTTCTCATTCTTATTTTCAATGATATAATTTTTCATAAAAAATAATATTACACATAAATTAATTTTTTTTTTTCGTTTTTAACCACACATTCTCTAAAAAAAAAAATACTATTTCAAATATTAAAATTTAAAAGAAAGGGAGCCAAAGTTGAATGACTCAAAACTCAAATTAAAATTTAGTGAACCCCAATTAGGAAAAAAAACTTTTTTTTTTTTTTTTTTTTAACAAAACGTGTTTGGTGATTATGAGTTACTTAAAAGTAACATTGACCCACTTTTAAGCTTAGCCAAACATGCTTCTACCACTTCCAAGGATAAATACCAGACCACCACCACCTCTTCTCCAATTCTCATTCACACCCACCTTTCTACACAAAACAAACGCAGAGTACAGTGAGCAAATTGAAATGGGAGTTGTAATCATCGACGGGTCAACAGTCCGTTCCTTCGTCGAAGACGAGGCCCTGTTCAAAAAAAGCGTAGACGAAGCCTTTGCCTCCCTTGACCTCAACAACGACGGCGTTTTATCAAGATCAGAGCTCCGCCGCGCCTTCGAGTCGCTCCGCCTTATCGAGACCCACTTCGGGGTGGACGTGGCCACGCCGCCGGAGGAACTGACGAAGCTTTACGACTCGATTTTTGACAAATTCGATTACGACCAAAACGGGACGGTGGATAAGGAGGAGTTTAGGACCGAGATGAAGAAGATTATGCTGGCTATTGCTGATGGACTCGGATCGAACCCAATTCAGATGGCTCTTGAAGATGATGATAAGAATTTCCTCAAGCAGGCCGCTGATCTTGAGGCTTCTAAGATTTCTGGGTGATTCTCAACCGTGGAGATATAATCTTTTTAGATTATAATTTCAGTTTGGGTTTTTACCGTGATTCTCTTGTAAGAATTTTGTCCTTAGACAAAGGTTGTAATAATAGGCTTCTTTTTGAAAAATAAAAATTTAGTCTTTGGTTTCACCTTCTTCCCAGCCATCACTAGACATGGGAACTTGCCGAGTTAATTGTTTGAATAATCACCGAACTTTGGGTAACGTCACGTTTCACTCATTGAACTTTAACTTACACCCGTTTAATCACTGAACTTAATAACGTTGCACTTCATTATTCACTGCCTTTCTTCCGTCACTAATGATTGCAGACGTGGACGACAGTTTGCACAAGTGGTCGTTAAATACCATTTAATTTTCCCAACACACCTATTCTTCCAAAAGGTGAACCCTAACGCCAAATCGATCCAGTTACAGCGTGAATATAACCCCCAAATAAAACATCAAACACTCTCCAGACAATTTCCAGATCTGAATCGAAGGCCAAATGTGACTAGGGAGCTCGAATGTGCAAAGTGCTATTGGAGAAGACGTTGACATGGATAGAAGAAATGGAAGTAATTTCGAATTTTTCTTTTCGAAATAAGATGCTACAATTTAGGATCGTCCGCGGCGGCTTCGCTTTTTAATCTTTGGGAATATCTTGATATCTGTCACCGTCATCTTCATCGTCTTCTATTTTCAAATTTTTATGTTGAGATGATCCATTCCATGTATGATTTTTACGTCGGGGGAGGAGGAGGAATACAGTTGGTATTGATTTCTGCCAATTAAGATGATGATTACTGGTAGATGGGGGAATGGTGATGAATCTGTAAACGGTGCTAATTTTGTGCCAATTAGTAAATGAAGGTGAATCGATTAATTGTGATGCTTGTGTAATTAAATGGGAAATTGTCCAGTAATTTGTATAGGATAATATGCACATAAGATTTGGCATGTCCCCTCGTTTGCTTGTCATTATTTTTGTTCTCGTCTGCAACTTCTGATTACTATTCAAATAATCCAATAAGTAACTGCAACTTGCAATAATTATGCAGTAAAAGATATATTCAGGCACCCTTTTTCCCTTCGATGATCCACTGTGTTTCTCTGGTATCAGTTTGTCTATGAAAATATGTACTAGGTTTCCGGTGAAGGAGTTGGAAGTGGAAGAGTAGAAGAATAGAATTCGTATCTTTCTATGGAACTGTTTTTAAGCATTACTTTTATATTTTATCTATCATTGTGTTCATCTCTCTGAGACATTATGTAGCTAAAATTATGAAGCTAAAAAAAAATTCATTTCTCTGAGACATTGTAATTTTTTTCCTGTAATGAGACATTATGAAGCTAAAATTTGCATAGTATTACTCTGTCCATTTACCACATTATTTGTTGTGTAGGAAAGAAAAAGGGAATTTGCCATAGTTGTAGACATCCAGGCCACCAACTCTAGGATTGCCCAAAAAAGCAACGATGTCGAAATTGTTCTTCAGGCTTCTTGAGGTGGTTGGAAGTAGAAAAAAAGATCGAGAACATGGGAAAGCTATTCATTTGCTGCAGTAGTGATTGCGAATTTTTCAGTTGGAGTAAGGTTTCGCCAGACATCTGGATATTATTACAAGATGAAGGTCAATCCAGTGGTGTGGAAGACAAAAGTGGATCAAGATGAATGTGTATGGGGAAACATAATTCGACACCTCCTATTGATGAGTTGTCGAGTATGTTGGAACGTTGCACTGGAATTACCGAACAAAAGGACATTGAGATAACCCTCAACATAACCATGCGCAAGGGAAAAAGAGATATCGAAGATAACGGAGAACATAAGTGAAGTGAATTGTGAATGTATTCTACCCACGTACTTGACAAGAATCACTTTTGGTTGAATGGTTGTTATGTGCGTTATGGAGAATTCAAGTTGAATGGTTTTTAGGTGTCTTTCATGTTCTCGTTGTAGTTGTAAAACACTTTTGGTTAATATTTCAGTAATGTAATTATCGTGATGTGTAGTTATGTAAGACTTTTGGAAAATTTATTGTAATATGAAAGTTTGTTCAGTAAGAGCGGAAACATTTGATTAATTCTGTCTTTGTGTAAGTTGCTGAGTTGATAAATGCCCATTTCAATTGCATTACCTGAAACAATAACCCTTTTTCAGTTATTGCGGAAACATTTCCATCATGAAGGTACATGAAATCGATTATTAGACCTGTTCAAGATGCATATTAACTAATTTATGTGGCAAACGAGCTGGTATATGTTTCAAATATGTTATAGGACAAAGAAGTGCAGCTGCTCCAGAGAAATGGTTGTTCCCTATCAAAGCACAAAAAATGTAGATGTATCAATTAAAGCCAGATCATAATGAACCATTTCCTACCATCTCCAATCCCGGAACTCCCGAGGCGAAGAGGCGCTAACTAAAATCAGAGCACTGGCCAACATGACATGTTTAAGAATAATGCATACAAAGAAGGTCTCATATACACCATGGTAATTTAAACAACCACTCATGCATGAAGTGTTCCTAAACTAGCAACTTAAAGAAAAAAAAAAAAACCAGCAACTAATATGCCTAAATTAGCTACTATATCTGTAGAAACAACAAGGAAAAAAAAAACCAGCACCTTTAACCAAAAAAATAGCTACTTTAACCCACAAACAGCTACTTTAACAGCAAAAAACCAGCAATTAAAACCAAAAAAATAGCAACCTCAACAAAAAACCAAACATGTCATTGATTAAAGTTTTGAGTTGTACACAACCTCTGTCAACAAAAATCAGCAAATTCTTGATAAACTAATAACTCTTTTCACAAATATGTGCAACTTACATCAGTCTTTAACAAAAAATCAGAGGGCCTATCACATCTTCCATTAATTTTGACAAAAAATAGCCTTTTAACAAAAAATACAGACTTCAGTTAGCAGCCTCCATCACATATATGTGCAAAAAACAGAGGCTGTTGAATGTGCATGTTGAAGGTATATCTGTCATTGATTTTGCCTTCATGATGTCTGACTACATTGACCCTGGTCTGCCCTCCGTGCTCTACATCATGCCAGGTCTTCCTCGTTATCTTGAAGTTCAATTTGCTCAGTCACTCTAGGAAGACATTGTCCAGAAATTGATGGCCCGTGATGTATACATCCATTTCCGGATTGCATCCCGACCCCAGGTGTGGGCATGAAATGGAAAGTACGTTGTTCGGCTTGTGCTTGGCAGGAAGAAGTACTATCTGCTCTATCCGGGGTAAGTTTTCCCTGATGGAAAGACAATTTTAAAAACAAAATGTAGATTTCCACAAAAAATACTGTGAATGAAAAATTGAATCACTTAACCTGTCTCCTACTATCCACATCAAATGGCCCTGTAGAATCTACTGCCTCCAAAGGTACATCGGCCCAATCCTGCAAAATAATATGTACTTAATCCAACGCTTATTAGATTAAAAACAACAAGTGTATGACATCTTCATTGCACTCACTGGGGAAGGTGCATCTCGCCTGCTGTGATATCTTTTATTGTGACCCTGTAATCCACATACTGAGCATGTCATAGAGACCCTCCCTTTTCTCCTAACAATAGATTTTCCCTATGAGTGGTCTATCACATCTTCCTCCGCTTGCCTCCTTCTTTTCTGTTGCTTTCGTCCCCGCTGTGGAACAGACCAGGCCGGTGGCATGATGGGAAGAGTGTCTAATTGGGGCCACAATTTTCTCCCATTAATCGTGTTCATAATGTGATTATAGCACATTAAATATGTATCAATGGTATAGCAGTTGTCCACATAGTCCTCTGGTTCATTTCTGCACTCCCGTATAACGGCGACAGCGTGACTGCATGGAATCCCCGTCAATTGCCACTTCCTACATGGGCAAATCCGTTCTTCCAGGTCAACCACATACGTCCCAGTTCTGCAATCTACCTATCATCTAGACCCTCCTGAAAAGTGTAATGTGCAGTCTGTAGACATATCAGTCATCTTAGCTAGTATTTTTTTATTTTTTGGACACAATCGACCTCCGCATCTCGCCCTCATAGTACTACGCCGCTTCTCAATTCTTTTCATAAAACCCAATTGTATATCTGTGAGCATCGTTAATACAAACTTTTCTCTGTCATCGATCAACATCTTATTGAAAACTTCGCACAAATTATTCAACAAAATATCACTTCTTGAATGTGTCCTGAAATGAGATTTACTCCATTCAGTCGGAGACCTCTCCATCAACCATTTATAAGCATCTTCACTAAGTTGGCGAATTTGTTGCATCCACTGTCTATAATCGGCAACTGTAGTTGACTTAGCAGCCCGCCAGAGATAATCCTTTAGACTCCTTCCCTTGAATCCCGCACTGAAGAAGTTTGTATACATGTGCCTTACACAGAACCTATGCTCAATCGCTGGTAATAACTCATCAATCACATTGCTTAGGCCCTTCTGCCTATCTGTCATCACAGTCCAATCGGTGTCATCTCCCATCTGAATATCTTCAGCAAGGTATCTCATGAACTATCTCCATGTAATGGTGTTCTCTTTCTAGACAACGGCATAAGCAATCGAATAGATGCAATCGTTTGCATCTAGGCCTACTGCAGTGAGCATTATACCCCCCCAAACACCACGAAGGTGACACCTGTCTACTCCAACGATCTTTCGACACCCATGTCGAAACCCCTCCTTGCAAGTACTAAAACAAATATAAATACCTTGAAACACTTGACCATTTAGTGCGATCATCACTGTTGATCCTGGATTGGACCTCATGACCTCTGCCGCGTACAATCTTAGTGCGACAAATTGTTCTTCAATAGTCCCGTTTATAATCTGCTTTGCATATCTTCTTGCTTTCCAAGTAACATTTCTAGTAATATTTATCTTCAGATCCTCTTTCATGGCCGCTTGCATACTTTTTGTTTTCCACTCCGGATCTGCCTTAAACTGCTCAATATATCTATTGACTATGAAAATGTAGTTGCAATGCCGATTATATTGATCTCGACTACAGGTGTGTTGAGGCATCTATGACTTCACTTGCAACGTCTCTACATTATTCATCTTGGAAGCCCATATTCTCCATCTGCAATCTGCTTTACATATGCCTTGAACTCGTCTTTCGTCATTTGCCTTACACTTCACATTGTACCCATTTATTGCACTGTAAGTCCGAATAGCTTTCCTAAACTCTTGAACACAACTGAACAACTGCCCGACTTGAAACTGTGGATCCCGCAATCCATTTCTGCCGTGAACTCTGGAAATCGGTACCCAACCTCATCATCAGACAAGTTAGGTGACAATAGTTCTTCAGATGATGGACATTCCAGATCATCAGCCTCGTGGTCTTCGTCGTGCACCATTATCGTTGTTTCATCTTCCTCTCGCTCGGTTGCACCCCCATCACAATCTAACTCAATTCCTTCCGTCACATTCTTATCAAATTCCAAATTGTCTTCACTAGATGATATGTCGTTATCGGAATCATTGAAGTCGGAGTCATCATCCTCATCTGTTAAAGAACCAGGAAATTAATAATTGTGAGTAATTCCCCAAAACGAAAAACAACAATATCTGCTCAATAACAACAGACTAATCACAAAAAATCTGCTCAAAACTAAATCAGTTTAAAATAATATCTGCTCAAAACTGATTCGTTTGGATTGTTCCATTTTCATAATTTTTGATTTTCCAAAAACAACAAGCTGGAATACAGCTCTAATGATAAACAATATGATCACATTCGAGGAGGGAGTGTGAAGGTCATTGGCTAAGAGAATAGGGAAGCTGCGAAAGATGCTTATACGTAGACTTAGTTTACCATATCCTACAACCATTCTAATAAGTAAAATCGAAGTCAGGCTACAGTTAGCAACATGAAGCCAGCAGCATATCTAACAGCATGAATTCTGGACAATTAATCCATTAGAGTTATGTTTGACATTTTCTATGCAATATCACACAGAAATCCAATCTTTTCTACAGGAATTGTGTAACTAATTCTATGCTACCGAATGTCGAAATTTACGCTGTTAAATTCGACGAAAAATTTATCATGCACCAAAATGTAAAAAAATTAAATATTGACCATTACATTCAAAAATTAAATTAACAAGTTAAAAATTTACAGTTTGGGAATATTGAAAAACAACATAAATTGAAAGACAATGACGAAGCCCGTGGGTTTTCGACAGTAAAAAGTTAGGTTGTTAATATCTGACCAAGCCCCATCTGAATATCAAACAATAACGCACAGAAATTGAAAGACAAACAGGATAGCATGTTCGGACTTATCGTCATGTGCCGTTATATGCGACTCCATGACACTATACTGCCTCCTGTGTGCTAGCATCGGTGGGGTGCGTAGGTGGGTCGAGTGGTTTCTAGGGGAGATTTCGCTTTCGAGACCTTGATTTTGTGGGGCTAGGGTTGTCTTCTTTTTGGAGGCATTTTTGCAAGGAGAGAAATGGACGTGACGATTTCAATGTTTTTTTTTTCCTGTCTATTAGTGTTTGCTGTGTTCCATGGTGGCATTTAATGGCCACTTGTGTAAACCGTCGTCCACATCTGCAAACATTAGTGACGGGAGAAAGGAGGTGAGTAATGGAGTGCAACGTTATTAAATTCAGTGATTAAATGGGTGTAATTTAAAGTTCAGTAAGTGAAACGTGACGTTACCCAAAGTTCGGTGAGTATTCAAACAATTAACTTGAACTTGCCTAAATGGTCCCCAACGTTTAAATTTTGGATGTTCATGCTAAAATTTATTTAATTTTTTCTTTTATTTTATTTCAAAATTAAATAATATATGATAAAAAGAAAACTCATCATACCAATCAGTCTCTCATAAGAGCATCTCGTAAATTATTTAAAAATTGTCATATAAACAAAGTATAAGATATTATAAAAAACATCTCTAATGCAAGTTACAACTTGTTTGTGAGTGATTTTTGGGGAAAAAAATTGATTTTTGAATAATGATATGATGGGAAATGTACGGATGAAAAAAAAAGAAAAATTATTGATGTGATGAAAAATATTATTTTATTGAAGAATGTGTGGTTGAATATAAGAATTGATTTACTATTCATTTTGAAAATCACTCTCAAACAAGGGATTAATAGGGAATCTATCAACATGATCAGGGGCGGATCCAGCACTCGGCGAGCCCCCGCGGCCGCTCGTGCTGGATCCGCTGGGAATTATTTTTTTTTGACTACAGATAAAATAATTATATTATATATCTGATTATTCATTTTATTTATAAACATCCTTGATAGCTCAATTGGTTGGCGCTCCCACTTTTTAAATATGAGGTTCCAAGTTCGAATTTCTACTCAAACACCACCCAATTTCTTTTTGGTTTCTTTTAAAATATCATTGTCATTATTTTACTTCCTATAAAATCAATTTCTTTCGTGAATCCAAATGAACGGTCCATTTCTATTAAGCAAATGCTGGAAAAATGAGAAACTTGACATCAATTACAATAAATTTAAAGTATTCTTAGTTGAAAAAAAGAGCCCTAGAACCCAAAATTAAGAAAGGAAAATTCATTCCCAGTTTGAGCTTCATTGTTTAAAATCTTCTTTTTTTTTTTTTTTTTTTTTCAAACTCATTTTCAATTTTACATTCTATTAATAATTTAAGTTTACATATAAATCAAAAACTTTCCCTTCTATTTAAATATACATTCTCCAAAAAAATTACTATTACAAAATTTATTTTTACAAAAAATGGGGGTCAAACAATCATGGTGCATCAATTTCAATAATCCTAAATGACATTTGACTTTGACAATCCATCTTTACAGGTCGGTCACACTAATTTCACGCTTTTTATTTATTATTATTATCTGCTTCACAGTGTGCCAATTAACGTAATATGTTGTTTAATTTTTGTATTTCAACAATTTTTACGAAAATAAGTGCAAAGAAAGGGATTCAGACGTGTCACACTTTCTAAAGCATATTGACAACTTTACCATCATAGCAATCATTAATTTCTAACACTCAACGAAATAAAATAATATATGTTCATTTTACCGATTTTGATACAAATAGAAACATTTTAACTGGTAATTTGTCTATCTTTTTATTTTTTTTCTTTAATCAATTGATTTGAGAGTTTGGTCAATTAATAATGAATGAATTTGTAGGAAAATTGGTCTTAGTGTCATAAAGAGTCTTTCAACAAAACTTATTTAATTAATACAAGATTCCACTTTTCGTTCACAAAAAATCGATTGCGAAAAGTGCTATCATAGAAAGATTTTTTTATCGGAAATGAAAGTTGGTACCTAATTCTAGTTCTAGTAGTGTATCTAATTATTCTAGTTCTAGTCCGTACGATTTTTTGAATATTATTTAATTAAATATTAAAAAAAAACACCATTATCACGGACGTTGACTTTTAACAGTAAGCGTTCAACGTTTGCGGTGCGCTCTAGCTGAACTTGAGTCCTGGATTCGCCCCTGAACATGATGTGGCATAGAATATATAGATATTGAAATATTTCCAATCTGACACTGATTCCGATGTAGAGTAAGTTAAATTTTGGTTTTCAATGCATTCATATATAAATTTTGCATTTTGAAATATAAATTTTGGTAATTTTGTATGTCTAACAGAGCTCTAAAAATATCTATTTTATTTATCACATCATCTTGACGAGTTCTTATCAACTTGCATTGGAGAGGATTTTTTTTAAGCACATTCTGTGCATTGAGTTGGAGTGAAGTTTTTGTTTAATTTGTGAGTTGCTCATAACTGGTTTGTCCATGTTTCAAGAATAAGCTTAATCAACTCAGAACGAGGAATTTGCCTCGGCACATATGTACAACTAGGAACATGCTCAGTACCTACATGAATGAGTAGAGCATCTTCAACTCCTTGAAATGGTCAAGGGAGTGATATTGGATTATGTAGACAATTTTGTAATGGAGTGTAGCTCCATATGTGACTGAAGAAGGGACAATCCCCACAATTTGAATTTGAACTTTTAAAGCAGCAAAAAAAGTTGTGGATCTAAAATGGGCATATTAAAATTTGAGAACATCGTGACAAAAATAGTTCCTGCATTTAGCCCTTGTTTGATCTCCATTATTTTTAAAATACATTTTTTCTCACTTCTTTTCAACTACACATTTTTCAATAAAATAATATTACATGTGGATTTAAAAATTTTCTTATTTTTTAATCACATATTCTCTATCAATCTACTATTCCAAAATACATTTTTAGCACAAAAAAAAAAATGAAGCTCAAACAGGCGTTTGAGGTTGTCTCAACAGTTCATACGCAAGCATATTGATACTCAGAGAAGCAAGTATCTAATAAGGCAATTCTAGAAATTGTAGGGAGACATTTTCTTCCATGGAGAGTAAGTGAAAATCTGATAGCTCATAGGTATATCCTTTAAGAGCCAAATTTTAGGATATTGAGAAGGGATTTCAAGAGTGACAAATGTTCATTCTTCATAGATGTTGATCAAACTTTGAGACTTGGACAAATTTTTTAACTTGGAATTTTGGTGGTGATATGAGACAATAAACAAATCTGGTAATAGGCTGACGAGATTTAGTATAAGGAATGTATGAATTTACAAGTGGTATATCTGTAAGAGGGACTTTATGATGTTCGGAAATAAGAGATCTCTTATTTCCATTCCATCTTAGAAGCATTATATTTTCTAAAAGAGGAGGATAATAACAAAGGAGGATGAAGCACTGAAAAGCTATTTAGATTATTAGAGGATACGTCCAATGAGAATGTTCCTCCTTAGTAACTGATATTGTCAGTATGTGTAACTCGACCTATTATTTCCCGAAGACTTCAATGGTCTTTCCATGTCCTCGGGTACGTAGAGATCATGCCCAATCTCTCCATGCAGACTTTCCTCTCGTCAATGTTTGATTGTCCTCAAGAATAACGTCATCGTGCAATGTCCCACAACTTCGTCCTCGAGTATATAGGAATTATGCTCGATCACTCCATGCGCGCTTCTCCCACTTTTATTCAGGTGTCCTCGGGTATACTGAGTCTTCGTGTATCCTACTCCTCAGACCTACAACGTCCTCGAGCTTTTCACTTTAACGAAGTGTCCTCCTCTTGTAAACAGACGTGTTTCGCTAGGCTTCCAAACACGGAAGGAGTCTTCTGTTATGTGAATTATAGGTGATCTTAGACTTCTTGTACATGACAAATGCCCACTTCCAAAAGGACTCCTTGAGATAAGGACTCTCTAATGGTTCAATCCTACTAGGACTGAACCACCCAATACTATAAATACAATGTTTCATCTCATTATTCGGGTACGTAATATACATTATTTTCAGTTTATAGCCTTATGCATACATTCTCTCTCTAACTTAAGTATCGAAGGGGCAACGAGAATACACCTCGACGCCTTTATTTCAGGTGCTGGAAGATCACGTTCGTGCTCGTCGTCCGTCGTCAAGCTCGAGCTCACGTTCCTCGGCCAATACCCGATGTGGCTGAAGTAGGGACCTCGGGTGTGCATATGGGCTTGACCTCGAAATCGGTGACATTGGACTCTGACGACCTCGCCAAGATCATTCAAGATGGGATTACAGCAGGTCTACATTAGAGTACCAAGGGGGCAGTAGTTTTCTCGCCCAACACCCCGTTCACCCCGAAAGTTTTGTCGTACCCACTCCTCGACAGATTCAAGTATCCCACATAAAGTAATCGATGGTACAACTGACTCTGTCAACCATCTCAACATATATACCGAAGTCATGAATTTGCAAGTTGCCCTAGATTAGGTCATGTGCAAAGCCTTCTCCCAAACTTTGACTAATGCTGCTAGGGATTGGTTCGCGACCCTAGAGCCCAATTCCGTCTCCTCATTCTTAGACTTGGCGGATAAATTCTCCGTATTTTTTGCTAGCAGTAAACGCATTCGAAAAACAGCGACATCCTTCATGCAGCTTTGTCAGGGGCAGAACGAGACGCTGCGTGATTTCATGACGAGATTCAATAAAGAGAGACTTCAAATTCCCGACCTACATATCACAGCCACAGTCTCCGCCCTCACATATGCCATAAAGTGTGAACAATTCAAAATCTCGCTATCAAAAACTCCCCTGAAGTCGGTAACCGAGCTATTAACCCTCGGTGAGAAATATATCAATATGGAGGAGACATTGAATCCAAAGAAAGTAGGGTTGTCGTCTGAGAAGGCCGAGCAAAAACGACCGTACGACACAAGTCCCAGACAGGAAATACCTCTAAACAGGCCAAGATAAGAGGCACCCCAGATGTTGCTCACTAAGCTGAATACCTCAAAAGTTAATATCTTGATGGAGGTTAAAAACATGAAAGAGTTGAAGTGGCCGACAAGGTTGAGATCTCCCCCTGATTCCCGAGATAGAAGTATTGTGATTTCCTCACGATCATGGGCATACTACAGAGAATTGTAAGGCATTGGAACGGAAAATCGAGACACTCATAAAAAGGGGTTTCCTGGGTTCCTATATAGGTCATGATAAACGCCCTAGGATCGATCGAGATAGGGGTAAAAATACAGAGGCCCGAGGTAATGGTCAGACAATGGCCGGAACAATAAATATCATCGTCAGGGGTATCGCATCAGGAGGAGATTCGAATACTGAGCGAAAACAGTATGCCCGGCAGTATATAGCTTCCTCTAGAACGGCACATGACAACCTTGAGGATATTACTTTTGGAACGAAAGATTCAGAAGGCATATCTTTTCCTTACGATGATGCCCTGGTTATTTCCGCAATAGTGGCAAACTTTGAGGTAAAGAGGATATTGGTTGACAATGGGAGTGCTGCTAACATACTCTCCCATGAGGCCTTTACGAAAATGGGGATTTCCACCGGACAGCTGAAGATAGTGAAACCCACCCTCCAAGGATTCGGAAGAGGTATTATAACCCCGGAAAGAGTAGTCGAGCTTCCCCTTACCTTGGGGTCAGGTAAGGAACAAGTAACTGAGATCACGTCGTTTCAGGTAGTTCAGGTATCAATGGCATACAACGCCGTTCTAGAAAGACCATTGCTCAACAAGATAAAAGTCATTGTGTCCATCTTCCACCTCGCCATGAAGTTTTCCACCGATCATGGCGTCGGGGTGGTACGTGGGGATCAAACTGCTGCCATGCAATGTTATGTTACTAGCGTTCGGGAATTAAAGACTGAGGTAATGCAAATTTCAGAAAAAGAGCTCAATCTCTAGCAACAAAGTAGACTTTTCCTGGTGGAAGAATTGATGGAGGTCGAGCTCGAGCGAGCGCGAGAAGAAGGTAACAGTTGGTCGGGACATCCCCCCATCCTCCTGGCCGAACTCGTCAGTTGTCTACATCGCAACATCCATGTTTTTGCATGGAGGGTTGAGGATATGCCTGGCATAGATCCCGATATCACGGCACATAGGCTTAACATTACTCCCGGGGCAAAGCCAGTCAAGCAGAGAAAAAGACAGTTTGCACCAGAACGCCAACAAGTCATACGCGAAGAAATTGAAAAACTGACCAGAGCACAGTTCATTCGAGAGGTCTACTATCCTGATTGGCTTGCCAATATCATTTTAGTGAAAAAATCCAGTGGTAAATGGAGAGTATGTATTGATTTCACCGACCTCAACAAGGCATGTCCGAAAAATAGCTATCCCCTACCTCGGATTGATGACTTGGTGGATAGTTCGTCAGGATATAAATTGTACAGCTTTCTGGATGCATTCTTGGGGTACCATCAGATTCTCATGGCAGATGAAGACCAAGAGAAGATGTCTTTCATGGCTGACTCCGCCATATATTGTTACAAGGTCATGCCGTTCGGTTTAAAGAACACGGGGGCAACGTATCAAAGACTCATCAATAAAGTATTTGCCACCATGATTGGGAGAAATATTGAGGCATACGTCGATGACATGGTAGTAAAAAGCAAACAAGTGGACAAGCATATATCAGACCTCGAGGAGGTATTCGCTACCCTGCAAAAATATAGAATGAAACTAAACCCGGAAAAATGTACATTTAGCATGGCCTCGGGAAAGTTCTTGGGCTTCATGATCACTCACAGAGGGATCGAAGCTAATCCAGACAAAATACAGGCCTTAGCATCAATGGGGTCGCCTAAGAATAAGAAGGAGGTCCAGAAATTAACAGGTCGGGTTGCTGCCCTCAACAGGTTCATGTCCCGAGCAGCCGACAAGTGTTTCCCCTTCTTTAAGGTCCTCAGGGAAAATCGAGATTTCGAGTGGGATGAGGAGTGTGAAAGAGCTCTGCAGGAACTTAAAGAGACATTGACAACCCCCATATTCTTACCAGACCCGAAGCTGGTGACACTTTGTTCCTATACTTGGCCGTCTCGCAAAATACAGTAAGTGGCGTGTTGGTGAAGGAGGTTAACAAAGCCCAGCAACCAATATATTATGTGAGCAAAGTCTTACTCGACGCAGAGATAAGGTATACTTTAGCCGAATAGCTTGTTCTTGCATTGGTCATGGTAGCACGTAAACTCCGGCAATACTTCCAGTCTCACCCCATTGTAGTGCTCACAAATCAGCCCCTCAAGCATATATTGCAAAAGTCCGACGTCTCCGGAAGGTTACTAAAATGGGCTATTGAACTTGGGGAATTTGATATAGAGTATAAACCCCGACCTTCTATAAAAGCACAGGCCTTAGCGAACTTCATTGCGGAACTCACTCCCAAGGCCTCGAGGGCCAGGGATAACCCAAGTTGTAGTACTTCAGACACTTGGGAAAATTTTGTTGATGGAGCATCCAATTCCTCTGGCTCCGGTGTTGGGGTCATTATCACGAGCCCTGATAAATAAATAGATATCTAATGCGCTTTCAGGTTCGAGTTCGAAGCCACAAATAATGAGGCCAAGTATGAGGCCGTCATCATTGCCCTGGAGCTCGCCATCAATCTTGTACTTGAGCATATTAACATTTTCAGCGACTCCTAGCTTGTGGTCAGACAGATTGAGGGTACATTCGGGAGGAAGGAAGAGAAAATGAGTTTGTATTGTCTGAAAGTTCATGACCTCCAGCTGCGATTCAAGAGTTATAAAATCGTAAAGATTCCTCAGGCAGACAACAGTAAGGCCTACGCACTATCACGATTAGTGTTCATGGAAGTGGATAGACTTGACAGAACGATCCACGTTAAAATGGTGATAGAGCCTAGTATCACTCAGGCCCCGAGAGTCATGGACATTGATCATGAGTCATCATGGATGGACCCAATCGTACAGTTTATAAGTACAGGAAACCTTCCGGCTGATCCCCGAGCATTAAGGAGTGTCCAATCCCGAGCATCTAGGTATTGCATAATCGGATGAGTCTTTTTTCGAAGAAGCTTCACACCCTATACCTCCGATGCCTCAAACCTTCAGAATCATATCGAGCTATAGCTGAAGTTCATGAGGGGGTATGTGGGAATCACCAAGGAGCTAGGGCACTGACCTTCAAGCTCATAAGGTATGGGTATTATTGGCCCACCATGAAGAGAGATGTTTCGAAGTATGTAAGAAAATGTGATAAGTGCCAGAAGTTTGGCAACATCATCCACGTCCCAGCTGAGGAGCTTACTACTGTAAAATGTTCAGCCCCGTTCGAGCAGTGGGGGATAGATATCCTTGGACCTTTCCCTATGGCAACAGGACAGTTAAAGTTCGTGGCTGTAGCTGTGGAATATTTCACCAAGTAGGCCCTTGGTAACAATTACGGAGCCCAAACTCAGGGCCTTTGTGTGGAAATCCACTGTTTGTAGGTTTAGGATACCCAAAGTCCTCATAAGTGACAATAGAAGACAGTTTGATAATGCTCAATTCAGAAGTTTCTGTACCAACCTTGAAATTGACCACTGACTAACGTCAGTTTCGCACCCTCAGAGCAACGGCCTAGCAGAGGTCACCAATCGAATTATATTGTAAGACCTTTGAACAAGGCTCGGGAATGCCAAAGGTTCTTGGTCGAACGAGCTACCCTCCATACTTTGGACCTACAGGACATCGCACAAGACCAACACGGGTGAGACCCCGTTCATGTTAGCTTTTGGTGTAGAAGTCACCCTCCCGGTGGAGATAAGTTTGCCTAGCCTTAGGATTATCGACCACGACTATTCTGACCACAGCACAGAACATCTCAACCTCCTGGAAGAGGTCCGAGAGCAAGCGGCTCTTAAAGTGGCATCCTACCCGAACAGAGTGGCAAGACACTTCAACAGCAAGGTCAGACCCCGAAAATTCAAAGTTGGTGACCTCGTTTTAAGAAAGGCCAATGCCGCTGGAAAGTTCGAGCCAATTTGGGAAGGACCATTTGAAATAATACGGCAAGTTCAAGGAGGGGCATACAGCCTAAGAGATACCTCGGGTAGACCTCTCCCTAGAACATGGAACGCAGATAACTTGAAAATCTATTACAAGTAAGTTGCTCTATCTCTACTCAGTAATTTATGTCTTTCCCTTTATACGTTAATAAATTGTAAGGCTTGCATGCCCTATCTTACTTTCGGTTTTGCCTTTAGTTTACAATCGGGCCTGCGCGCCCATCTACGTTTCTCTTTCTTTTATTTTGTAATGAACTACGTTCGGTTTGATCCCATTTGAGTACGTAGACAGCTTGGATGTGATATAAATCCAAGTCCAGTTCGAAAAATTAATAAATTCCAAACTATAAAAGTTCACATTCCGTTATGGAATCGTCTCAAAGCCTTGTCCTCGAGCAATCCACAAAGCCTTGTCATCGACAAGCCAAAAAGCCTTGTCTCCGGACAAGCCATTATTCTAGTCCTCGAGCAAGCCACAAGCCTTGTCCTCGAGCAAGTTACAAAGCCTTGCCCTCGAGCAAGCCACAAAGCCTTGTCTTCTACAAGCCATAAGCCTTGTTCTCGAGCAAGCCACAAAGCCTTGTCATTGACAAGCTATAAGCCTTGTTCTCGAACAAGCCACAAAGCTTTGTCCTTGACAAGCCACAAGCCTTGTCCTCGAGCAAACCACAAAGCCTTGTCCTCGACAAGCCACAAGCCTTGTCCTCGAGCAAGCCACAAAACCTTGTCCTCGAGCAAGCCACAAAGCCTTGTCCTCGACAAGCCACAAGCCTTGTCCTCGAGCAAGCCACAAAGTCTTGCCCTCGAGCAATTCACAAAGCCTTGTCCTTGACAAGCCACAAGCCTTGTCCTCGAGCAAGCCACAAAGCCTTGCCCTCGAGCAAGTCACAAAGCTTTGTCCTCGAACATTTCACTTAACGTTTGGGCCATGTTATTATAGTCGTTGGGATAATACTTGAGGTTAACCTCGATACATGTTATTATGATCGTCAACTACTATGCTATTTGTTAACCTCGATGTCATTTTATGTAAATCGTCAAAGAGAAATGCTACTTGTTAACCTCGAATCAGTTTACAATGATCGTCAATTACAAGGCTACATGTTAACCTCGATATTACTTTTATTAGTCGTTGAGAATAAAAACTTAATACGATTCGTATGAAGAAATTGTAATCATCGAGTAAAACACAGTGACCGATAATAAAAGAAACTTTGATTGATAGAATTCTTTTACAAGATCGATAACAAAAGATTGAAAAAAAAAACTAATCTAAGTCCTCGGCACCAGGGGTAGCTCCATCATCATCGACATCATCCCCCTCAATGTCGACATCATCCTCCTCGTCAACTGTGCCGTCGAACTCCAAACGCTCTAGATCCTCAGCAATGTCGGGAATTGCCTTGAACTCCTCAGGTTTAGCATCGGGTTTTAAACGAAGGAATGCTCGAGCCTCCTTCAAGCCATGGAAGTATGACCCCGTAGCATAATCACCCTTCAGTTTGTTGAAGTCGTCGGACTTTTGAAATTCCTCGATGGCCTGAGCTCGAGCAATGGTCGGCTTCTCCTCAAAATCCTTCTTCACAAACTTAAGCTCGAGCTTTAGCTCCTTCGCCTCATCTCTTCGTGAGGCCCAGTTGATCTCGAGCTTTATGAAGCACGAGTCTTTCCTTCTCTCTCTACCTCGAGCTCGGATATCCTCTTATCCCGGGCTTCAACAGCCTCTATGAGCTCGACCACCTTTTTGGTGTCCTCCATCACTTTCAGCGTGACCTCGGGCTATGCTCAGTGCCTGTAGAAGAATTCGAAGTTAGACTCACCTGGAATGTCATAGACTCGAGGTCCTTGCTGGCTGGTTCATACCCGAGCCTATCCTGGTACTTTGTGACAACGTCATGCATCAGATATTGTCGATTAAGTTCGTCGACACGAGTTGTGGTCGGGATGATCATGACATCGTCGTCAAGATCCACAATGGGTGGATCTCGAGGAGTAAGCATTGAACGAGGAGTTGGCTATTTAGGGGCAGGTCTTTCACTCCTCGGTGATGTACTCCTCGGCCTCGAGCACTCACCATGACTACTTCTCCTAGGCTCGGAGTCAGATGCTCGAGCCCTCTTCTTTCCCCTCTTCTACCCGGGGGTTTGAATTTGGGGAGCCCGGGATTTAGACTGGACCAACATGCGTAGGGCAGCTGCATCGAACGTCATTCTTGTAAGATATCGAGCATTATATTAGCACGAGCACAAAAAGTTTAAAAAATAAGGAGAAAAGAAACAAGTCCTACCCCGACGCCTTTGATGTCTACACGATCGAGAATGTCATCCCCGAAGATGTCGTCCATGTCAAAGACTAAGGGCTCGAGATTTTCTAGCATCCTTCTGTCCCTCTCTAAAGACTTGAAATATGCCTGACCCTCGCTAAGTCTCAGCATATCGGGGAAACCCCATCGAGGATTAAAAGGAAGGTCGGGTTCCTGGGGAATAACGTAGAACCACTTCTCTTTCCACCCCTTTAAAGAGCTCGGCATTTTGGGAATCCTAAAACCTCCTCTGGTTGAAAGGTAAGCAAAACAGGTGTATGGGGGAGTTGTTTTAGGTCGAAGACCATCTTACAGAGGTCGACGTATGGAGCAATGCCTAGGTACCTACAGGCGATGAAGAAATAGGTGAGCATCCTCCACCTATTGGGCACTATCTGTCCCGGGGTCATGTTGTGCTCGACCAATAAAGAAATGAAGAATGGATGAAGGGGCCATCTAAAACCCGCATTCAAGGAATCCCTAAAAATAACAAACTCTCCTTCTCGAGCTATGGCCATCCTATCCCCTAGCTCGGGTACTCTAATGTCACAGCCAGGCATTAGACCGTGCTCTCTAGCTGTCGATATAGCTAAATGTTCCTTAAGGTTACTAGATTGGTCTGGATAGGTTAAAAGCAGGGAGTTGTCCTGAGCACGAGGAGTAGCGTAAATAGGGATGGCAACTGGTATGATCGAGGTCCCTAAATCTTCTTGGGTTGTTCTCGACCCCGAGGACGATGAGTCGGTGGAATCACTATACATCTTACCAATTTTTATAAAAGAAAGAGTTAACTTAAGTTCTCGATCTTACCTTAAGTCGACGACTCTAAAACCCACAAATCTCGAGCTCGAGGATTGCAAAAGTTTCACTGAGAGTAAAATGGTGAAAAATGAAGAAAGTGACTGGGTATTTATAGGCCCTAGTGTGGAACCCAAGGGTCGTCCACCCCTGATCGTCGATCGAAACACGTGTCATCAATCCAAGGGCCCTCTAGTTAAACCGTCTTTCCATTTTTAGGGCTGATGTCACCTACACATCAAACCCCGGGTTTGTTTTTACGACGACTAAAGTCGGGACGACAGTGCATCCTACACTCGAATCTCGAGCTTGGATGCACGGAGACCAGTGATATTGTCAATATGTGTAACTCGACCTACTATTTCCCGAAGACTTCAATGGTCTTCCCATGTCCTCGAGTACGTAGAGATCATGCCCGATCTCTCCATGCAGACTTTCCTCTCGTCAATGTTTGATTGTCCTCGAGAATAATGTCATCGTGCAATGTCCCACAACTTCGTCGAGTATATAGGAATTATACTCGATCACTCCATGCGTGCTTTCCCCACTTTTATTCAGGTATCCTCGAGTATACTGAGTCTTCGTGTATTCTACTCCTTCGACCTACAACGTCTTCGAGCTTTTCATTTAAACGAAGTGTCCTCCTCTCGTGAACAGACGTGTTTCGCTAGGCTTCCAAACACAGAAGGAGTCTTCTGTTATGTGAATTATAGGTGATCTTAGACTTCTTGTACATGATAAATGCCCACTTCCGGAAGGACTCCTTGAGATAAGGACTCTCTAATGGTTCAACCCTACAAGGACTGAACCACCCAATACTATAAATACAATGTTTCATCTTATTATTCGGGTACGTAATATACATTATTTTCAATTTATAGTTTTATGCATATATTCTCTCTCTAACTTAAGTATCATAGGGGCAACGATAATACACCTCGACGCTTTTGTTTCAGGTGCTGAAAGATCACGTTTGTGCTTGTCGTCAGTCGTCAAGCTCAGAATTGTCCAGATCCGATTTTTGGTATCATGAGTAACCTTCAACCTAAATAACATAAACATGAATGACATGAACAAGATAAAACACCATGTCGTAAAGTGTTAAAATTAAAACCTCATATTAACCATATCATAATGGATCTTGAGCACAATCACTACTTGGCATTCTAACTCAAAACACCATGTCGTAAAGCGTTAAAATTAAAAAAGAAAAAAGAATACATTAAACTTTTAGGCGCTGTTTGATAATCATTTTTCCTCCATAAAAATGAAAAATATGATCGTTATTCATCACATTCAGTCATCATTTTTTACTTTTTATCTTTTGTGTGTGCTCTTAACGGTTATATTTTTTATTCTCATTCTTAATAGAATGAGAATTAAACGGCCTTAGTTTATATATAATTACAAAATTGTAAAACTTTTAAAACTAAAATTAATTACACAATCGATATGAAATTTACCCTGCCAAACACGTTGAATGTGGTCGTGATATGACGTCAATATCAATGTCCGCACCCAACAAACGCTGGGCCCCATTTTCCCTCAAGTACACGTCCTTTACCACATCCGACCCTCTAAAGGCTACAGACAGAAACGTAATCAATCCTCCAACAACAACCACAGCAACAGGAACAACCGACGCCGCCCCCGCCCCGCCATGTCCTCCGCCTCCCCCTCCACGGCCATGCCCCGCCTCTTCAACCACCACGCCTACTGGTGTTACGAATGTGATATGAGCATCGGCCTCCCTCCTTCCCCCACCCCAAATGCCCTCCTCTGCCCTCACTGCCACCACGATTCCCTTGAACATATGGACGATTCCGTTGAACAGATGGACTCCTTTGCCCCTTCCCCCACCATTGACACCCCTACCCACCCCACCTTAACAGCCCCGGATGATAACTTCCTCCTCACAAGTCCGTACCTACACCGCCTCATCCACCTAACTGCCCCAACCGCCCCCACCTCCAATTCTCACTCAAACCCTGCCCCTAAATATGCCATAGACTCCCTTCAAGAAATTACCATCACCCAAGAATTGCTCGATGATGACCCGAATTTGTTGTGTCCGATTTGTAAGGACCCGTTTCGCTTAGATACCTCCATGAAATTGATGCCGTGCAAGCACACCTATCACGCAGATTGTATTGTTCCGTGGCTCGAGATTAATAATTCTTGCCCGGTTTGTCGGTTTAGGTTGCCAACGAATAAAGAGAAGTGCAGGGAGGGGTTGAATGGTGGGGAGACTTATGTGGGGTCTGTGAGACTTGAGGAATTGGTGGATGATGAGGTTGATTTGTTCGGTTTTAGGAATACTCTTAGACACATTGCAAGGAGGCGTCGAAGGGATGAAGTGGGGATAATGGAAGAAAATGTTGCGAGTGGGAGCATGGAGAATTTGTTCTCCCCAACACAAATTGGGGAAGTGGAGAGAGGGGAGGGAGTTTTGGGGAGGGCAGAATAGTGTGGAGACTGTGTCGAGTTGGCCGAGGGGGCCGGTGGAGGAAAGTAGTGGCGGTGGAGGAAGGAGTGATGATGTGCTGTTGTAACGATTTGGATTTTTCTGTTTCAGCAAAGATAGAGGTATAATTCTCATCATTTTCAAATTTCCATTGCTTTATATTGGAGGTGATTGGCTTGTCATTACATGTATGTAAATAGCTTGCTTTATTTCTTTGGAAAGCCATGTAACGCAGGAAGTGCTATGCTTGCAGATTCTTGTACTCCCACCAGATAATAAGTTAAAATGCTGCATAAGAACAATGATTATTTAACATCACAAAATTTAGGTATTTGTTGGTTTCGTTTCAGGGAGTCATGCAATATTAGTAGTGTCATGCACATTGAAACTGCCCTATAATGTCTTGATTTTAATGGACAACTCACAATGTCTTATATTAATTTCGGCTAAAAAAATAGAACCTAAATGCCTTGAACTTTGTTTGGAAATTATCAAATTAATTTGGTTCTTGTGAAGTCCTGTTCTCCTTAAAATCGTCAAAGAGCGTGATCAAGAAGTGAAAGAACTTGATTTTTGACCTTTAATTTGAATATTATTTTCTCTGTCATATTTATGTTTTTGAGCCCTAGTTTATGGCCTGATAGGGATATCTACTTGAATTTGGCTTAATATATATCTATTGCATCTTTAGCAAAGCATTTTGTTGTCCATAAGTTTCTTTTGGTATGTGCACTAGTTACTAATTACCTTGGCTGCATTTGAGTTGTTGAGCAGATCAAGTTTTTGGTGGACAAAATGTAGAAAATTGAAATACATCATAAAAGTCTTAGAAATATCTGTTGCAAAAGTAAATATAATTTGCGGTCAAGGTCCACACAAAAAGGAAAGAACAAAATGTGGCGGAATCAATGTTTTCATTATCTTGTGTTTGCCATTAACATTTGCTACATTTTTTTACATTGTGCTTGTTTGACTTTCATTAAGTAATTGAAATTATAATGTGATAGAAATGGGCAAAACTAAAAATAAATAACGTTCCAGGTCCACACGCAAGAAGGAAAGAACATATGCGGAATCTTTGTTTTCCTTATCTAATATTTGCCATTAACATTTTACTACATTTTTTGTATGCATGTTTGGCTTTCGTTACTGGAATTTTAATTTGATAGAATTGAATAATGGATAAGTGGGTTGTAGTTGTGGGTCCTATGAAGGTTAAAATTAAAATTTGACTTTGAGCTTTAAATTATAAGGAGCTTATAATGAAACACAGACAAACACATTGCCTTTCCCTTATGTCTAATAATTAAGTCATGAACTATGACCACGTCCTAACAGGGCTTACCAAGGGGTGGCAGTTGCCTTTTTGGCTTTTCGATTTGCAGCTAATAAATCGCCACACACTAATATGCTAGTCAATTCTAACAATAATACCTTGATATAAGTTCTTCAGACAATCAATTTTATAGCAATAAGCGCTGATAATAAGGTTGTTGATGGCCAGTACAAAACACCGTGGGTCAACATAAAATAACACAATAAGAGTCTCAATCCATACTAAAAAAAATCGTCAAGCTCATCATGAGTTGAAAACATTTATATCGAATTGCATTGATGTTGTAACCAAATTCTTAATCATACTTGCTTCCACAAGACTCCCACCACGTAAATATATCAAAATTTAGCCATGTGTATCCAATTAGCATTTCAAATTTTCTACGTACAAAAATGAATAAGAAGGTTCTAAAGGTTTTCCATGTGGTGTGAATGACATATTAATGAGTTATTGGTCTAATTTTTTATTTCCATTATTTATCAAAGATAAAATGCCGTTCAATTAAAAAATTTCCTAAATTCCAATGAGTTCTTAAAGAGAAACATTGAAATATTAGTTTAACCGCAAAATTTCCTAGAGAAAGAGTCTAAATTGAAAGAAAGCTAAACAAAACATGTGATTGCATGTCACATGTGGTGTCGGATTCACATCAAGGTGCGAATATTATGGCAATGCATCAAACACTCGAGTCCACAAGAATTTGTTGGTGAAGGGGGGGTTCTAAACCAAAATTAAAGTTATAAATGGAAAAATTATGAATTTCTGGGGGGTTAAACATATTTTTAATACACAATAGGCTAATGCCAGCCATATTATAATGTGTAAGAACTTACTTTTAGCTATTGAAATTTCAAAAGTAAAATGGCATTGGTTTAGAAAGATCTAGAGAAATTGATTTTAGAAGTGATTATATGTCTATTTTACAATAACAGTCGGTGACTTGGATAGAGTTTTTATATCCAGTATGTTGTAAAATGATCATTTGAAGGAACTATTTTGATAGTAGGAGAGGGGTTTTATGTCTAATAGTTGTCTTGGCATCATATGAGCTGATGAGAATTTCAATTAAGATGTTGAACGACAAGGTATGGAAAAACTAAGTTTAGTTGTTTTATCAGAGCATCCAAAGATCCAGAGCTCAAGTCTCCCTATCACCCATTTAATTGACATTGCCAGGCCTTTGCTGAGAAACAACTCTTGATGCACGGAAGAGGGGGCATATTGATGACAAATTTTAAAATGAATAAAGCATTTGGGTGTTCATGCTAGTTACCTATGTTGGTTGTAGGGTGTGTTAGGCTGCTAGCAATCCTGAATACTTGAGATAGAGCGCTAGTTTGCCCTGCAATTGAGTATGCATTGGAGTACCCTAAGTTGAGGGAAAGCATGCTAGCTAGTCAGGTCTAACCATGAAAGTACACTGCAGTGTGAGAATCGGAACCTCAATAAACATAAGCATTGTGAGTAGGTGACTGTATTGGGCATAAAGTGCAGCTCTGAGCTCATTTGGGTGTTCAAGCCAGTAAGTTATGTGCGTCAAATATACCAAGGCCATTGTTTAGACTCAAGATGGATTGAGGTGGCATGGAGTTAGGGTTTTTACTTCCGCACAAGTGAACAGTATATCCTCAAAAGACTTGTAGCGGTGGATGTGACACTGGAAAAGGGGATGCTAACTTAAATTTTTCGGTAAATCTAGTCATAATTCTTGCGTTGAGGAAAACTAACAATGATTCTATCAATAATTCTAGCAAACTAATTTTCGTTTTGGTTGTTGAAATTGGGGAAATTTGTTCAGATTCTTGAAATGTGAAAATTGGTTAAATGGCAGGGAACATATAGACGAAATTAGCTAGCAGGGTGGGAAAGGGTGCCCAATTGGAAAAGTGGAAAGGGTTGTGAGACAGGAAAAGGGGAAGCAAAAAAATGCGTTCCATGGAAACTGGTGAAGAGGGAAGCTCAAAGAGGGAGAGATGCGTGTAGAGGGAAGGCGGGGGGAGGGAGAGACAGGTGGGAGAACATTCTCGAGACGGGGGGAAATCTTCTGAAAAATGGATGGATAAGAGTCTCGAAGCAATTTACAGAAATAAATAATCCAATTTTCGTCCATTAGGCAAAATTATAAATGATCAACCTGCATTTTGAACCCCGAATTTCAATGGATTCACGAGTATTATCCTCTACTTATTTTTATCTATTTATAATTAAACCGTTTAGAAATTCTTCCCAAACAGAGGGTTAGTTTTTAGTTTATAGAAATTTGAGAATTTTTAAAAAGGTTAAAAATTAAATGAATATAGAAATAATTAATTTTAATCTAGGTGTCCGTAATGTGTCTGTATCTGTTAAATTAGTTTTAGTTGCTTTTACATGGAAGGTATAAACAACTATTGAAGTTTTGCATGGAAGTCCCTCCCTTCCCCTTCTCTTCCCAATTTATTGGCATCAAAAAGGGAAAAATCAAATAAAAATCTTTTATCAAAGGCTGAAGCCCATTAATTGCATCAATACTATTTCTACCTATAAGTTAAAACTGCCACACTAAAGGAAAATTACAAATCAAATAGTGCTGGCTGAATGAACAAACATGAATTGGCAAAAACAATTAACTGACAAAAATGTTGAAAAATGGAAAGCAAAATTACCAAAGCACCGGTGTCCATATGGTTGATATCTGCTGTCACACCAGGAGTGTTAACTACATCATAAAGATGAAGCACTGACACCAACGTATTCATTTTTATTAACATAGCTAGAGGCTGTCCAATGCCTGCTGCTGCCCCCAATATTGCCACTTTGAATCCTGGCAATCCCCCTTTGCCCAACAGTTTGCCTGCCTCATAATCGAACTGCCCTCCATCACATTTTACTCACATTATCAACCCCAGTCAGAAATAATTTCATTCCTTCACTACAATTTTTTGAAGAAAAGCATGAAAGTCACAAATATCAGGCATCAAAAGAATTAAAAAGAAAATGCAGGTGTCTAATTAAACTTTAAAATTCCCAGGATCATGATCAAGTCTTCGGAAAATAATATTCAACTGAGACTGGTGACATATTACATTTCCCAATAAGAAAATGAAAGAGAAATCGAACAGCAGATACCTGAATAAGATTAGTGGGAGGATTACGGTGAGCTGATAATATAGCAATGTGCTAATTAATATCTGCACCTGGCTGCATTTTTTCGCTTAAATAAATTATTATTGAAAAGTTGAAAGAAGTAAACTTTGGTTATCAAACGCAAGGAAGAAAGCCAGATAGGAGAAGGGCAACCCTATATAACGTGTATATAATAATAGGGTGTTTATACTGACCCCATAATTTTAGTTTTAGTTGCTTTTGCATGGAAGGTGTCAAAGTTGGAATATAGCTTGCAATGTTTATCTCCTATTGAAGCCAATTGGAATTTCACATTATTATTTTTTTAGTCATACAGGTACAGTATAAAGCTTCTGTCATGAACATTACAATGTTGTGAAGGTCTTTTTTGTGGAAAAGATTTTCTGCGAAGATTGAAAATTTTCACTTTTCTTGCTATAGAAAGCTTTTGCGCATCAATTAATACTGAAACTGATAATCTGGGAGTGGAAGTAATGCCGGAGTAGAACTCTAAGAAATCTCATTCACCACTGTTTAGCCTGAGTGGGCATATTCTGAAATTTTCTCTGATTTCAAGAGAAAAGCGTGACGAGCAGGATGTCAGAGAAATCTTGATGCTTTTAGTTCATTATCATACATTTGTATGTTCTTTTTCACTAGGTTAGAGTAGATTTCTAAGAATTTTTTTTTGATCCCTCACTGAATTACACTCTTTTGTTGTGCTTTATGTTTACACTCTTGAGTTAAATAGAACATTTTACAAGAAATAAAGAAATCTAATGCTTACATTTTTATTACAATATGTTTTATCTTCTTAGTCATCTAATCATATATTGGCACTATCATTTTTTTTTTTTTTTTTGGGTCGCGGCTCCGGAATTTTTTATAAACTATTGACTAGCCTGAAACATCAAAACACGCGCTGGCAGATGAGTGTGGTAAAAGAAAATGTATATTGAGATAGTGCTGCTAATGAAGTTCCAGGCATCTATATTTTGCCTGTATGGGTTGGTAGGGATCTGTGTTTCATCAAAATGGTGGTAATTGTTTCTATCTAGCACATTATATTTAGTTATTACCAATCACTTCTCTTGTTTCTTGAGATGCTTGATTGTTTCAGATTGAGCCGAATATACTGTATCGGGTTTTGGTCTTATTATCTTTGGAGTTCTTCTTCATTTTATGTTTGTAAGATTACGTTAGGTATCTTTCAGTTAATCTTTCATATACATGTTATCATTTATTTATGTGTTCTTTTTAATATTAGTGTATCAAGTTTTGATTTTTCTTTTCTTAAACTGATTTGTTCCCTTTGTAACTGCATCTTATTCTATCCTCCTTGCATTAGATTACATCGAAACCGATTTTGATTTATCTGGTGAAATACTTTTATAGAAATTTAGAATTTGTTCCGAGTCCATGAATACGGATAGCTATGTTCTGGTAATGTCATTTGGTCCAGCTGAATCTTGTAACTCAGTTTTTGAATTTAGCTGATTCCTTTGTGTTTGCAGGTGTTGTATAGTCGTCATGGTCATGCAAGGGCATCGTATCGCCAATAGTGGTTCTGCCAAGTGTAATTTTCGCTATGGATGACCATGCTTCTGTTTGATAACATTTAAGCGCAATTCTTGGTCATAAAAGTGCCATTCTTGGGTCCTTTTTTTTTTCCCCCTTCAGCACCTTGTACCCTCCCTGTTCTTCATTGGCGTAAAGCAAAATCAATGCTTGTAATGGAACTTGTGAATTCTATGCTATAAATTTTTGTAAGCAATGACCAAATAATGTTGTGTGCTTATTCAGTTGTGATTTCAGTGCTTTAACGACACTCAGTTTATCCATTAGTGTATTAGACTTGAATAGGTTGCATAGAACAATTTGATTCTTAGGGCCTGCTTGGTAGGTATTTTTTCATCGATTTTGATCGTTTGTGGGTGGGACAATTTATGTAATGTTAGAAAAAATGTTTCTTGTTCGTTTTTTGGGCATTGACGGCTTTCTCAATCCACTAAATCGGTGGGTTTTGATTGTTTCTCAAATTCTCTTCCAATGTTATCCTTTGTAAAATGATTATTTTCAATTAATATATTTTGTTCAAAATTAATTTGTAAATAGAAATCTGTTAAATTAAAAAACTATTTATAAACCAAACAATTACTTTATAACTAAAAATTTTACTTATAACATAAAAATATACTTTTATGTTTAAAATTGCTTGTAAAGTAAAAATACTATTACTAAGACAAAAATCATTTATAACTTATAAAAAGTTATTTATAAGTTAAAAAAAAATTCAATTATGTGCAAAAAATTATTTATAAGTACAATTTTTTTTTCACCTTTTAAGTAAAATATGACTTATATGTTTATATAAGAAATTATAAATTGAAAATTTTATTAAGGGACACGTGTAATTTTATTCTTTCAAGAAACTTTTGGGACCGCTAGATAATAAACTCACAGTATGAATTAGATTGTTTTAAAAATCTCTTCTAAAAACCATTCAAAATTGAACCCCTCATAAATGTCCAAAATCATTACATTAAAAAGGTCCATAATCGGTACTCCAAAACTCTCAAACAGGCTCTTAGATTCCGTTTCGTACATCTACTGTGAGTAAAGCTTTTAAAACTGAGATTGTTAAAAAAGAGCCGCGGTTGAGAAACCTTGATTGTTTCTGAATGTAAATTCAAAGTGTGTTACTATATTACATAGTTAATTAACTAAGCATTATTTATTTATTATATAGTTTATGATTATTTTGTATAATATTGTTTTTTCAATATTATATAAAATTTATCAAAATTAATATATTAATTAAAATATTAACACAATTATTTTAGTATAAATTATATACATATGTGCATATAATTCCATTGAACAGATAAATATGACTTGTAAACAAAATGAAAGAGAAAAATAAAAAAGATAGTAGCGGTTGGGAGAGGGTGGGGGGGGGGGGGGGGGGTGTGTGTGTGTTGGGTGGGTTGAGGGTTATAAAAAATAATAATAATAATTCTGTTTCACTTTAATTTTTTGTTATAGTTTGGACATATTAAAAAATTTAAAAGTTCCATTATATATATTTTGACTCCCTATAAAAAGTTGAATGTAGAGCTTTCAAATCAAAACTTTAGGCCCCGTTCTCTTTGCCGTTTTCAAGCCATTTTCTATTTTCGATTTTTCAAAATGATGAAAATGCGTTCTCTTTCCCATTTTGAAAAACACGTTTTTGAAAACAAAAATTTTTTTTGCAAAGAAAACTCAAAATGGCAAAATGTCGTTTTGAGCGTTTTCTATACAAAACACGGAAAACTGGGAAAACACGGGAAACGGTGTGAGAGAACAAAGGAACCCACTCTATTCTACATTTTCTAATTCAAATCTCCATTTTCTTCCTCGGATGTAAATGTCGATCAGTTCATCGAAGACATTGGAGTGAAATATGAAATCGGACCCAGCTGTGAAACTGAATCCTGTTCTCCGTCCGAACACCGATGGCATAAAAAAATCCATTATAAAGTCCCACAGAAATGCGCTTTTGATCGCCTCGGCTCTTGTTTTCTACTGGCTGCTTTATTCCATTACCGGCCTTGTTGTGAAGGTTGATCGGTTGAACAAGCGGATCGAGAAGTTGAAGGCACGGGATTAATTAATCCGAACTGGAACTTTTCGGATCTCAGATAAGGGCATTTGATCAAACCTTTTTGTTTTTAGTATCTGTTATTAATATTTTGATGATGAACTAGGTTTTCGTTGGATGTGTAATTACTGCTTTTGACCATTGTTATGATGTCTTCTATTTTTCCTTAATCGACTGAATTATATATTGGTTCATGGTTTAATTGAGTATTTCTGTTGAGGGCTTTTGAACTTCTTCGGTTTACTTTGTAAGAGTACTTTTTGGCTACTGTGGCTTTGTTTTGCAAATTTAGCTAGAGCGTGCTCTGAAATATAAACACTCGATTTTAGCCTCAAGACAACAACTTATCCAAGGACTTCTTTATACAGAGAGAACATAACTATTCTCCAGTACATGTCTATCCAAATTGGTATACATCTATGTATACATGTCTAATATAATGTAGTATGTGTGTTTATACGTGATATATGATGTCTATTTGGATGTATATGTTGTGATAATGACAAAGAGTAGCTGTTGTAGAGAACTTATTTGATATATTTACCATGTGAGATCATGGGCTGTGATTTAAGTGTTATGATAGATCCATGTGCTATCGTAAGAGAAATTTCAGTTAGTTCCAATTCCCATTCTTGTTCTGTTTCAGGTGGCCAAGTTTTTTTGAATAAGTTTCAAGATTTTTTATTGACTGATATTTTAATTAAAGTGCAAAGTTGTTGAATTATGTTGATTATTGAACAAGCTTCGGATCTGGGTTTGAAGCTTATAATTAAGGAGAGGAATAAAAAAAATTCGGAGTTGAGGTAGGAAGGTAGGAATGTGTGTGATAATTGAAAATTATTACAACACATGGTCCAGGCTCCATCAGTCCTATAAATGAAAATATTCCTACAATGTACAAGTTCCATCAAGCATAGAAAATGAAAAATTCTCATAAAAGGCTTCATCTTTCTTGGTGACAAATGGGGATTCTTACATTTTTCTCATTTTCTTTTCATGTGCAAAATTAGAAGAGCATGGAATCAAATCCTTCCCTCGAATAGATGAACTTGAAATTGAATGTGGAACGAAGCATATATAACCCATAATAGACACTAAGATACACTTGGTGGGGTACACATCTTAGTGCTACTAATATTCAGGAGCTAGGTCTGGACCAATTTATAACACTGAAGTCCACTAAGCTTGTTTTGTTATTCTTATGGATATAGTAAATATTTTCGGATCTTTATGCCTGTACTGTTTGATATCTGCAGCCTTAGTTATGTTCTACTATGAATTTTTGCTACTTGGATACAGTTGACTCTGCAAAGAAAAAGAGCAAAGGTCTCGACTTTGAAGCTTTGAGTCAACATGGATATAAAGGAGGACTATCAGTCTTGAGCATCCACCGCCAAAAGAGCCTGATCAGAAACATGACTGGTCTTGGTCATCTGGAAAATAAACTCGGGCAAAGGAGGTAGAAGAAACTTATGAAAATCAACTGAGAACAAGAGATGCATTAGCTGATGCAGAGCTTCTAAAAAACGTGCAAACACAAAAAGATAAAAATAATCTTTCATTTCAACAGAAGAAGAGGAAGAGAGATCTTGGTCAGGCTAGTTGGGGGAAGAACTATGTGGAAGAAGAGAAGAGGTTGCTAAGAGAGAGTGGCGTTTACTCTGGGTTTGATTTTTAGTTTGCCTCACCTATCTGTATATGTTTCACCCATCATTTATAGTGTAATCCTGAATCTTATATGACATTCCTAGTACTAAAGTTCAATTTTAGTAAATGTTGGTGAATCCATTTTGCAGTATTGGTAGCTTGTAGTTTATGTGTGCTTTGGTGAATCCACTTTGCAGTATTGATAGCTTTTTATCTCAATGTGTTAGGTGAATACAAACATTTTTTAATAAATCGACGTGGCTATACATACATTTTAACGAAGAAACTGTCCAGGACTAGCAATAGAAGATGTTTCTTCAAAATGACTGTGATTGATATCGTCCCAACTCGTTTATACAAATTTTACTTTTAGTTGGCATGTGTTTTCATGTTTCTAGATGCTTCCAATTGTGTGTTTTTACGGCTTCCAATTATGAGAACGATGGGCTCCATCTTTATCATTTTTCACCTTTCCATCTTTATCTAGTACATCCCTCATTTTACTAGGATACTCAGATTAACATCCAAGAGAAGTTCATTAGTGAGAATAATTTTTTGGTAGCAAAAAGGACAAAGATCGCAAGTAAATTGGCAACTAAAAAAATATTTAAGAACAAAATTTCCATAAAAGAGCAGTACATAAATAGTTTTGTGACCACCAAAATGGCTTGTCCTTTAGCCCAACACCTCTCCCTTTCTGTAGTTAGTTGCCTTAAGACACTCTTAAGATAGGGTAGCGGATCTGCTGGAAAAGGGTCCTATAAATTGCTCTGATGGTTTGTTTGAATTAATACAAATTAAAAATATTTCAAGATTTAAAGATATTTCAAGTTTATATATTATTTAATACTATATTAACATTAAACTATTAAAATTAATTGAATAATCAGATTTTTTGAATAAAATATTATCAAATAATATTCTAAAAAATTGCAAAGTAAACGCGTTTTCAGTTTTCTGTTTTGAGAAACAGTTTTTCAAAATAACAAAAAGAACGCATTTTCAGTTTTTTCAAAATAGACACTCAAAATACAAAACACAAAACGAATTTCAAAATTCAAAACACAAAACTGAAACACGAAGAGAACGCCTAATACAATTTTAAAAACTGTTTTTTAGTCAGAAAGTACTTTTTCCTGCAGCATTCAATCAAAAATGCATTTTTTTTCTTTTGAAGTAGAGAACTTTTAGATTTCGCAAATTGTCTTTTTCACGAGAAGTGTTCATAAGTTGTTTAAATTATAAATAGATAACAATAAGTAGTAAATAATTATATCGTACCTATGAATCTCACGAAATATGGATGAAAAATTAATGTACTTATAAACATTAGCCAAACACAGTCAAGTAGGAGATTGTTCGCTTCGGTACAAATTGAACAGGGCAATTTTAAAAGGCCCATTGGTTGAGGCATATTAGTCCGTGAGCCAGCCCAAGAGGGTTAGAGGCTATGTTTTTATTGAGCTGACCCATCTTCTTTGACACGTCTATTTTCCTAGAATCATTCTTCTTGGACAAGGTCAACGTGACCTTGTCTGTCCATCGACGCCCCCTATTAGTGCGCCAATAGGGAATCGCTGATGGACATACAAGGTCGACGTGACCCTGTTCGTCTAGTATAATTCATTTTCCTATCTTTCATAAAAAAAGACTGGACAGTGGCACTGTTAGGCTCTAATCTTATTTGAGTTGTGACAAGCACCAAGCATGCAAAATGTTTCATTAGTTGGACATGCATAGAAGTGTGTGCAATATTATATCAAGTAGGTCGCTCAATGTTTAGAAGTGCAATGCACATCCAATTGTCTAAATAATCACAACTAAGGCATAATGCAGCCATCTCCTATAATAGGAATATATAATATCAACAACTCTGCAGATTCTTCGAGTTTTTGGTGCCCCACTTTCCATTACTTATCAATTATTGGTACCTTATTTTGATCATAACAAAGAGAAAATCTCTCATTTGACTTCACGTTAATTCAAGAATCCACATCATTTATGACATTGTTCTAACCTTCATCTCCGAAATTGTACCCAAAAAGGGATTAAACTATCTTAAGATGGTTAAGGGTAAAAATCACATCGATTAATTAGTGTATTACTTCTCTTAATATAGTTGATTTTTTTAAAATTGACTCCCATGTCTTGATATAGTATCAAATCTTATTAAGTTAATCAAGCAATTTAGTCCGTCTAAAATCTCAAATAAACATTCAAATTTTAAAATTGGTGCGCTCAAATGAGTCACTATTTTGGTAGGACACATTAAATGTAAAAATTGAACATTATTTAAGTATAACGAGATGAATTTTTTGGCCTTGAAAAGTCTTTTCACAAACCTTTTTTGACGAAACAACCAATATATATATATATATATATATATACACACACACACATATACATATACATATACACACACATTATTATTATTATTATTTTTATACATATACACACAGATTATTATTATTATTATTATTTTTTGTGTAAGGTCATTTTTTTAACCGTTATAACCTTTACAAGCTGCCTACAATTAAGAATGATCGACTTTGTGAAAGGGACAAGGAGGTCACGAAGAAAGGTACTGAAGTTCACATACACATCCATGAAACTAAAGTGGACTTTATAAATAATTTTTTTAGATATACAGCAAAACGTGGTGGGGCAGTTCATTTAGGCCTCGTTTGTTAGAACTGCTACTTTTATTTTATTTATTACAATTTTATTTTTTTTCTAAAAGTTAGCTCCTGTTTGGTAGTCATTTTTTTCAAAATGCATTTTTCTCTTTTTTTCAATCACACATTCTTCAATAAAATAATATTACACGCAAATCCAAAACTTTTTCTTAATTTTTAACCACACATTCTCCATCAATCAACTATTCAAAAATGGCTACCAAACATGGGCTTAATCTGACTAGACAGAACGCTTTCAAAAAATTGTCAAAAATATGTTCAAAATAATTACTCAAAATTAACTTTTGACTTTTTAAAAGAGATGCCAAAGGGGTCCTTAGTACATAATATGACTCAAGAAAAAAAAACATGTTATAAATAAATTGATTGATTAATTAATCAAGGATTAATGTCATAATTGTTGTTCCTAGACAACTATTATTATACTTCCACTTGTCCTTTGACTTTGCAACACCACAAAACAAATTTTCTTTTCTCAATCAACTCGTTTTTTTTTTTTTTTTTTTTTTTTTTTTTTTTTTTTTTTAATTCTACTAGCAAGGGTTTACATTTATAGTTCAATATATTTGTTTGTGGTAGGTATATTAATTTTAAGATAGACACTAAAACCCAAATCTCTTTTCAATTATTTTTTTCTCCCTCTCAATACCACTTCTAGTCTTCTACACACTTAGTTTAACACATGACGTATCACAGGCAGAATGGATATCCCAACTTAATTAGGTAGATTATAAAAATGAAATGTAGTGCATGAACGTCCAAAAAAAAAAAAAAAAGACTTTCAAATAGTCCATTATTCGCATCTTTATATCATGTTCAAGGGTGCCTTTCTCAGCACCCCAATGTGTGATTTCCCAAATGTGCAGTAATCTCAGACAAGCTAAACGTAGACGATTCCTAGTAATAAGTAGTTTGGATTCTTGGGAGTGAAATTGCAACTTGCAAGAGACGGCTGACGGACTGCTCTGTTACCGGTAGAGGATGGACTTCGAATGTGAAGGAGAATTAGAATAGATTTTTATATGAAGCTTGTGGATCAGACGGTTTCTTTATAAATGGGCCAACGATTTAGCGAACAAATCGATGGTTCCCTTGAGTTTTTTATAGGTCAGTTGCATAGTTAAAATATTAGTCGGCTCGGACCGGACCATGTGCCTGTTTGACGATTTCCGGTTTCGAACCGGCCGATCTGGTACGGATTTAATAACTATGAAAAAGAGTGCATAATTAATGTAATCTCTTGAATCTTATCATATGAAAAGTTGCAGAATGGTATATATCAACTTAACTATTGAACTTTTATTTTTATTTTTATTTTTATTTTTATTTTTGAGTCAACTTAACTATTGAACTTAAATGTTGGTTTTATGGAGAAAATATTTCCCATCACTACGGTAAGAAATTTCATTTTTAACGATGAAACTTTTTGTAGTTAAGATATGCTTATACATTAATAGGGTTGACTAGTTACTTAATTTTCGAACTAAAACAATATGACCATCGGAAGAGTGGATTTTCTTGTGCAAATTGTAGGTTGGAAGTTGATAAACCATTATTAATTAGACAAAATAAGACTAATAAATTAGTTTTTCAACTTTCTGAATATTATATGTACATATTGCAGAATTATATTATTTACAAGCACAAAAATCCATCTTATCATCACTTCCAAGGGCAAAATTGTTTTCTTTATCCCCATATTTGGACTTTTTGTTGCACTTGCCCCCGACTACACATGTCTAGCTGTCAAGAACACTCCCGTTCTTCTGTATGCAGTGTGAAGTCTTATCTTGCCCACTTTGAAAAGAACCGAAAGTAAGGTTCTCCTGCCACATCAGAAAGTGGACAATTTTATCCTACTAATTGTGGGCAGGAGAGCAATTATTATTATTATTTTTTTTTTGTTAAGAATTCTAGCATGTATTTTTTTTTTAGTTGAAACACCATTAAAGTCTATGCGGGATTCTTATACCATATCTTATGAACGGGAAGGGACCGTAGATCTTACCCCCAGGATTATAACTAGATAAGAGAAGAAAGAAAGTTGGATCAAATATTTGAACTTGGAAGTAGTACTTCCTTTACAAACAGTTAAAAGATTTAAAGTCGTGACTCGCTAGAGTTCTCTCGAATGACAATAGGAACATAGCTAGAGAAAATATTCCACTTAATATCCATTTACCAACCTTCATATATGGTTCCGCTTGTCTCTCCAACTGAATCCTAGCATGTATATATAGAGAGAGAGCTCCATCTTCTGCAGTTTATCCAACATATCACCAACTCTCTCTCTCTCTCTCTCTCACACACACACACACAAACTAAAGAGATCATGAAGCAGCCACAGACATGTGAGACCATATTAACCCCTTCTAAGTTGGCGCTGGACAAGTATTCACATACAATATCCAAAATAAAGCCAAAGATACGCGTAATTCACATAGTTGCACCGAAGATTATAAGGACAGATGTCGAAAATTTTCGAGAGCTTGTACAAAGACTCACAGGTAAACCAGGAAAAGGGAAAGGTACAAAGAAGGCCAGTAATAATGTTAGCGAGTCAATGAAGAAAATGGAATCATCAAGAGATGTGCCTGTACTACAGAGTAATAAACACAGAATGAAGAAGGAAATCAGTGAAGAAATGTTATATGGAGGACATAATTCAAATGGGTTTGTGAGTTTTCTTGGAGATGTGGATTGCTTTATAAATATTCAAGAGACGAATGAATTTCATCTGCCCCCCTTTAGATCTTCTTCTCAAATGAACTTGTTAGGAGAGATGCATCTTTGCTAGTAGAATGAATATTGATTGTGTATGATCACAGATTTTCTTCCTAGAAACTACAGTTTGATCCCTTCTAGTTTGAAGAAATCGGCCAGGGATTTCGATTTTCTATATGTTATTTCATTCTTTTTATTTGTTCGAGTACTTGTGATTAATTTTATTTTTTATTTTCATTTGGATTGTTTAATTTCTTTCTGCGTTCGATAAGAACATTAACTCTATAAAGGGCTTACAATCTTGTAATTACTTAGATGGGATTACTCCAAAAGCCGGAAAGAAGGTTGTATGGATGTTTGTGTTAGATTTATTAAATTAAATCACCCATGTTGAATCATTAAGAATAATTAACCGAATACGGAAGCGTACCTGAATCAGACATGATTATTGTGATAAATAATTTATGCGGCTTTAGTCTTCCAGATCAACACGTTGTTCCTTTGTTTCTCTCTGGTGATGGGATCCAGAATGAATGAATACAGAACATGTGATCTGGGGACCATAACCCTATATATATAGATTGCCTAGTTAATCTAATTCGGCCCATCATGAATTAGGAACAGGCCCGGTCTCTACACATAAAAGTCCATACTTTAATTAGATGCATTAAAACCCGACGGGTTTAACCAAAATTGATAGTCTTTAATCCAATACACAATATTTCACATATAAGCCCAAATAATCGATTAAAATCTTACAATCTCCCACTTGGGCTGTATGTGTTACTTTATAATTGTGCATTAAATATAACCTTATGAGTACTCAGAATCTTGCTATCATTACCGAATGCATCCCCAAACAATCCGGTCTATCAATCATATCAACATAGGATCAAAGCGGCTTTCGCTACCTTCTATTGTAGCTAAACCCATCAATGGTCACATATATCAATACAACTGAATGACATGGATCAAGCATGGATGTGTAGCATGAAAATTGCATGTAATGTGATCTTATCATGCTTATTTCCAACTGGTCCACCTTAATACTTTAGTGAGATCATTTTCAAACAAGTTCAAAGATAATAAACCAAAAACTTTATAACTGAAAATAACCTTAACCATAATCCATATCCAAAATGACAGTACGTGTGTCTAATATGAAAAGCAAAAATATACAAACTCCCACTGAAACTAGATATCCTCAAGAGATACTACACCCATATGAGCAGTGTACTCATGAAAGACCTTGGGTATTAATCCCTTAGTAAGCGGATCCACAATCATGGAGTTTGTCCCGATATGCTCTACAGACACCTGTCCACTCTGAACTCTTTCTTTAACAGCCAGGAATTTGATCTCTATATGTTTTGACTTCGTCGAGCTCCTGTTGTTATTTGAATACAATACTGCTGATTTATTGTCACAAAATAACTTGAGTGGTCTTTCTATATTGTCTACAATGCGTAGTCCAGTGACAAAATTTCGCAGCCATATTCCTTGATTTGATGCCTCATAACATGCTATAAACTCCGCCGCCATGGTGGAAGTAGCTATGAGTGTCTGCTTAGCACTCTTCTAGGAAATAGCACCTCTAGCAAGTAGGTAAATATAGCCTGAAGTGGATCTCCTACTATCTTGGCATCCCGCGAAATCGGAATCAGAATAACCAATGATCTCCAACTGATCCGATCTCCTGTATGTGAGCATGTAGTCTTTTGTTCTCTGTAAATACCGCATGACCCGTTTGGCTGCTTTCCAATGATCCATTCCCGGGTTACTTAAATATCTCCCTAGCATTCCAACAATGTACGCTATATCAGGACGCGTACAAACCTGAGCATACATCAGACTCCCTACAGCTGAGGAATAAGGAATCTTCTGCATTTCTTTAATTTCCAAGTCATTCTTGGGGCATTGACTTAGACTGAATTTATCTCCTTTAGCCACAGGGGTGTCACCTGGTTTACAATCTTGCATGCCATATCTTTTAAGCACCTTTTCGATATAACCCTTTTGCGATAATCCAAGAATACCCCGAGAACGATCTCGGTGTATCTGAATTCCTAATACAAAGGAGGCGTCACCAAGATCTTTCATCTCAAAGTTCTTTGCTAGAAATCTCTTGGTTTCGTGCAATACGCCTATATCGTTGCTGGCAAGCAAAATGTCATCGACATATAAAACCAGAAAAATATACTTACTCCCACTGAACTTGTGGTATATACAATCATCGACCAGATTCATCTCGAAGCCGAATGAGATGATTACTTGATGAAACTTGTAATACCATTGACGAGACGCTTGTTTGAGTCCATAGATGGATTTCTTTAATTTGCAAACCATTTGCTCTGCATCATCCGATACAAAGTTTTCTGGTTGCACCATATAAATTGTTTCATCAATGTCACCATTGAGAAATGCTGTCTTAACATCCATCTGATGTAACTCAAGGTCGAAATGCGCTACCAATGCCATTATAGCCCTGAAAGAATCTTTTGAAGAAACTGGAGAGAAAGTCTCTTTATAATCAATGCCTTCTTTCTGTGTAAAGCCCTTTGCGACAAGACGAGCCTTATACCTCTCTACATCACCTTTCGAATCCCTCTTGGTTTTAAATATCCATTTGCAACCAATGGGTTTCGCACCTTTAGGCAATGGAACGAGGTCGCATACGTCATTGTCCTTCATAGACTTTATCTCTTCATTCATGGCATTGAGCCACTTTTGAGAGTTAGAACTTTCCATGGCTTGACGGAAGTTGATAGGATCATCTTCCACCACGCCAATGTCAACTTCATGTTCTTGGAGAAATACGATGTAATCATCTGGAACCGCACTTCTCCTCTCTCTAGTGGATCTTCTTAATGACATTGGTTCTTGAGGCTGTAGAGTTTGTTCATCTGGAACAATTTGTTGACCTTCAGAGGGAGATACAATGACATTGTCTTGATCCGGAGTTGCTTCTTGAACAATGTCAGGGATAAAAGACTGATCATTGTCAATGGCAATTGGAGGAATTTCAACATATTCCTCTTCAAAGACAAAGTCTGTAACCCTTTCCCCCCCCCCCCCGCAAACTCAACATCCTCAAAGAACCGAGCATTTCCTGTCTCGAAAATTGCCTTAGTTGTGGGATCATAAAACTTGTAACCCCTGGACCTTTCAGAATATCCAATAAAATAGCAACTGATAGTTCTTGTGTCCAGTTTCTTTTCATTTGGCTTATAAGGCCTTGCCTCAGCTGGACATCCCCAAATGTGTAGATGTTTCAAAATAGGCATTTTGCCCGTCCAAAGCTCATAAGGGGTTTTATCAGTGGCCTTAGTTGGAACTCTGTTGAGTATATATGCTGCGGTCTTTAATGCTTCACCCCAGAGTGATTCTGGCAAGGTGGTATGAGCAATCATACTTCTCACCATGTCCTTAAGCGTTCTGTTTCGTCTCTCAGCAACACCATTCATAGTGGGCGAACCCGGCATAGTGTACTGTGGGACAATACCGCATTCCTCTAGGAATTTAGCAAATGGTCCTGGACGTTGTTCACCTGAACCGTCATATCTGCCATAGTATTCACCACCACGATCAGATCTGACGCTTTTAATCCTTTTGCCGAGTTGGTTCTCAACTTCAGCTTTATAATTTTTGAACACATCCAGTGACTGTGATTTTTCATGAATGAGATATATATAGCCATATCTTGAAAAGTCGTCTGTGAACGTTATAAAATATTGTTGACCATTCCAAGAAGCCGTAGGAAATGGTCCACAAATATCCGTATGTATAAGTTCTAAGACGTCCAAAGTCATGTTGGCTTGAAATCTCCTTTTATTGGTTTGTTTTCCCTTTATACAGTTAACACACATGTCATAATCTGTAAAGTCAAGGGGGTCGAGAATCCCATTGGACACAAGTCTCTCAATTCTCCTTTTTGGAGATGTGACCTAATCTCTTGTGCCACAACGAGGCAGAATTCTCGCCGGTTAATTTACGCTTTACACCTCTAGTACTTACATGCAAGGATTCATTAAAAGAAGCAATTGTGTCAATTAAATAAAGATTATCATAACCTGATAAAGAACCGGAACCAACAAACTTTGAATCATGAAACAAACTGAATTTTCCATTCTCAAATGAACAAGAATAACCAGATTTGTCCAAAGCAGAAATAGAAATCAAATTCCGTCTAAATGACGGTACAATAAATGTTTCATTGAGATCCAAATAACATCCAGTCTTTAACAATAATCTAAATTTTCCTATTGCCTCTACTTCGACCGTCTTGCCATCACCAACATAGATGTGTCTTTCACCATCACTTGGTTTTCGGCAACTCAGGCAACCCTGCATAGACATACTGATGTGAGTTGTTGCACCAGAATCAATCCACCATGTATGTCTAGGTACAGAACTTAAATTAACCTCAGAACAAACCAAATGAAGAAGAGTACTTTTCTCAAGGTCCTCAAGGAAACTCTTGGCCGTAGTCACCTTATCGGACATAGTGCCCCGGAATGCTTCTGGAATAGCACGCTTTATGACCATTAAACTTATGCGATTTGATCGTTCCCACTTTTCCATCTCCCTCTTGTCATCAGAGGTACTCTTATCAGTGAGTGCATCAGGTTGATCAACCCGTAAAGCAAGATCCAGGTCCATGACTCCGAGAACAATCATCACGTTCTCTTGCCATGCCTTGAAATTTGTGCCATTAAGCATTGAAATTGAATTGATGCTAGCAGAGATATTAGCAGCAGAACCTGAAACTGAATTGGAGAACAATTAATTTGAACAACTCACATGAATATCTTTAATATGCAAATAATAAAAATAATCTCAAATAATGGTAGGGCCCATCACAAGATACCTTGCACAACATCAATATTTAGTCTTTGGACAAAATATTGACTTGTAAGTTGTACTCTTGGTGTAGTGATCAAACATTGACAATAAAACAATATGTCAACCAATAAACCTTTCTTTGGACCGATTTATTGATCACACATTAAACCAAATAATTGTCACATGTTTATCACCACAGGTGCACGTGTAATTCGGCTGAATATTAATCTTCCTTTGGGCCGATCAAGTATTCCCATGAATAACACATACACAAATACCTTTTAATATTCTAAGTTAGTTAATTTCCGCAAGAGAGGTTGCTTTGGCAACATGTTGCTTCAATTAATTCACTTTCGAATATTATATCTCTTAAAAAGAGTCTTTTGTACCAAAATTTGAGAGGAGAAATTGCCAATTTTGCATATTTGATTTTGTTTTATACTATAGGGACCTTAAGGTTAATAATTCAGAACTTTAGGGGTTGAAAATTAATTATTAAAAAAATTTAGGGATCCAAAAATTAATTATTATAAACTTTAGGGGCAATTTAAACTAATTATGAACTTTCAAGGGCTTAATTATAAAATTCAGAACTTTAATGGCCCAAATTAATTAATTTTCAAACTTTAGGGGCTGAATTATTAAATCCGAAACCTTAAGAGGCCCAATTGGATGAATGAATACCTTAGGGGGTTGAATTACCAAAGTTTAAAACTTCAGGGACTCAATCTTTAAATATTTAAAACTTAACCATAATTTTAAATTGCAACCAAGTCCCTCAAATCACCTAATTTCCAGAAGAGGCCCCGGTCCCCAAAAAAATTCATCCAACCATATCTATCTCTCACATTGATAGCCGAAATAATTGACTTTTCTACCCAAATGCCAATATTCTAATTTCTCTCAAAAGGCAGCCTAATAAATTTGACCTCAAATCCAATTATGCACCAATATATAAATCATATTCATATGCCAGCCATAAATATAAATGGCAGAATACAAATACAGACCAGAATACATATGGCAGACCAGAATAAACATATATAGGCAGCCGTATTATATGAGTTTAAATTCCAGAATAAATTTCACATGGCAATCTGAATTTACAGAAATCAGATATGAATCATAAGTAAAAGAAAAGAGCCAACTTCAATTCAAGAGACAAGGATATCACCAATTCTTGACCCAGTTTGATAAACACATATATATCCAGTTTACCCAATTTGGATTCATATGGAAAGACGGTACATAATTCAAATTGGATTCATATTGAAAAAGGCTACAGAATGCAAATGAGATTCACATTGAAAGACGGCCACAGTGGACATGACCCAGTTTGGTGGTCTAAAGCACAGAATTCTTTATAAACAAATTAATGTGCCAGAATTATATACATACCAAATTCCAGATTTAATACCCTTAATCATAAATTTGCAGAATCATAAATTTGCAAAAAAACCATATTTACTAATTCATACGAAGAAGGAAGATTAATAACCCAAATTTCAGAATTTTAAACCTCAATTTCTCAAAAATTCAACAATAGATTGGCTCTGATACCACTTGTTAGATTTATTAAATTAAATCACCCATGTTGAATCATTAAGAATAATTAACCGAATGCGGAAGCGTACCTGAATCAGACATGATTATTGTGATAAATAATTCCTGCGGCTTTAGTCTTCCAGATCAACACGTTGTTCCTTTGTTTCTCTCTGGTGATGGGATCCAGAATGAATGAATACAGAACATGTGATCTGGGGACCATAACCCTATATATATAGATTGCCTAGTTAACCTAATTCGGCCCATCATGAATTAGGAACAGGCCCGGTCTCTACACATAAAAAGCCCATACTTTAATTAGATGCATTAAAACCCGACGGGTTTAACCAAAATTGATAGTCTTTAATCCAATACACAATATTTCACATATAAGCCCAAATAATCGATTAAAACCTTACAGTTTGGACTTTCCAAACTTGACGAAATGAAACATCTAAGCGAACTTCTGAGCACCGATGCTTGCAATTATAGAATTCTTCATTCTTTCAAGAATTATGTCGGGAGCTTCAGCGGCTTGATTCATTACCATTTTGTTAGGATCATGCATGTTTGATATGAGCGAGAAATCAAAATGGAAATTAAGCATACATTCTAGTGTAGAAATTCCGAAAATAGTTTTAGGAGCGTACTTTCTTCTTATGTTTTTGGTGACATTCGTAACTCTCGTATCTTTCACTATTTTAGAAATTCATTGAATGAAAAGACCCTACTACCTTTTGATAACAAGGAAGAAAGCACGATCGGGATCCACTAACGCCATTAAATGATGTACTAATCTCTCTGGTTGTTAGGTCCTCCGTAAAGTAGGTGCTGAAGGAGCATGTGCTGCAGCAATAACTTTAGACTCTCCTGGTGCAAATTACAGAACAGTATGCGCTCTGAGCAAATATTTTTCCAATGTGAAAACATTTGTTCGTGCTCATGATGTTGATCATGGCTTGATTTAGAAAAGGCTGGTGCATCGGCGGCAATTTTCTCTCATCTTTATCCTGTTAATTATCCATTTCTTGTAGACTAGTAGTGCTTTCTTTGAAGATTCAAATTTTGTGAAGCGAGATCATTATTCTTGAAAATTTTGCACTTGTTAAGAAGCTAACTCTTATTTGGTTTCAAATCAAAACATGTAACAGGTTGTTCCAAAGACCTTGGAACCAAGTTTGCAGTTAGCAGCTGCTGTGCTTGCACAAGTAAGTAGAATAACCATGACGGAGTTGTATCACCTTCATCCTTTGAATAGATATGCAGTATTTCATTGTTATAACTCATTAATTGAACATGTGCTGAGAGAACATGATTACCAAATGGCTGAAGCTAAAATTAGGAAATTGTTTTGTTGAGAAATTAGTCCAAGAACAGAAAACAAAACCACAGAAATCGAAAATGTAGCAGAACCGAAAATGGACAGCAACTTCCCTTCGTTCTGGTCGAAGATTTAGGCTCAGGGAACAACTTCCATGACATGCAAATCACCTTCCAAAGAGAGTACAAGAACCGGCAAAGAACCTCCCTTCAGTTGGCTTGGTCATCGCTCAAAGGATCTACCAAAACCACCAACAATCACCCCTCTAATCCGAACCTAAGCTTTCGAGAAACACCCAACAAACCCAGCTCTATTTCACGCCTGAGTTATCACAGGGGACTCACGACAACAAGCTCAATATACGGTAAAAACCAAAAGGGAAGAGAAGGAGCAGCCAGCTTCTCAAAGAAGCTAAAATCGAGAGAGAGAGAGAGTAAAGACAGGAAGTTCTCACTTCTTTTAAATGAAAAGCCCACGTGAATATATGCTCAAAAGTCAAACCAAGGGGAAAATATCTCAACCAAGGAATGAATCCCAGCCTAGATCCCTATCAATGGTTAAATCCAAACTAGCAGAATCTATGTGAATGTCAAGAATAGTACTAAATCAATGGAGTTAAGAGAACCACACATCTCACATTCTTCACCTTGGTTCTTATAACACGCTCTCTCGGTTGTGAATTTGCACATGGAAGTAATGTTCATAATCATCGCCCACTACCTGCAAGAAAAATTAACCAGTGTCAATATGTAATAAAGATAAGCACAATTTAAATTTACTTGCAGGTAGAGTTTTTGTTCCCACATCGGAGGGATTCCTGTCAGTATGAATCTTAACAAGTTTAACTTCATCTTGAGACAGTTTCTCAAGAATGAAATGACACTTCACCTCAATATGTTTTGATCTTTCATGATAAACAGGATTTTTACAAAGCAATAAAGCACTTTGACTATCAGTAAACATAATATGTGTATCATGCATGAAGTTCAATTCTTTTAAGATTCATTTTAACCAAATACATTCCGTAACAGCTTCAGTTATGACAACATATTTTGTTTCAGTACTAGACAAAGTAACTAAAGGTTGTAGCTGTGATTTCCATGTTATGCAGTTATCACCTAGGGTAAAAAAGTATGTTGTAGTTGATTTCGTACTGTCTTTATCACCAGCAAAGTCAGCATCAACATAGCCTTTAAGAGTTAACTTTTTAGATCTTTTCTCATACATTAAGCCTGGATTTAAAGTCCTAACCAAATACCTCAATAACCATTTCATTCCAGCCCAGTGTGGTTTGCTAGGATTGGACATAAATTTACTTAGGAGACTGATGGAAAAAAGCAAGATTAAGTCTAGTAGTAATCATAGAAAACATGACAGAACCTTTAGCATTAGCATAATGTACATTTTCATCTCTTTCAATTCAGACTCAGATTTAGGCGAATGAGCATGTGACAAATTCATATGACTGGCAAGAGGCACATTCACAATCTTACTATCTTTTATTCCAAATTTTGTCACAATTTTGTTCAAGTAAGCTTCTTGTGAAATAGTTAACATATTTTTAGCCACATCCCTTGTTATCACCATCCCGAGAATCTTTCTAACATTCTCTAAATCCTTCATGTCAAATTCAGATTTTAAAAAATCTTTCAGTTTATTAATTTGAGACTTGCTAGGTCCAGCTAATAGCATATCATCAACATAAAGCAGCAAGTAAACTTCACAACCGCTCTTTATGTCATTACAATACAAGCAAGCATCAAATTCACTTATTTTAAACCCTATTTTCAGTACATAAGCATCAAATCTCTTGTATCATTGTCTTGGGCTCTGTTTTAGCCCGTACAAAGATTTCTCTAACTTGCAAACATAATCAGTTTTGCCTTTAGCCACAAAACCTTGTGGTTGGCTCATGAAGATATTCTCTTTCAACTCTTCATGTAAAAATACAGTTTTTACATCGAGTTGTTCAAGTTCCCAATTGAATTGAACCACAAGAGCCAACATCAATCCGATCATTTTGTACTTAATCACGGGTGAAAATATTTCATTATAGTCCACACCCTCCCTTTAAGTATAACCCTTAGCCACTAACCTCGCTTTAAACCTCATAGAATCATTAGGGCTCAAACCCTCTTTAACTTGTAAATCCACTTACATGGAATCAATTTCTGATCTTTAGGTTTTTTAATAAGTTTTCAGGTTTTGTTATCACTTAAAGATTTCATTTTTTCCTACATAGCCGTTAACCAATTTTCAGAATATTTTCCATTAACGGCTTCTTCATAACTAGCAGGTTCTATCTGTTCAAGGGTTTTACCTAAAACTAAGGCAAAATCAATCATGTTTAGGGATTCATATCTAGGATTTGGCGTGATTTACCTCCTCTCCCTAGCCCTAATAAGCTTATAATCTTGATTAGGTGGCTGATAATTAAAATGTTCAACTTCAACTGGTTCAATGTTATCTTGAAGTTCAGTCACCTCTTCAAGTTCAATTTCAATTTCTCATTTTCAGGTTCATGATGTATAGAGTCATTAACTTCATTCCCAGGTGTAGGTGAATTTAGCTTGATCAGCTTCACCTCAGTCTGAACACTCCTCTCAGTTTCAGATTTGTTAGCTTCATCAGTTTTTTGTTTTAGACATGGCATTTCAGATTCATTAAAGACCACATTCCTGCTGTTAATAATCTTAATGCCTTGAACCCCTAAAACCCATAACTTATAGCCCTTCACACCCTCGGGATATCCTAACAACACACACTTGACAGCCCTCAACTTAAGTTTTCCTTTAGATTGGTGTGTATATGCAGCACATCCAAACACCCTCAAGTGATCTAGATTTAGAGGCTCTCCCCTCCACAACTCCTGTGGGATCTTAAACCCTATACTGATGGACGGAGACCTATTAATTAGATAAGCTGCAGTATTTGCAGCTTCAGCCCAAAAGCCTTTGGCAAAGCCAGAGCTAATCAACATGTACCTAACCTTGTTCATTATGGTCTTGTTCATTCTCTCAACGACCCCATTCTGTTCAGGCGTGTATTTAACTGTTCTGTGTCTTGTTATTCCTTTCTGCTTACAGAAGTTGTCAAATTCAAAATTACAAAATTCAAACCCATTATCAGTTCTCAAAGTTTTAAATTTTTTATCTAACTTATTCTCAGCAGACTCAGCCAAATTCTGAATTTTTCAAAAGTTTTCGACTTAGCCTTCAAAGGATAAATCCAAACTTTTCTTGAGTAATCATCCACTAAGGACAAGAAGTACTGGCTTCCACCAAATGTGGAGTGCTTCTCCGGGCCCCATAGATCAGCATGGACATAGTCAAATGGTCTGCTGGTTCTATGAGAGCTTGCTTCAAAGCTTATGAGACTTACCCAAAACACAGATTTCACAGAAGTCCATAGCTTCAATGTCATCTTTTCCAAGCAATTTCTGATTACTTAAAGATTTTAGCCCTTTAACCCCAATGTGACCCATTCTGTTATGCCAAAATTCAATTTTGTCTTTACTCACAGTAAGAAGGCTTGAATCAGACGGTGTTTCAGTTCTACCCTCAAGATAGTACAATACATTCCTCTTAGGCCATTTCATAACTACTAGAGAACCCCTCATAATTTTCATAATTTTATTTCCAAACTTGAAAGTATATCCCTCATCTTCAAGAGAACCTAAGGAAATGAGGTTCCTTTTCAAATTAGAGACATATCTAACATTTTTGAGTTGCCTGACAGGCCCATCATACATTCTGATGGCTATGTCATCAACTCCAATCACATTCTAAGAATTATTGTCTCCCATGTAGACTTCCTAGGTTCAGTCTCTCTATAGTTATAAAATCAAGATCTTTCGTGGTACATGTGAAAGGTACACCCTGTGTCTAGGATCCAATTTTTGTCAAATTCTTCTTCAAACGCATTTAGGACATGTAAACTATCGAATTCAGAAACAATGGCAGCATTATCTTGATCAGTGTTGTTCGGGTCTCTTTGTTTCCTTTTCCAGTCAAAGCAGTCTTTCTTGAAATGTCTTAACTTTTCACAGTGATAACATTTCTTACCGCTTTTATCTTTAGATTTTGATCTCATTTTGGATTTTCATCTCTCCTTCTTGTTATGGAAGTTAAATTCTTTCTTTTCAGGTCTTCCCCTAACAAATAGACTCTCTTCTCTAAAATGAGTTTTGTTGTCTCTTTTTAATTCAAGTTCTCTTAATTTTAAAGCATCGACAACAATAGCTTGTGTGAGAGTGTCCCTACCATATTTTATGGCATTTTTCATTTTTCTGTAAGATTCGGGCAAAGAGTTTAGCAATATGACAACTAAATCCTCATCGTCAAATTTCTTATCATTATGAGCCAGACTCTTAACAATTATGCTAAAGTCACTCAAATTCCCTTCTACATCCTTCCCCGGGTCCATCTTAAAAATAAACAGTTTTTCCAACAGAGATATCTTGTTAGACAAAGTTTTAGTTAAGAACAATGCATCAAAGCAGTCCACAGAGTTCTAACAGTTTTGGCACTATCAACTTGTCTAATAATGTCATCAGATAGATGCAAAATTATAGAACTGTAAGCAATTTCATTCATATCTTGAATTTCAGTTGGTTTAGCTTTTAACTCATTAGAAAATGTAGTAGGATCATCGAGAGCTTTAGCAACTCTTTGTTTGACCAAAATGACCCTCATTTTCTGTTTCCAAATCGAGTAATCCCCCATTTCCATCTAATTGCGATAATTCAACCCTCGAACCCATTACAGATTCTGTAAAAGAGTGACCTGTACTCGTGGGCATAACAGAAAAGGTTTTGATTTTTTTTTTCCTGATGATCAAATATAAAGTATGAATGCAGAGTTAAAACCAATGTCCAGAAATGAGGCACAACGATGAAAACACAAGTATAATGAAAGTAAATATGCTTTTCAGGTCACAAATTAATCACAAGAATTCAATCAGTAGAATTCACAAATAGGCAACCAAGCAATCATGCATAAACTGGTAAGAATATCAAACATAACCTAACGGAGAGTTTAGAATAATCTTACCAAAATTACTGTTGAAAAAACAGTAAATATACCAACAAGCTTCCAGTCGAACCGCTGTAGACATTAAGCCCGAGGCAAAATCGTCCAACTTTTTCTGTATAACCTGAAACATTAAACTAAGCACATTAGTACGTTCAGGACATCAAAATAAGCAAACTACCTGAAGGGACCGTCGCCGAAAACTGCACTACGCACCGTCGTCGAAAAATTCACGCGTCGCCGCGGAACAGACGCGCCACCCAACCAGTAGCTCCTCCATCTGCACGTTTCAAATCCGATTTCCGTTTCTCCAAACTCCTTCTGGTTTGGCCGAAAATTGCGTTTGCAGGTCCGATTTTCACACAAAATTCTAGACAAATTTCTGTCTCTATTTCTGAATTAAGAATTCGATGGGTATCTCTTTTCGTCATATCCAGGCATGTTGTTGCTTCTTTTTGTAATCTGAATGTATATCTGCACGAAGTAGAGCCTTCATTTTCACGATACCATGCATTGCGTTTGCGTATATAGTAAAAGGTGAATAACTCTAGATCATATGGAGAATACAGCCATGTTAATACAAAGGCATAACCAGGTTCCAAAACAACATTATTAGACATTCTTCTTGGCATTTTCTTTACACCTTGTGACCTACTGACAACGGCATTACCAACCCATTTTATAATATCAAATCATTCGTACGTTGTTTTACTGTTTTTTAATCCTCCTTCCGACATCAGAGATAGCTGCAACAATTAACGAGTTTAGATCCCTCCATCTCTCAGAGCTTACAGAGGTACGCAAATTTTGCGCCTCACATCCATGTCTTGTATTGCGGAATGTGTGATAAGTTGGATAGTTGTATCTTATGTGTCAAAAAAATTAAGTGTCTGCTTGGTCCACATTAGAGTACAATATTAAGAAAATAAAAATCTAAAATCTAGTTCATAGTAGTAACGACTCATGCTTACCAACCAAACATGTTGTAATGTTGTAAAGAGTAATAACACAATTATTCTCTTTGTGCAGCTCTGTGAAGCGAGTGGAAGCTCTCTTGGTTATGGTTTCTCTCGAATGATGAGCAGGCCTAAGTCTCAGCAATTTAACTGACTTAGCTCTCTTGGTTATGGAACTCCAGCAATTTAACTCATCACTGTTATAGGGGGAAAAAAAAGGAAGAAGGGGTTTTAGTTTCCCTATAGAAATTAAATGCACCATTCTCTTGCGTGGTAACAATATGAAATATAATGTGGAAGTTCACGATGTTCATTGTTTTCAAGCTATCAATGAAATTTAAAAATTCTTGAATTTTCACTATACTTTCGAGGTTATTTTTCAACCATCAATATATTTAATGTTGTCGCCATTTCGAATCGTTTTATAAATTAATAATTACGTTTGCTACATCAACGAAATTGTTAATTTCTAAATGTAACTAGAACGAATAATGAATGAAAAGCAGTGTTCGAAAAAAAAATTATTGTCAGCTCAAAAATAACCTTAAGGGTTCGTATGGTAGAGCTTTAAAAAAAAGTCAAAAGCTATTTTTTAAATAATTCTCTAAGGGTCTTGTTTGGCACACTTTTGTGAAGTCAAAATGAACTAAGGATCCGTTTGATTGCAAGAATGGAATTTGGGGGGGAGGAGGGGGGGGGGGGGGAGAAAACTTAATTGCCTAGAACTTGTTTTACGAGGAATTGTTAATTAATTGTGTTTGATTGGTATAATTTTTCACCTGAAAAATGTTGAAAATTTTCTATCTTTTGGTGTTCATTTGGCTTTGTTTTTCATGAAAATTATCAATTAAAAGGATAGAATTTTTTACAATTGGGGGTAGAATTTGTTTCAATTATCAAAACAATAAAAAAAAATATTGCCTGAAAAATTAAAAAAAACTACCAAACCCATGAGAAAATGAGTTCCTCAAAAACAAGGAAAAAGGGGGTCACGTGGGGGAAGTGAAAAATCAACTGTTTGAAAAATTTTATCTATCAAACAGCCAAAAATGTGGAAAATGGATTTTAATTTCTATCTTCCATGGAAATTAAAGCCTATCAAATAGGCCCTAAAAGAAATTTTAGAGGAAGTTGAGTTAATGTGCCTTTTTCTAAAAGTATTTTTGAAATATAAAACTCTTTTAAAAATTTGTTTTGAAAATATAAATCAGTACTGAGTCAATTGAAAGGATTCTTGTATTCAAAGTTTGGCTAAGGTTTGTCGTTTGGGAGATCTTTTTAGATCGTGACCAAATAGGTGTCTGATGAATTTTTCATTCTGTTTGTACACTCTCTCTTAAAAGTTTCATGCGCAGTGACGAGCTTATCTCTAAACCCCAACCCCCATATTAGACCTTTTTGACTGAATTGGGTGAATGATCCCTTGTGTTCGTTATATTTTTCGCACTGTGTTTAATTCAATTATTATTGTTTGTTGTCTTTGGATCAAAATACCTAACAATATACATCATAAAAGTCCAACATCAATTATTGAATACCTGCATTTCAGGAAAGGAAAATTTTCACAAATAAGAGTATAACTTTGATCCAATTCTATAATAAGAAAATAAGTTTCAACTTTTAAAAATTAGATTTTTGTTAATTTTTATTTATAATTTAAGTAATTAAATATATATTTAATTAATTAAATATATTAAGGTCACAGATTCACAATTTAGTTAATCAGATATTATTTTCGGTCACAAGTTAGAAATTTTAAATGTCAAAAATGATTTTATGTCACAATTCAAAAATTTTATAGCTCACAATTTGTTCATCGATCACAGATTCACAATTTAATTAGTCACATATTACTTTTCAATCACAAATCAAAAATTTTAAATGTCACATTTTTTAACGATCACAATTCAAAAATTTTAAAGGTCACAATTTTTTTCTTGGTCACATGTGAAAAATTTATAGGTCACAAATCATTTCCGAGGTCACAGATCGAACTTTCAATAGGTCACAAATCATTTCTAAGGTCACAATTCAAAAATTTTAGGGTCACAATTTGTTCCATTGGTCACATATCAAAAATTTACTCGTCACAATTTATTTATAGGTCACAACAAATCACTGATTAATTTTTAGTCACAACTTATCAAATTATTGGTCACAATTGAAAATCTCGATCACAATATTCTGGTCACATATCCAATTTCGAGTCACAAGTGGAAGTCACAGTCACACTTTTCCTCACAGCCAACGTCAAAGCAGTTAGCACCATCTTCTTTACCACCACCGCAGCCACCAAAACCCACTCCGCTACCAAATCTAGCAAAAATCTCGTCACATCAACCACCCACAATCATCACGCCACCGTCGCCGCCGCCACACATCACCATCACTGTCATGACCACCACCGTCGCTATCACCAATTTTTCCAGTGAATAAAAATCTCAAAACCAACGCAGCTGCACCCCACCTCCACTCGTCACGCCACCACCACTGAACCATCAACACCATTACTACGCCACAACTAGGCTGGACTTCACAGCAACCTGGATGCCCCTCCAAGACCACCACTAACTCACCAGACCGTCGCATTAAAACCACCGCCCAACCACCATTACAACACATAGAACCACCACCACGGCAACCAGAAAAACCCTCCAGATCGGAAACCACCACACCCAACCCCCACCACCGCACAGATCGCAAATTAACAATAGTAATAAAAGAAGCAACATAGGATGCTTCGAAGGAAGCTTAGCACTCCCGACAGCAGCAGCTGGCTTAGTTTGTAGCTGATGCTTGGGCGGCGTCGAGGGAGCTAGGGCTTTCTTCGGCTCGATCTTTTGAATAAGCTGCTACGGGTCCTCCGTATCATCGTCTCCCAACAAATCAAATGGATCCACTGTCAACATTTTGCAGCCCCCAGAAGAAAAACCCTAGCTTTTTCAGATATATAAAAAGCACGAATCCTTAATTGAACTCTTCATTCACGGCCGCAAGCCGCCTCGTGCTGATCTCCTTGCCCAATCGCCACCTCGCTGACAATAAAGAAGAGGGAGGGAGAGAGATGGTGCAGTCGCGGTGAGGGAGAAGAGAGAAGTGAGAGACGGAGAGAGCGAAGTAAGAGACGGGAGAGAGAGAGAGAGATGAATTAGAATTGGCTAGGGTTTGGTTTAATATTGTGCTGAATTAAATAATTTTTAATATTTATTTTAATTAAAATATTAAATAAAATTTCTGATTTTTGAAAGATTAAGGTGCCGTTCTCTTTGGCGTTTTCAAGCCGTTTTCTGTTTTCGATTTTTCAAAACGGTGAAAACGCGTTCTCTTTCCCATTTTGGAAAATGAATTTTCGAAAACAAAAAAAAAAATTTGTGAAGGAAATGGAAAATGGCAAAAACCTGTTTTGGGCCTTTCCAGTGAAAACGTATAAAACGCGGAAAACGGCAAGCAAAGTGGCCAAAACAAACTCTCCCTCTTTGTCTCCGTCTACCTCAAGTACTCTCTCTCTCTCTCTCACTCACGTATCCTCTCTCACACCCATTCCCACCACGATTCTGGACAAAATTGGGTCGGATCGTTAATGGGCAAGGTGCAGCAGAGGCAAACACCATGGGTCGACGTGACGGCGACGAAATTTGAAGAAATCAAACGGGGTCAATTGGGGATCGCGAATGACGATTTTTCTGAAATCGATTCAGATAGATTAAGTATTGTTTGGACTAAATTGAGGCCATGGTTAGAGTTGCCTGGACATGGGCAACTGACCGGTGATGGTCTGCGATCAAGTTGGTGGCCGAATGGTGGAATTCCGACAGTTTTCAGTTTTCAGATTTTTCGTGTATATATATATTTTTTGTTTATTTTAGGAAGGCGATGTTGTGGAATCCTCTGCTTGTTCCTCTGCTTTGATGGCAGATTCTTTTTACCTTCAGATTTGGGATCGACCCATAAGTAGACAAAGTTTAGGCTATTGTGATGTGAATGCTCAAAATAGGCTAATGGCATTGACAGATGAAATTGAGGAGTCTCAATTGTTTGAAGAAGTCTTAAGGATCAAAGAAATTCTTGACAATAGTCAGGACGAGGCGAGGTTTGATTTGATTTGATATATTGAATTGAATTGAAGTTTTTTTTTTTCATCACTTACAGATGAAGATATGTAATTTGCTTTAATAATTCAGTTGATTTATATCGATTTCGAGCTTCCTAACTTGTTTTTTGATTGATCAAATAAGACAATTGTCTATTTTTTTAGAAATTGTTATTGAGATGATTCTATACGTGCCAACATAAAGTAATTAATGCAGAGATATGACTTGCAACTAGGTATTCTTTGGTCGGAGAAAGGGTTATGATGTTCGGTCAGTCTCGGCACGGAGTATAGATGGAGGTCACAAAGTGCAGGTTGTTTTAGAAAGGAATAAAGAAGTGTAAGTTTATTGTCACTCTTATCACCTAAATACTTTCATTCTAGTGCCAGGCTGGATGAAAATATTTAAGAATATTTTGAAAATGGAATTCAGCCCATGAATGCTGTGTGATATTTATATATGATTGTAATTTTCTGAAATTCAACTTCAACTTCTGAATTCCATGCTGTCAAAAATTGTGTGACATCTGCCATCAAAATGTCTATCAACTTGATAATGTGAGATGAAATAAATGTTTTTTTTCTAAATGTTGCAATAAACTTATAGTCAATCTCTATTCCATTTGGCATACGAGGTAGTTATAAAATGAGCTTCTGAAAAGGTTTTGTCTAGAATTTTGAATTTGGTAAGTGTGATTATTGAAAAGCTTCCATGAGAATATAGATATTTAGGGAAGTAAATTTTTTTATAAAATAATCAAAACGTATGATTCACCAGTAAATGTGCACTCTCCTTGATCCAGTACATCTTTTCTTGGAGGTGTTTGATTTATATATCTATCTGTCTATCTTAAAAAGTTAATTGCATTATCTGTTTCACCCTGCTGGGTTCAGAGTTTCCAAGTTCAGGTTAGCATTTGGCTCTGGACGCATGTGCAGCAGCTGCTGTTGCAACATTATTGAGAGTTCCTCTTGCTCTATTCGGAAAATCTTTCTCAACATTTATACCTGTTCATGGGAGGTCAGAGCTTGAAATTGCAGAAAATGGTATCAAAATAGTAAATGATGCTTATAATGCAAACCCAGATAGCACAAGAAGTGCCATTGATTTACTAAGAGCAATTGAATGCAAAGGCAGAAAAGTTGTTATACTTGGGGACATGCTTGAACTTGGTCCAAAAGAGATCGTGTTCCATGAATTAATTTTACGGCATTGCATAGATGCTCGAATTGATTTAGTCGCACTTGTTGGTAAGCGATTTTTGACAGTAGCTGAGAATTTGAACATTGGTCAGCAGATGAAGTTGGCATGTGAAGTTAGCTTCTCTGTTGGGTAATGTTTTAGTTCTTCAAAATTTTGGATAAAGTTTAAAATTTATATGCAAGCTTTATTTCTGCAAGTGATTATAAGTATATTGTAATTCAAACTAATTTGTGGGAGGAATGATTAATTCTGTTGTATGTAGAGGGAGAAAAAGTAATGTGGATTGTGTTAGGAAGTGCATATTTGATGTTCTTTATAATTCGAAGTTATTTTATGAATTATATAATCAACTAATTGTTGATAGTTTGAAATTGGAATGTAGATTTAATCAACTCTTTCAAATTTGAACATAATTTGATTCTGATGCAATTTTGAAGCTCTAACTCCATGCAAAGAAAGGAGTGTGTTTGATAATAGTATCGGGGAAAGACACGGTCGAAGTTAATGTGATTTTTATTGTTTTGAGATTATTTCCAATGGTAAAGCCCAAAATTCTAAAGGAATTTTTTCGTGAAAGTTTTGCACAAACTTTTCTCTGCTCCTTGGCCTCCATTCGACAATGCCAGCAGTGAAGGGTAGTGTATTCAAGGGGGTGCACTCTTGTGCTTGAGTCATTGAGAATTTTTTTGAAATGTCCTAACGTATTTGCTTTATATTGAAAATTACAAATTACCTGGAGGGTTTCCTAGGATCAAATTAATTGAATAATCGAATTTCTTCAATAAAATATTATCAAAATTTATATGTTAATTTAATATATGAAAAAAATATTTCAAGATTCAAAAATATTTCAAGTTTATATGTTATTTAATAATATATTAACATTAAATTATTAAAATTAATTGAATATTCAGATTTATTGAATAAAATATTATAAAAAAAATCTCAAAATTTCAATGTAAACGCGTTTTCACGTTTTCTGTTTTGAGAAACAGTTTTTCAGAACGACAAAAAGAACGCAGTTTCAACAATTTCAAAACAAACACTCAAAACACAAAACACAAAACGAATTCAAAACACAAAACACAAAACTGAAACACGAAGAGAACGGCCCCTAAACTTTCCACCTTATTTTAGAACTCATGATTCTTAAGGTAGGGAATGATGTAATTTCCACTTCAGGAAATCCTGCAATGCGCTTTAAACAATAGCTAAATTGAAATCCCAAAAAACATAAAATAATTTTTTTTTTCAGAACTTTAATACCTTTCGGGGTGCTGTAAACGTGTCAATGTATTTAAAGATATTATGTAATTATATACATATAACATTTGTCGACTTCTCAATTTGTTACACTTATGTCATGTTGATCGCAAATGAGAATTATAACATTTAACTTTTTGTAATTTGTATTTGTTGATAAAAATTTTCCACACAGTGTTGCGTGTCTTATGTGGAAAAAAAAAATTATACATAATGCTTACTACATAATCAAATTGAAAAAAAAAAAAAAAAAATATATATATATATATATATATATATATATATATGTAGGGGCAGAGGAGAGGGGGTCCCGGAGGAACCCAGAACCCCCCAATTTTTTGACCAAAAATTTTTTTTGATTTTTTTTCCCTGTATTTACATCAATGTAAATTGTAATCACCCTGTTTGTTTGTTACTTGATTTGGGGTTAGTTGGGCTAATTAATGTTTCATAATTATTGATAATGACAGCTTTATTCTTTATTTTTCGACATACCATTCTTGTTTCAAAACTCGATCGGACCATTCTTATTGGCATCCAACACGTTTCAAGTACCACGACTGTCTCACTTAAGGTTGTTATTGATGACTTATTCTCTAGATATGGCTTAAGCATGTCTAATTTGAAATGTCAATGTTATGATAGCTTGATTGTGTATATTGAGAAAGATGTATTCGACATGATTGATGATAACGTAGTTTTACAACGTTATTAAAATATGAGAACTCGAAAGGAACGCTTGTAATAAGGTATGATTGTGCTAAATTAAATATTGGTACTCAAGAAATACTTTCTTTTATACATATATTGATTTTTTTGTTAATAAGGTATAAAAAAAAAAAAAAAATTTCGAGGGCAACCCCGTGGCCTCCCACCCCTTTACCTGAGATATCTTCAAAAAATAGATCTGTCAATTTCTCACTTTGCTACACTACAAAGCTCTGTTGGCGCGCCTAGGTGGCGCCAAGGCGTGTTGCGTGGCGTAATGCGCGTCTAGGCATGATTATTAATTTTGTTTGTTGGATATTCGAGAGACAAAAACTAGTTTAATTTAAAGAGTGTTTTCTAAGTAAAATCATGCAAGAAAAATTGCCCCAACAGTTACAAAAATTTCAAAAATGATTGTGATGTAGCAATAGACAAATTAAATTAATAACAAAGTAAAAATTGTCCAATTTTTAGCATAACTAGTGACAGAGGAACAAATGATTTCTCGAAAGTGTCAATGAAAAATATCGTTACCAGTCATGTAGGGGGTGTATTCAATTAAGACTTTTGAAAACTTTGGTGAATTTTTTTTAAGTGATGACTTTCGTGGATTTCGTGGATTTTTTTATAGATTTGCATAGAATTAATGGAAGTCTTTCGTAGACTTCTGTAGACTTTCATTTTAAAACTTTTGTAGACTTCTGTAGAATTTGAAAGACTTTTAAAGACTTTTATTTGAAATAGAATTCATGTGGATCCTGTAGTTTCCACAATTTTTCTTCTACTTCCCCTCCTCTCCTCATATAATTAAAAATTATTTTAAAAATAATAAAAATTTAAGATCTTAATTAAATAAATAATAATCAAAAGTATATATATATATATATATATATATATGATAATTAATAAATTTAATATTCAATATTATTAATATAATATACTTTTAAAAATAAATAAAAATCAATATATTTACATTTAATTATAAATTTGTCATATAAAAATTTATAATTTAATAAAAAAAATAGATATTTTTCACAAAAAAAAAAATGAATGAAAAAAGTTACAAGAATCCAATTTAATTTTTTCATAGAAAATGGAAATAAACGATAAGAGAGAGGAAGAGTGAATCAAAAGAAAAAATTAATTTTAATCATACATCTAATGTTCGTAGAAGGAAAAAGGAAAGAAATATTGAATATTTTTTTTTTTTTTTTGTAAAAGTCTCTTAAAATCTCGTGATTAATGAGAGACAATTTTTGAAATTTTATATGAGTACTTTCTGCTTAAAAGTTAGTACTTCAGAAACTTTTATAAAAGTCTCCCGAAATCATTAAAATTTGAATACCCCAAAACTTATAGAGACTTCTAAGAAGTTTTAATTGAATACACCGAGATTTTTAGAGACTTTTTAAAAGTCTATAAAAGTCTCAATTGAATACACCATAACTTTTAGAAAGTTTCTAAAAGTCTACATTGAATACACCTAAACTTTTTAAATTCCAAAAAGTTATTAAAAGTTTCAATTGAATACACCCCCCATAGTGTATACCATGACAACAAGCAGGTTTTATGGGTATAACTCTTCAACGACGAATATCGAAACAATTCGTTGAACAGAAGAACAGGTGGTTTGTAAATTCTAGAAGCCCAGATCAGAGAGGAACTCTTTACATCTTACATGGGCTCACATCCCTGATAAGATTGCCTAGTTAAAAATGTATGACCATATCTCTAGTTATTACACTACACACACTAACGAGTAACGAGTTAAATGTTTTATTGACCATCGAACGTTACACTCTGTCATGACTTACTCATTCAATTTCAAAAATCGTCCCATTTGCTACTGAACTTATCTCCGTTGCACTTATTTACTCATGAAAATCTGTCAATGAATCTGGCCAGCTGGACATTGAAATATCTGCGTGGACTGTTAAGCGCTTAAGTGGAAGATCCATGTAGCCAAACACGCCTTATCAGTTATCGTTGACAAATACAAATACCGCCTCTGTGCAAACTGGAATTAAAAAAAAAAAAAAAAAACTCATTTCATTTTGGGCCAATTATATCAAGCATGTCTAATGAAAGTGAAGAGGGGAATCTTCAAAAATCAAGATATGATACGTCGATACTAGATTATCTCCCTTAGATTTGGGATTCACTAGAAATGATTCTATGGTTTATGATGATCCACATGAAAAATCGCCTCAAAATCTTCAAAAATCAAGAAATGATACTGGATTATCTCCCTCGGATTTTGGATACACCAGCATTGAGTCTTTGGATAAATTTTGACTCACCTTTGTAACTGATTTTTAATCCGATTTCTCACATTCTCCAATTACATTCATTACGTGTCTTCCGGGATAGAGATATCTCTATGTGGAAACTTGCTTTTTGTGGGGTTTGAGTGTAGCAGCTTTGAAAATATAGTAAAAGAGATTTTCGGGCTGGCCAAACCGAAGGCGGATAGCTTGAAGAAAGTATCTGCTATAGTGGATGAGATTTTTCGGGCTGAAATTGCTAGAAATATCAGATTTGATGGAAGTTTTGAGGAAGAAAATGGGGATTGATGAAATGCCATTGATGGCATGTTTGGCTACGTGGATCTTCCACTTGAGCGCTTAACTATCCAAGTAGATATTCTGTTGTCGAGCTAGCAAAATTCCATTGACGGATTTAAATAAGAGAGTAAATAAGTGTGACGGAGATAAGTACAGTGGCCATTGGGACGATTTCAGAAGTTGGGTGAGTAAGCTAACGGAGCGTAAAATTCAATGATACATAAAACATATAACTCCATTGGAGTTATTCGACCCAGCAGTGGTGAACCGAGCAACTGTTCTTTAGCCAGCAAAGCAGCGACCTGAATGACATTTCTCACCCCTGATAACAGTCAACTTCACAAAAATGCATTGAATAAATGAAAATAGAAGCTAAAATATAATCTAACTTAACTTCTAATAAATTTCATCAACTTCACAATGAAATAAATTTAGTAATGTTGGGTTTTTTGATACCCAATAATCCGGGCGATGATGAAAAATCGATGTCGGATTTGTTATCGACACCAAAAGTTACGGCTCGACTCGAAAACAATTAATACACCTTGGAAGGGCCGAAGTTTGGTTGGGTTGATGGTAATATTATTAGCCCATTTATAGTTGGTTAGTTGGAGTTTTGTGTTGGCCCATTTAAGGTGAGTCTTGGCCCAAATTTAAACCCTAAACTTAGCCTATTTATATGGTAGAAACCCTAGTCATTTGTGTGTGTTGTGTGCAAGAGAGGAGAGAGTTGAGAGGGGGCAGCCAAGAGAGAAGAAAGAAAGGGGCAGCCGGGTTTGGAGCTTTGTTTAGCAAGATTCAACCATTGTTATCTCTTCTCCTTCCTCCCTTTGTGACTTGCACATCACCACCCCCTTTGTGTCCTTTATGGATTAGAAGAAGGGTAACGTAGTGGGTAAAATGGAGGCAACCAAGGTGTAGAGGATTGTTGGGTCGAGCCGGTTGGTTGGTGTTCGTTTGGTTGATTTCTGAGCCTGAATCAAAGGTTTTTCGAGTGTTTTCCGCTACAAGTAATCTGCCAAGAGTGCCTCTCACTGCTCCAACAGCGCCAAATGCTCCAGAGTCACCAAGCAATATGCTTGCATCACATTCTACATGACCATCCTCAAATCAAATTTTATCCTCGCCCCGCATTCGTGCAAGGATCATCCTGTAAGAAAATATTTTAAAAATCGATATTTAAACTTGTTTTCTACAATCCTTTCTTATTAAGAACAATAAGAAAACCTTTTTAAATTAGCTTAAGTTGTCACCTTGTCTTTGTGTTTGATTTTACTTAAAATAAGTGAGTATGAAATATAGTTGTGAAACGAATGACTTAATTAAATTTGAGGAAAAGACATCAAAAGATAAACATTGTTTTTGTTCATTTATAGATTCTCCTTTCTCCATAAAACTATACAAGGTCAGAATTAACAATATACTACAATAACATCTTAAATAGGTATCTCTACTCGTACTAGGATTTAAATGAGAGGAATTGTCTATCTACATGTTCATCTTGGTAACATTTTTGTCCATCGAAATATTACTTTCACCTCGCTAAATCCTACATGAGTCATGAAACAACTATGAACAGTGATGGACCCAGGAGTATGGTTAAGTGGGAGCAAGACACAATTACGTAAAAAGCTATTTCAAATAAATTGGAAAATAAACCAAAAAATATTCAAAAATTTGAATTAAAAAAGTTGCATTTGAAAATCCAGCGGGGTGACGGCATCCATTCATCCCTTCATAGGTCTGCCCCTAACCATGAACAGTGATGTTCAATAAACAAAGAACAATGCTCATGATAAATAGTCAATGACATAACAAATGTGTACATTTTAATAATAAACTTGTACATGCCATGAAGTAATAACCATGAAAAATATGCATGCAAATCATCACAAAGATAGGCTTGTAAACATCATGAACAATATCATAAATAGGTTGCATGCAAATCATCATAAAGAGAACTTGTAACTATCATGAACTAAAGCTTATGCACATGGTGCATTCCGTTTATTTTTTATTCCCTGAATTGGACCCTCTCCAGAAGAATTGCTTGTACAATGCGCTCTATTTGTAGAATCTTGTGCTAAACGCACTAAGGTCACAATATAAAGAAAAATGTTGAGTGTATAGAAAAAATCGTTACAGAACTTTTCCAGATACTCACAGCGATAGATCCTATGATGTAATAAAAAATATCAAAAAATCACACACCCCCGCATTGTGAGCGTTGTATAGAACATTTGTGAGCTACCCTTCTATGCGTGTAGCACGACTACAATATAAATGGGGGATGCTAGAAGTACCAACTATTTGACAAAATCCCTCCAATTGGGGGCTGCCAGTGCCTATGTAGTAAACCCATTCTGTACCCTAGTTTGGTACATATAGAATAATCCATAAAGTGGATACCTTAACTCCATAAATGATGCATTTTCTTTAATCAAAATAATCCAACCACATAAATGGGCACTAGAAACACAAATACCATTTAGTTTAGAAAATTTAACATTAAGGCCTTGTGCTTGTGGCTCCACTTTAACATATAGAAAATAAAAATCCAAATACAACAATCAATAACATATATATTAGAACTTAAAGCTTAACATTATTAAGCACATAGTGGAGCATAAAAAATTTTCATGAAATTCAGTTAAACATCATAATAAGCATGTACAAGCAAGTGATCGTAAATTACTCACGCATAAATGCTTAAATTTAAAGGTTGGCATCAAGTAACTCATCTCAAGAATTTTATAGCTCGTCTCCAAACAAATTTTCTCTTGAAGTAAAAACAAATTATAAAAGTATTACACGTTCACATTTGTAAGTTAATCACAAAGTATCTGCTTAATAAAATGGTAATCCTTAAGAAAATCTGATAAAATTAATAGTATACAAACAACAATTATTTCTTTAAACATCTGAAACCCTAAATTATTATCACAATAAGGAACAACATTTCAGTGAAGCAGTTGAGGACGTAGTACGAAAGATGTGTGCATATGTTATTTGAACTATGCTTTAAAGACTAGTAAAAATTACAAATGGCACACAACTGAAAGCTACAAGAAGCTTAAAAGCCCCTCCTCTTTGCTTGTCTTTCAAAAGATAAAGCCTGCTGCCCGCCTCATATGCCCAGGGGACTGAACCACCCTTTTTGGTTGATTGATGAAGTGTACAATTACAATGAAATACAATTGAATGTTGAAACGATACACGACAAGATCAGGCTTGCTCGTCTGGCTTGCTAAGGAAGAGAGTAGTACACTGGTTTACCGTATCCTCGGGGCTAGTAACTGATAACAAACGAAAGAATCAGATCATATTGTTCAGAAACTTCAATAAAAGCAGCTGAATACAAATGGTGGTTTCCCTCTGGTTCATAGGCATCACCATTTTCAGCATATACAATTTAACTTACAAAATTTCTTCCTCCTTGCAGCAAAAGGCGATCCTAGTTTTATACAAATTTCATTGTCAAACAAGTAAAACTACTTCTAGTTATCGTTACTGGTGACACATTCACAATGCCATCATTTTGGTCATAACTATATAAATGCATCCAAAGCAGCCTTCAAAAATCCATTTCCATTTGATATTTGTTAACTAATAGGAAAAACAAATAAGGCTGAACCTGTGTGACCCACGGTTCTCTCAGAATCATATATCTCAAAGTCATTTCCTCCCTGTTCAGGGGAAAAAGAAATAAGAAAAAGAGTCCTTTAGTTTGCCCAGAGTCAAGCAAGTTCTAAAGAAGTGAATAATTAATTAAACTTTTGGGAGAACTATAAGAAAATTTCCAAGCATTGTGGATCAGTCAAAGAACCTTGTACGTCTTGTCTCCAAAGAAGTGGATTATCATGAAAATCACCAAGGTATCTCAAGCAATATGTTTTATCCCAGCCTTGAGGGAAAACCTGTCCCCAAATGTTATCCAAATAGAATTTCACATTTAATTTGTCTCAATCTTGTTAAAAAACATACAGTTAGAATAGAGAAGTACAAAAATTACTCACATCAAAACTGATTTGGCCTCCAATGGAAAAAGTTAGGTTTAAGTGTGCAAACTTTTCACGGAGCGCTGACACCATTTTTGGGCGTATATTGTGAACCTAGAGACAATTTTAGAATTTACTTTTGTAGAGTCTAAGTAAATCAGAAAGAAAAATCTGAAACTGATATTTCACATCGGTGCCCAAAAATTTGCTACCTTGTCATACTTCTCAAATTCAACTCGCTCTTCCTGACTGCAGTTTCTTCAATTGGTGATACATTGAGCATCCCACTTCGAAATTCAATAAATGTTCCCCTAAAAGAGAAAAAATTGCATATAAGAAAATCAGCATAAATGAAGAACAGCAATTCAGTTCCTTGTTTTTCCTCACCTTTTAATTGGGATATCCAAGTCAGCAATGTAGTGGAGTGTAAAATTAATGAATTCCTGCACCGTCATTTCATAATTTGTTATATGATAATTGCTAAAACACGTTAAAAAGAGCATGTTAGACAAAAATGTATAAATTGCCTACCATCAACTAACCCAAATTTAGGGGCAAGACAAACAATCACAAAAATCGTTCCTGCCAAGAAAATAACTTATCCCTTCACAATATACGTTTTTAATAATCACGATGAATCTTTTCGTTTCTCAGGCATCAAACATCCATACGACAAATTAAACCACTTACGGAGTTGAAGAATATTCTGATATTGCAACAGGTTGCATTATTTCAAATCAATAGTTTTTGAAATGACAGAAACGAAGGTTGAACTTCTTACCTTGAGCTTTTCTTCCCCAAGAAATGATTTTAAGCTCTTGCATGAAGATAGATAAACTAGTCAAACTTGTGAAATGTAGGAATGCAAGAACAGTATTTCAATAGAAGGGAAAGAATTGAAGGCTATTTTTGGTACACAATGCAGTACGCTGAAAATGCACAAGAAACCATGGTGGGGGTTTTCTAAGGCTAAAAGTAGATTCTCTATGTAAAATAAGAGAAAAGGCATTGGAGTGACCTTTCATAGAAACAGATGTAACAAATTGAATTTCAAAAACATGTTTGTGGCCTTAGAACATAATATAATATTCATTTTTCCTTTCCTTCACCATTTCATATTCAAAGGGAGAAAAAATAAAATGGTCTCTTCTTTTTCTGGCTTATACTCACGTTCTCCTCCTCCCTCTCATTGTGGAGCTTCAATCTTTAGCTTATCAGTTACATATCGATTACCAAGAATGATTTTCTACCAAAAGAAGCGACAAGACAAATATTCCAATATCTTTGTTTCATGGACTTTACAAATTGATCAGGGTCTCAGATGATACCTGTGTTCCAAGTACCGTGCCATCTTTGTAAGCTACAAGGCCAATTCTCATCGAACACATAGTCATAATCATTAATGGCTGCACAAACAAAGAATAAATAATATCTTTAGAAAGTTAAGCTTACAGATGCAGTAATGTTAATCTAAAAACTCTCATAGAGCAAATTTTACATCCTTCAAAACTTCTTCAAAGAAACCACTTACAAAAATATTGTACAATAAAAAAGGTTAGTCACAGACAGCTTAAAGCATGATTATACAGAAATTTGCCCAAACATATTCTATACTTATCAATTAGTTTTCTCAAATCCAAAAAACTATATAAATTATATATTCATCTTTATTTTGTATCAAAATAAACAACCTTTTAGATGGGCTCAATATAGGTCCCTCACTCGCTTACAATCACTAATTTTCTTATTTCTTTTTGAGGTTGGAGTGTGATTTACAGAAATACCTTGGTTATTAAACAAGGTAGGGTGTATGTGCCATAACAAGACAATAACAACCGTCACACCAAAAAATATATGGCAAATATGTCATCATACTAAGAAAAACAAATGATATGTATCGTAAAACTCATTGTTACAAGATCTAGATTCATTAAATAAATTAATCGAGCATTTGAAATCAGGGAATGAATTTCGGGAGTAGACCTGATTTTCCAAGCTGCTCTGATATCCTTAACAAGGTCAAGAAACCTCCAACTACACCAATTGTCATAAACTCGCCAAGGAAAAGCTAGCTTAAATCATCTTATAGTTTTTGTTTGCCTCATCAAAATTACTCTTCATCGAGAACATATATGACCACAACAAGAAAGATAGAAATGTAAGAAGTACCTTTCTGATTTCCCTCATGAATTCCAACATCTAGGAGTACCACCTGCCACAATTAAGTTGAAAACATTGAGGATGGACAGGTAAAAAGCTCACTTTGAATATGTACACAAAAAAATTAACAAGACTGATTATGCTACAGATGCAGATTATCGGATCATGTTTAGAGAAATATATCTGTGAGAGTTAAGGATAACAACAAACATCATCCATCGATTAGAATATCGACGCGTTAGTGTGATCAGAACTTGAGATTTGCCACAAGAACCCTCAATTCCAATTATGAGTTGCAACACACTCTTCACTTAGAGCCGTCCAATTCACTATTGGATACATGTAGGATTAAAGGAATAATATCTAAATAAATGGCGTAGCTTGCCACGATTCAACAAGAAGAAACAATTGCACACATAACCATAACAATCCCAATATAACCAAGAAAACAATATTTTTAATTACTTAAACCCAACAAAAATACAAAATGAAGTCGAACACCCAATTATTGAATAACCTGCAATTCCAAGAAAATCCTGCAATGGCGCCTTAAATAATTAGGCTATAAGTAGTTAAATCCCCAAGAAAAACACTAAAATAAATTTTTAATTTATTTTCCTTAAATAGAACTTCAATACCTTTCGTGGTGCTGTAAGTGTGCATCAACATCAAAAAGGGCAATTAAGCCAGGCCTCCT